>JAGKQL010000050.1:3231245-3304525 GCA_018398635.1 Cyprinodon brontotheroides | reverse complement strand
GGCGAGCATACTCGGCTACTATTGAAATGCCAGACCAAAACTTCCTGACCTCAAACGCTGTGGGCGGGACTAAGTTCGAATGGCACCCAGGCTATCATTTATCTGCTGGCTCCTGGCAAATATTTTGTATTTTGGCGAGTTCCCAAATCTTGCAACATATTATTTTGCTTGAAAGGTAGTAATTTTAATGTTGTGGGAAGAAGGGGAAACATATGAAGAGAACCTTTCACATGCATATGCACATGCAGAGTATAAAAACCCTTTGCAGAAAGACTTTTTGCAGTGATATTAACCCATAACAAACAAGCTGCAAGGCAACAGTGAAAAAAAAACAATTCATCTTAGATTATAGAATACATTCACTTTTGACTGATCTCAAGTGACTGACCCAGAAAACAAAACTGATGACTTTATTTGTCCAAATAAATTTTTGTGTTTTTTTTTAGATTCAGTCAAATATCATTAGTATCAAGGGCTGTTTCCTTGCAATAAATTAATTCAGTTATCAACTTCACAGATAATATTAATCGTTAATATTTTCTCTCTACAGCCAGAGTTGTCAGCAGTATTTCTGTTTGGAAGTTATTTAAACAGGTTAATATCAATAGAAGGAAGAAGAACATAAGTTCAGCCATAAGAACTTATTTTATCAAAGGTTTCAAAGATAACCTTGGATTTATAGGGATCATTCTTGTTGATGAAAAGCTGAGAAAAAAAAGGATTTAAAACATTTATCAAATGCTCAGAAATTCAAGTCACTAATTGTTTTAGATCAAAAAACATTTAAATCATTAGGACAAAAGGTTTTCACATTAAAAAGATCATTTTATATTCTTTATGTTACATTTCCAGAAAATTTTATTTTAAACCAATGAGTACAACCGATCACAAACTTTCTCAAAGATCAGTTCAGTAAACGGCTTTCCATGGGCTGCAAATATCAAATTTATTTATCATTGCTTGAGGTTTTCCTTGTTATAAATTTGAAAAAATATACATAAATACAAACTGTAACAATGGCAAATACAAAAATAAAGGAATTGCATATGAGAAAATAAATATACCTGCTAGGCCATATACAGTAATGTCTCTTTTGTCCCTTGTGAAGTAGAGGACAAAAGCTCAGATGAGAATTGTAGTTTACATATAGCACTCTTATTCAGATCAAAACCTGAAAATATTCTGATATTCAATATACATTCCAGAAGGAACAGCACTGTCTTCCACCCTGACAGCAACTCAAGATCTACTGGTCAACAGTTTTTGTCGAGATTTCATTGTAAATCCAGCTGTAAGGGAGGAGTCAGAACCAGAGATTTGTGAAGAGGCTCGACCATCCAGGTCATTTTCACGGGGCATCCAGTAGCAGGAATCATAGCCACCTATTGGTATTTCCCCAAATTCTAAACCCATAGTATATTGATCTCGGTGTTCCCCACCACCAGTTAGAACTGAAGAAGCCTCTTGGATGAGAATTGAAATGTCTTCTAGAAAACTTGACATCCAGTTGCCTAAACTGATCCTTTCAAGCTTGAAGGTAATGTTGCATGCCTGCTGTATATGATCAAAGCCAGGACAGATGCGACAAAAGAACAAAGTTCTGTTAACTTAAAGGGATAGTTTGGTATTTTGACATGAATCTGTATGGCATCCCCATCACCAGTGGCATGCAATCAATACTGACTTACCCCTGGCAGCGTCCTGTGAGCAGGAGTTATCGTCCAGTTTGGTCAAGCCGAAAGTAGTCCGTCAGGTTTTTAGAGACACGAAATTTTCTCTTCCCAAAACATTATGTGTTCAGAGAAGTGATATTTTCCCCAAAAACATTGTAGTGGAAAAAGTCACCGACGTCGTTATCAATTGGTCCTATTTTTCTCTCTGCTCGCTATCAGTCTTGGCGCCGTCATTCAGACAGCTAGGGCCTACTAACCTGACAACAGCCAGATGCATGTGTGCCCTCCGCCCAGCTAGGAGCTAGGCGGGAGGGCAGCATCTAGCTACTTGACCAACTGTCGCTGTCTGAATGACCAAGCGCTGATACGTAACAGAGAGAAAAATAGACCACCGATAACGACGCGGTGACTTTTTCCACTACAATGTTTTGGGATGCAAAAATATCACTCTTTGAAACACATAATGTTTTGGGAAGAGAAACGCTTTTATTTCATGCTGGTTCTTGCAAAACTGGCCGGACTACTTTCGGCTTGACCAAAGCTGGAAGCGATAACCTGTTCACAGGACGCTGCCGGGGTAAGTCGATGTGATGCATGCCACTGGTGATGGAGATGCCATACAGATTCATGTCAATCCCGCCGAACTATCCCTTTAATAGTAAAATCAGCCGAAGCTGAAAGCCACCACCATATATTTTGACTTTGTAAAATCAATCAATTTTCTGCCACTTGTTTGTCAGGGTCTTTGGCTGTTGCCTATTTCCAGTAGTTTATGTGCAAAAGGTAAGATGCTAATCCATCACAGGGAAACACTGAAACATTCACCCATGCACACACGAACAACTTTTGTACGCATTACTTTTGGGGATATTTCATTGACTTACATTCATTTTATATGGTCTAACTACGTGCCTTACCCTAAACCTAACCATTACCAACATAAACCTAACGCTGACCAAACTCAATTCAGACCCAAGACCTAAACCTAACCCCAACCCAAATAAGAAAACTTTACCATTTTGGAACCTTTTGAATGTCCTTATTTGGACCTGTAAGTCCCCATAATAGGGGATATGTGCCAATACTCTGCCCCCAATTGTAGCTCAAACAAACCCACACACACGTAGAACCTAGGCATGCAACATTGCAACATGAGAGCATGCAAACGGCATGCAGAAAGACCCTTTGTGGGACCCCCCAAAAATAAAAAAAAAATAAAAAATCGAAGTATAAATGTATATAATATAGTTAATAAGAAAAATAGATTGGTGATCTTCATTCAAACTGCATTTATTAATCATTGGAAGGGAGAACATGTACGGTCTAAGCCGATGTTCCTGCATGTTCTGGTCTAGACAATGTTTTTGTAACTAACTTAAAATCTGCAAAGAGCGAAGGTCGTCACATACAGTTAATCAAAAAAAAGTTACAGGCTGTTGTACAAAAGAATACAATGTTGAACAAACATTGAGTCTCAAGGAGTCTGGCCTCTCTTCCAAACAGTCCCTAACAGTATTAAAATAACCCTTCTCACCTAGAAACTGTGTAACCTTGCAGGTGTGCGATGACTGAACTGATTTTTTTTTCCTTTTATGTAAGTAAATAAAATTCAAACTAATAATTTATATTAGAAGGCATGTGATAGGAAATAGATTTTTCTGACCACAGTGGTAAGGGGGGAACTGAACCCAGGACCTTCTTGCTGCAAGTCTGCAGGGCAACAAATTGCACCTCTATGCAGCCCATTATATAAAATGTTTATAAACACTAGAAATAACTTTTGAATGAATGAAAATCTTAGAGATAATGTTATCTTTATATTTAAAAAAGATACTCCTTGCTACCACAACAAACATTGAATATATAATTTTATTGAGTAATTCTCATTGAAATACACAGTTAACATATTAATATCAACATGTACAGCAACTGCACATGAAACAGAGAAACTAATACCTTTTCTGCAAATGCAAATGATAGAATTAGCCACTCTCATTTGGACTTGAGTCCCATTTTCCTGTTGTAGACAGTGCCTAGTTTCCATGATAGTTTTTAATAGGAAATGTGTTCAAAAGGTACAATAGGAAAGAGTAGGAAATTTTTATCTGATGTTTAAAATGCCCATTAGCTTTATTTATCAAAAAGAAAATATATTTAGAAATGGACAGCCAAGCAAATCCCAAAATAAGCTAATAGGCACTTCATCTCAGATAAATAACTAACATTTTATGAGCATATTGCAAAATCCCAACATCCCTTCTGGATTCTTGAACATAACTCTTAGCCCTCATGGAGGCTCCACAGATAGCTTCTGGCCGCCCAGTGTTAAATGCAGTTATCATATTTGTATGCAATGTGCATTTGTAGTGACCAATACAGTAAATTACCCTTGTATTGATTTCCTAAACAAAGTCTATCTATGTTGTCTCTAAATTTCACACACAGTATGTGCATAGCATGGCTTTCATAATTTATTTACAATAAAACCTTTGTCTGTTTAAGAAAATACATTTTTTAATCATTAAACATCTGTCACTGGTATGTTGTATGCTGTAATTAATTTCATCCAGATTATTATGGGACCTCTATGTATTATATACTTATTATTTTTTTTCCCATCAGAAGAGTCTTAATTAGGAACTTATAACAGACAGGCTTTTTATTAATAACTGATTCCAAAGTGCAGATATAAAGCTGATGCTGACATGCTAATTATAATTTAAAGAAGCCTAACCCTTATTAATCTAATTTAATTATTCAGAAGCTCAGAGATTATCGGCCTATAATCTATATTGCTTTGTTACTGATTCAAACATCTTTTTTACCCTTTTCTTGTTCTTTTTGTCTATTTGTTATTTTTGCAAGCTGAATCTCTATAGGTTCCATGGTACTGTCTATATTCAGCAGCAGTCTTTCAAAAGTTTTCTTTTCCTCATCAAGTTTCCACTGGTAGTTTAACAGAATTTCTTTCCTCTTAAATAACTCATCCTTTCCATCAGAAGCATCTCCTCCAGTTATTTTTCTCTCCACCACCTGAAGTTCTTCTTTGTTTTTCTCCCTTTTAGTCTCAACCTCTCTGAGTTGTTGGCCCAGTTTTTCTTTCTGGTTCTCCAGTTGATTTTTTACTTCATTTAATGTGTCAAGTAACTCTTTTGTCTTCTTATCTGTCATGGGAAAAAAAGAGATACAAAAACTTTATAAGGTTCCAAAATGTGATCAAACACAATAAAATATTTAAAGCAACTTGAGACAGATACAGACCAGTGCAGGATTTAATTTCTTAAAACAGTATCAGCTATTCCTTGTTTAATGATTAAATATTTTCCATGACACGTTTCTGTTTTTCTATTATTATTATTATTTTATTATCACTTTCAGCCTACAGTTCTTTAAACTGCCAGCCATACTGCTTCCCTTCTCCAGTAATTGCTTCACTTCTTTCAGTTGTTTCTCTTTGATTCATTATCATTTTAATTGTTCTTTGCATCAAATAACTAAAAATTTATTAAAGGAGATTTAATTTAATTTCTCCTATTTCTTTTTTTTTGTTTACAGAATCTACATACTTACTGTTATTTAAAATATTATATCATGTAATCATAATGGATAACAAAATGTACTCATTTACAGAAATGACAGTGCAACAATTGAATCACACAGAGTTAATAACCTAATTTTGGATAAAATTCTACCCTCATATAGAGAAATTAGGACATAAAGCAAATATACAAACATGTTTTAATTTTGCAGTTACACTGATGCAGTGAGGGTATTTTCTGCCTAAAACATTTTTTTTTAAATGTGGAAAAACAATACATGACACATAAAAAATCTTTTACCCTAAACAATTTCCTACTATTACTTATCCATTCTTAATTTCAATTATTCAAATAGCAGTCTTGTATCTTTATGTTAGATTTACCTTTTTCCTCTTCCTGTTTTGTCTTCTTGTCTTCCAGAGAAGGGAAAAAAATGAAGATTAAATCATCACTTCAGAAAAACCTTACATTAATAAAAATGTATGTGATTAATGTACACAAATGATTGAGCAACAATTCAAGCACACATTAAATAATTTCAATTTTGTAAGGACATATCATTAAGTAATTTTATCATTATATATATACAGTGAACATTTTAGGCCGTACTCAGTTCTGTGGAAAAAGATTGTAATTTCTCTTTTCCTGAGAACTTAAATTTTTTTTTCCTGAGAGCTGAGGACAGCCTAAAATGTGCGCCATACATATAGACTAGTTAAGATTTTTTTTTCATATCCAGTTGTTTTTTCTTAACTTTTCATTTCTGTTCCTGTGTATTTACCCTTTCGTAATTTATTAAAGGTTGTTGCTTGAAAGCAATCATGTAAAGAGAAATACAAAACAGATAAACATTGTACTGCCCTGCTATATTCTAAAAAAACAATAAGAAAACACAAAAAAATCCACCAAAAACAATTAATTTTTAAAGGAAAATAATCCTCACCTTTTTGATGTAACAGTATAAATATTGCCAAAACAATACAAATTAAATCACCTATGGAAACCGATCTCCTAAAGCTGTAGTTGCCTGTTTCAGGAGAAAAGATAAAGCGAAAGGCTGTCAATATTAAAAACCTGTATAAATGTAAATAATAAGCTCAAACTGATGCAATGAGGACATTTTCTGTCTTAACAGAACAAATAATTATCTTTAAAATAAAGAAAATCACGAAATGACACTTAACTTATTGTTGACATTTAATCCTTCCGTTTCATTTTTTATCCTTTCTTTTGTTTTCCGGTATTCAAGTTTCAGTCTCAGTATTTTGAGTTATAGGTTTACCGTTTAGCATATCCAGTTCTCTCCAAAATTTATCCAGCTGTTGTGATATGTTTTGTAGTTGTTCTTTCATCCACTCTTGGTTTGAAACATCACCTGTTGCTTAAATCAATATGCAGATTATATTATCACAGAAACAAACCAAAGTAAAAGGCAAAATAGAAAAACGAGCAGATTAAATAATTTGTAACTTCTTTCAGAAGTTATTTTATTGATTTTTTTTTTCTCAATTACAAACATAACTAAACAACAACCAGATAAGCACAGATTTATTTCCTGATCCAT
Organism: Cyprinodon brontotheroides; assembly: GCA_018398635.1. Lineage (NCBI taxonomy): Eukaryota > Metazoa > Chordata > Actinopteri > Cyprinodontiformes > Cyprinodontidae > Cyprinodon > Cyprinodon brontotheroides. The sequence continues at coordinate 3,297,749 of JAGKQL010000050.1, read as the reverse complement.
ACTCCGCTAAAAAATTTTTTGCTTTGTAAGTGCTATTTTCATACTTTTCTGACGGACCTAAAAGTAGGAAAAAGGAAAGCAGAATCCTCTTTGGAGTCTACTTGTAATAATAAAACAGAACTTACAAGAAGCTGCACTGAAGAAAACAGCAAGGAGGAGCTGAAAGCAGATACACCTAAGAGAGACAGGAAAGACAGCCTTCATAGCGACAGGAGGATTTGACACTGGGAAGGAGAAGAACCAGGAAATTAAAATCCTTTTATACTAAGTACAATGCAAACATGAAGAAAGTAAACCGGAATACAACTTTTAAATCAGTAAGCAGGTTATATTCTGCTTTATGTTAAACACATTACCACACCTTTGATAGGCTGAGAACCAGAGAAAAACAAAAGGTAGACCACATGTAGCTTTTCCTTTCTGTAAGATTAGACATAACCACAGTAGATGTAAAAAAAATAAAACAAAATACCAACACATTTCACAGTTTAAGGTCAAATGCTTAGCTTACCTGTTGTGCTCAGGATGAATTCCGCTCACCTTAGGTAACCTGAAAATGCAATAAGGAACAGGGTCAAATTCCAGCTATAAATTAGATAATTTTTTACCTCAGTCACATATGTAGAGGTATATTAGAGCTTAGCCTGAGCTATGCCTGATATGCATACTTGTAATGAAGTTAGCTGCTATCCCGAGACAAAAAGGAGGGTTTAAGAGGAGGTATTGTTCACACTGGCTGAAGAGGCCTTTTCACAGAGGGGGGATAAAGTACCTCCCCTCTTCAGCAAATGGCTAACACCTCATAATATTTCGACTCCTTAACAATCATAGGCGGAGGTTTCATGTATTTCAGGAGACAATCCCCCTTTAACGACAATCCCTCCCTTTTAACGACCAGCCTTCAGAATCATGGAGCCGGTTTAAGATATTACAGGCTAACAATGGAACCAAGCACGACCCACTCATCGGTTTCCATTTGCATATTTCCAAGCAATACAAGGCCTTGTCTATATAATGGCTCAAACTAACTTTCGAGGATCCAGACATTTGAAGATTCAGAAAGCTTCACTGGAGAGATAGCGAAACATCTTCAAATCTTGGAAACCAAGTCCAGTGGATTTTTTTTAAACGTTTACCGGCACAAGTGATATGCATTCGCCAATTGCATATCTTTCACAATCAGAAACAATTAATTTGCATAATGAGCTTAAACACCAATTAACTTGCCTGCTGAATATTTATGCATGCATGCAATGAGTAATCTGAGTCAGGATATATTTTATAACCAATTACAATTTTACACATTACATAATTTTTTTTGTGTGTGTTGTTAAGGCATAATAAGCATTATCCAAATATAAGCTATTAATAAAAAAATGTGGATATAAAAACATATATCCACGCATTATTTTTTTTTAAGAATAAAAAGATAAGCACAGCTGCCAATGCTGATGAGAATCAATCAAATGTTCAGTCATGAGAAAGTTTAAATATGCAAGTATAAGAACAGCAAAATAAAGTCCAAGTTGAGTGTAATGCATAGAGTTGTGGATGCTGAATGGATGAGAACTCCAGGGCCCCAGATGAGTGTGTGTTTAGCCATGGTTGTATCATCATGAGATCCCATCGGTTACAACTCTGTGCAAAGGTTTTAAGCAATTTCTTTTTTTACAAGTCTAACGGGCATTTGTAAAGGCTCCCAATAAGATATGCTGATTCTCTCTTAGAAACACATTTCTTTCTCTCTCTCTGTGACATGACATCTCAGACATGTTTTATGTTAAGTAGAGAAAGATGGCTCACTGGTTCTTAATATTCAACATATCTGTGTGTGTGTGTTTTATTTGGTAATGGTTGTTTTTTTATTGTGATGATGGAGAGTATGTTTTCTGATGTAAAGTAAATAAACAACGTCAAAGGTCTCACTTTCTCTCTCTCACACACACACACACACACACGCTGCCTCCCCCTCCCCTTCTGATTGGTTGTAACATGCTGCTGTTGTTAATACATTTTAATCATTTATCATTTAAGCTGAATGTATTTGTGAGGTTTTAACTGCTTTATTGTTATCATCATATTTGCTGCTATTTCAAACGGACACTATTGAATGTATTAACATCTGACTTACATTGTACAATATCAGAAGTTAGTTAAAAGTCTCTTAGGATTTTTGATCTCTTTCTTCTAAACTAGTTATTTAGTCTACCTTGTGCTTATTTTCTAATAGTGTGTAGTTTTCTGCATAGATGTTAGATGTCTGTAATCAAGGATTTTTAGAATAAAGACATCATTGTTTAACTTGCATTTGTTTGGTAATTCATACACAAATGCTTTATCACTCAGGCAAGATCCAACCTCTTTTGGTAACAGCTTGAATAAACAGAGACAAATAGTTATTTGATTGGTAATTAATAGCTCTGCTGGTTACCTAGTCCAAGTCACTAAATTGGTGGGAGGCATAACTGGATTTTAACAGCCGATCCAGGAATCCTCCAGAAGTGAAGAAAGACAACTCAGGTAAGTGGGAAGACTAAAGCTATAGTATTAAACTAAGAACATGAAAAAAAAGATATATATATATACCATATATATATATATATATATATATATATATATATATACTATATATATATATACTTATATACTACATGTAAAGTCACTTACTGAAAATGACTAATTCAAATTTATGCAATTAGTTTTTGGTGTTTGTAATGCAGTAGATATTTTTAATATATAAATAAATATTTTGCTTGCCTCCTAAAAACAATCGTTGAACAAATGTTTATTTACTGAGCCAATACCATTCATTTTACACAATAAACATATGAGATATCAACATTTTCAGCAATTGCAAAACAAATACAGGTAAACAAGTAAAATAATTAAATAAAGCCACTTTGATCTGGACTTTAGTCTCTGTTTCCTGTAATAAACTATGTCTTGTATCCACAACAGTTTTTCTTAGTTTTTTAATTTAATTTTATTTTTATTTCAGTACTGTTTCCTATGGGTCTCTGCTATACAGAATACAAAGAATACATTATCCAATAAAATAACAGCCACAGAAAATATCTTAAACACTTTACATTTTTTTTCAAAGAAATATAATTATTTTATAATTTTACTTCCAAGTTAACTTAGGGACTCTCTCCCACTAATATCATAGAAGTCTGTAGGTCATTAATATTTATTCTTTTATAAAAAAGGTCACTAACAAAAGGTTACTGTTAAAAGTAGAATCATATGCAAATATGGGGCTATATTAATTATATATCAGTTAAATAAAAGAAATAGAACTTACCAACAGAGAAAAAAAAAAAGTGCACAATTTTTCTATGTTTTACACACGTTTTTTTTTTTTTTGGTTTGAGATCAAACTAAAAACCACAAAAAAGGAGATATAGTCAAAACTATGTATTTAGAAAAAAACAGCCGGATAATTTGATTTTATGCTTAAAATGCCTGTTGACTTTATAAACTGAAATAGAAGTCCTATTTGGATATGGACAGCCAAATAAATCACAAAACAGCCTAATATGCATTTGATTTCAAATAATGAATAATGTTTCATTTTAGTTTCTCAAAAATAAGTGATGGAGTAATAAGGGGATTGGTCACCAAGTGTTTAGATCAGACCAACTGATGCAAGTATGTGATTCAAACCCCTCAACCCACCCATAGCTTATGGCTTTAATACTGTGCAAAGCCTTTGGCTACTTTATACTGTTTTTTACAATAAACTATTTCTACTTCATAAAACATTTTGAGTCATGATAAATGTTTCAGTTGTCCTTCTTTTCTAATTTTAAAAGATCTAGATCAAGGTTTGGGCCTAAATTACATATACTTGTTTGTTTTTTTTCCATCAGCATTATTTTTTTTCCCCCATCAGATGTTATAGCAGCTATGCCCTATGTTAAGAGCTGATTAAAAAACAATAATAATTAACCCACATTTGTCTTAATTATTTACCTGAAATCTATACTGCTGTACTACTCTTTGAAACCTTTTTTAAATATCTTAATTTCCCTTTCTTATTTTTGATAGCTTGATTTCAATAGGTTCAAGAGCCTTTTCTGTGTCCAGTAGCTGTCTTTCACAGGCTTTCTTTTCATCATCAAGTTTCCACTGGTAGTTTAACAGATGTTCTTTTCTCCTTAATAACTCATCCTTGCTATCAGAAGTATCTTCTCCAGTTATTTTTCCCTCCACCTGCAGAAGTTCGTCTTTGTTTTTCTTCATGTTAATCTCAACCTCTTTGAGGTTGTTTGGCCCAGACCAGGGCTAGCTGGTCGAGGTACTCTTTCTTGTTCTCCAGGTCCTCTTTCAATTCATTTAGTTTTTCAAGATTTTCTGACTTCCTTCTCTCAGAGTTCCGATCTGTGGTGGAAAACAGAAACTACTTTGAAAGACTAGAAAATGTGATGAAAAAAAAAAAAAAAAAAATATCAACCACAAAATTTAATGGATCTGTCTGTAATTCTTTGTAAAGGTTGCTTCTGAATTCAACCGATTTCAATAACAAAAATATTAACCAATTTGAGAGAGATATCGACAATGATGTTAATTTAATTAAACTGTATCAGCTAATCCCTTGCTAATGATTTATTGCTTTCCATTTAATCAATTATTTCTGTTTTCAGTTATTACAATTTCAGCCTACATGTCTTTCAATTGTCAGGTATGCCATTTTGCTTTTCCAGTAATTTATTTACTTATTTTCTATTTTTTCCCTTTTTTTCTTAATTGTTATTTGCATCAGATATTACAAAATATAAAGTTGGTGTCTTATTTTATTTCTAAGTGCATTTCCTGTTTATTTGATAGTATATCTAGCAAAAACATTATGGATAATAAAATGTAAGAAATTGCAAGAACAATAAACCAACCTATAAAAAACACTTTGATTAGATAATTAAATTTTGGACCCCATTTTTACCTTTCTATAGACTAATAAAGAATAGCAAACATACAAAAGATTCTAATTATTCTATAATCATTATTTTTGGAATTTTAGATAATAAGAAGATTATGGACAACAGTTAGCAAAGTGTTTTCAGTATGAGTCATCTTCAGATGTGTAAGACAAATCAATTGAGATGATCCTTCCTGCCTACAGCTACCAACACCTACAAAAAGTTAATGGAAAAAAAAAAAAAAAAAAAGAAAAAAGGAAAGCCAAAATAATAGAGATGATGATTTTGTTGTACTGGGTAACTATACTGTTTAAAAAAAATGACTTACATGTGGTCCATAAATTGTAAACAGCAAGGCCAAGAGCAACTAGCATAACTGCAATGCTTAAACCCAACATCCCAATGATGTACTCTGGAAAAAAAAAAAAGCAAAAAAAACAGTGAAAATTGCGGTACAATAGTGGTAGCTGTGGTTACCACAAAACCAAAGACAAAGCTGTCCATTGATTAAGTAACCTTAAATTTATCAGTTGAAAACATTTTTTTCACTGTAAATGAATGTTGAAAGATAAATACCATAAACCCTTAAAATGTAATGTCCTGTGAAAACAATTGCCCTTTCTATAGTTTTTTTTTACATTTATCGGCTGTAATACAAGAGTTCTTACAGTTCTTTTTACGATAATTTCTTGTGGGGTATACAGTACATTATCAGAGTAAGAAACTTTTAAATGTGGTAATCCTTTTTTAACCTCTTAGCGTCCACTTCATTTTTGGGTAATCCTGGCCTATTTTGCATACCCAAATGGAAAAGTAAATAACTTAGAGGTACTTGTAAGCCCTCCATTACGCGGTGTAATACACTTTTTAAAAAGCTAACACCCTCTAGTTTCCTAATATATAAATGAATATTTAAAATTGGGTGACTTCAGAACACAGACCAACCTGCATCAATTTAAACATGACTCAAAGTTGTTTTTTTTATTCTCAGAAATGATAGGTATTTTTTGAACAGCAGTAATAAAGACATTCTTGAGAAAAAGAATGTTTTATTGTCTTAAATTAGTTCTACATCATGTCAACCACAAATGCAGAAAATGTAAGACCTCTTGCTATAACAGTTCCAGAGCTGTGGGGCTTTGGAACTTTTGGTGACACCTTGTAGCTAAGCACAATGGCTGTAACGCTGGTAACATTTTTACCGGTGGAATTTTATGCATTCTGAGTTATTACCCCCACTTAAGGTGGGCTTAACCATCTTAAGCCTTAGCCTTAAGCTTTAAGCTAAGTTAATAAAAAACACAGCAACATTGTAAACATTTCATTTCAAAAGTTATATTTCATGGTAAATTTCTGGCAACCAAGGCTGCTGGTATTTTACCACTAAAAATACATTACAATACATGTGAAAATTACATTTTCGGTGTAAATTTTACATTGGGAACTTAAAGATTCAGAATTGTAATCAAGATACTGATTATCATTGAAAATCAATAAGACAATTGTTTGCTTCACTACATCACATACTGGGAAAGAGGACAGTACAGATCCTACTGTATTATCTGCACGATCACAAATCAATATGAACCTTGACATTGTAGCATATATAACTGTTAATTGTTGAACAAAAAGATGGTCAACTCATAATCACTTGCGCCTTACTGAACAGGAATATGTTACAGTGTCTGGATTTAGTTGAAGATAGCCCCCAGACAGACCAGGTTCTAAATGTACATGGCATCAAACAGACATGTTCTGCTGGAGAAATTAGATTGCTTTCCATTGGGTTTTCACTTGGACTGCAGGAATCCAGCTTGCAGAAAAAAGAAAATAGACAGTTAGCAACATTTGATCAATGCTGTGCATTAAAAACATGAACAAAGACAAAACAATATGTTAAAACAAGCTTTCATAAAGTATTTCTTAAAGGTTGTAGATCTTAAAGCTAGTCAGAAGGTGGTAGGAAATACCCCAAACTAACTCCAAATGAAAAGTGACACAGGGTATCAAGTCTATTTTTTAATGAAACTTCAAATTTATGACTTTTGAAAATTTAGCAAAACTGTATTTCAAGTTTTTAAATTGAATTTCATTGCTTTAAATAATGTAATTTCAGTTTTATTTCATTTCTATTCCTGTGTCATGTATCTGGGTGCTTTAGAAGGCAGCTAAATAAACAGATACCCAGGTTTATGTGGAACATAAACTTAAATTGTTTAATGGCGTTTTGGGTTTAAGCATTGAAGCATTTCAGAGTATGCTGGAAATCATTTACTATTTCAATGCTTAAGCATTCCCACTTGATGATGTTACATAACACTGCCTCAGCCAAAGTGTCATTTAAGAAGTTTAACACAATTTTAAAGGTAGGTGAGTGAATCTGTGATTATTAATACATTTTTGATGAAGCCTGATATGCGACATCAAAACAGAATAACTGAACATCACAGAGCTGAGACTTTTCTGAAGTGTATAGAACTATAATGGGAGGCAGATGTTTTAGTTATCAGGCTCTTTCCCTGTGGAATCAGCTCCCAGTTTTAGTCCATGTGGCAGACATGTTGAGGATTTATTTCGGGTTTAACAAAGATGTTTCATGATTTATTATATGGGATGTTAATTTAATATGGGCTCCTATTTTGAGTTGCACATTCATGTAGATGTTTTTTATATCTGGTTCGAAGTGGACTATATTTGAGGACGCTTTAAGCAGAAGGAACTGTTTATCTCAATGCTTAAATGGGAAATTAAACATTAAACCAAACTAACTTTATTCATGAGATTGTGTCTACTTTCCCCTTTAAGAAGCAAAGGAAGAACAAGTTATAAGAAGAAAGGGGCGGCTCTAAGCATTGCTTTGGGGGAAGAGTTCTTTCTTTTTTCAGCTCCGACTCTGTATGGTTTATAGTATAGATTGATCTAGCCTAAGGTTAGGGACTCTGAGTTTTCGGTTTCACAACAGCTGCTTTGAATTAGATCAGTTATCTCCAAGTATGATGACTCAGAGTTTAGCACATGCCTAAAACAAGTATGAAAATCAGTGGAGCCACCGATTTGATGTGAGTCAGCATGAAATCCGCAACGGAAGTGCCTATTTCACCTCACCTCGAAATTAGAAACCTGTGTACTAAAAGCAGAAATAAAAGAGAAAAATCTGGAAAAAACTGCCCTGATGACTGTGCTGGACAGTCTGCACAAACTATTTTGAACAAACCAATGGTTACCTATTAGTGAATCTCTAGTTGTCAAGCTTGATTTAGAGTCAAAACATACTTCATACTTTTTAGTGATTCTAATAGACTTTGTGCTGATGTATCAGTTCAATCTTGTTATTGGGCAAAACTCTTTGGGCCGGATTTATCAATTCGCATCCAATTTTGCGTGCAGTAATTTGGCTTCACGCAAACTGGAATTTTGCTTGAGGGGACTGAACCATGGTTTTACTTGGGTGATTCTTTAAGAAGCGCGATTCGCTTAACCCAATTGGCAGGTAAAACTGTTGAAGCCCTATTTAATGATGATGGTTTTCTTCGGCGTTTGGTGGTTTTGCGGCAGGCGAGAGTTTGGACAGCAGAGCGCCACAAAAGTAGTTTGACCCCCAATGGAAATGGAGGTGTTGGTGGATGAAGCCAACAAACATTTAAGTGAATCTTACAGCAAAACGTGTGACTGTCACACAGATAGATAAGCTATATGTGAACAAATCTGTAATAAAGTAGCGCTGTTGGTGAAACGCTGCCCGAACAGTGGATGAAGTAAAGGTAAGAATAACAGGATATAGAAGGCGAACCAAGAAAAATCTGGCATATAACAAAACATCTAAGCGAACAAAACAGGAGGGGGCACAAAGTGTAGATAAGATGCCTCTGACTCGCAATACAAGTACAGCTGACGCTCTGTGAGGAGCCAAATCACTGGAATTGCAGCTCCAAAATGGCAATGCTGGATAAGCGATATGTTTTGATGATGGTCGTCCTCGTTCGGCCCGGAAAATATTCACACCGTGAGCGAAAATGGATTCTCTCGTCTCCTTGCTTCATTTTCATGTCTCCTTCTTTGCGGCAATAACCGCTGCCATGTATCGCACCATTCGCCATACAGACCATTTGCACACCTTCTTTTGAAGCACGTGTTAAATATAGGAGTCGAATAATCGTTAACAAAATGCCCGCTTTCAAGGTTTGATAAATCACTGCGGCGCTAAATTAATATGAAGTTACGCTGCTTTTCCTCACAAAGACGCATTACTGGCGTGTAAACGCATATATTATGATGTCTATTGCAGAAAAAGGTACTAAATGGATAAAGAGGCGCTATTTAGCACGTTTTAAAACCAAATCCTTTTTTAGCACGCTGTTGATAGATCCAGTTTGTACATTTTTTAGCCAGTGCGCAGTGGGGAAATAGCTCACGCTTTAATACACGCACCTTTGATAGATCCCCGCCCTTTGTCTTAAGGTTGAATTGCGTCTTTAGCAGGTTTTCATCCATCATCTATTTGACACATTTGCTTCTCGTTCTCTTCCTTCTAATGCTGTTCACAACAGCACAGCCCTGGGGCAAAAAGAGAAAAAGCTATTTTTTTTAGAAGGTCGTTTGAAAAGATAAGGAAAAAATAATGCCTGACCACTTGAAATCTCACCATGTCCTACGAGAGGTGGAAGTTTGAATTGATTTCTTTTCATTTAAACTCAGGGTTTAAAAATGTCAGGAAAAGACAAACTGTTCAAAAGAAAAGACAAAATATGATTCAGCCAGCTGACAGATGTAAAATAAAAGACGACTTGTTCTTAAAGGTACTTGTGCATCCTTTAACTAGACCAGAAATCACTTTTTTGAACTTGTGATGTCTGAAGTAACCACGTGTCCTTTGACTAAAAGACTCCTCAGATGAGCTATTAGCTCTATAGCATGTTTACTCTGGTGTTGGCAAATAGTTATTGTGCATTTAAAACTAGAGGTAACTGCCCTAAAAACTTTGATATTGGTAGGAACAGCATGTCTTCAATAAAAATTTGCCTTAAGCACTCCATACCTACTAAATGTTTGCTTTTGCTCAACATGTCTTCCACTTAGTTACCTTCACACACACAGGAATAAATACCTAAAAATTAAAGGCTTGGTCAAAACTGTAATGCTGGGTTTTCAATACAGCTGATAAAACTAGTTAACGAACCAAGCAAACTCCAAGAAACAATTAAATTAAAATTGAGTCTAAAATACTCAAACCCGACGTATGTACTCACCTCGGATATTCATTTTAGGCAGTCAAGGTGAAGAAAGCATCAGACAATTAAAATATGTTTGCTGGGCAGCGACACAAGCTCAGAAGCTGCATCAGTTAGCAAGGTGAAGAAATTATGGCAGCAATCTCTTCCTATAGGCAAACGAGCGATCTTCGCACAGCTTAGCAGCGTGCCACCCTATTGGGTAAGACGCTTAGTAAGGTTGTTAAAAGGAAACAGTTTTGAAGAGAGAAGGGAAAATATGTTTTTTTTTTGAGCACTGCTGCAATTCAAATTCTCCCACAGTAAAAGACATGTAATGTGATTTCAAATAGTAAAACAGCCGTTCAGCTGAAAATCCACAACCATCGCACTAACTCTAGATTTAAGGTGGACACACCTAAGGTGGGCTGATAATGAGGTATAAAAAAGAGCAGGGGAAATTTTTATTAACTCAAAATTGCGTGAAAATAGGGGTTGTTCTTATTGAAATTTGCAGATTCAGGGCTGGCCCAAGGCAGAAGCAAACTTAGTGGCTGTGTAAGATTCAAGGGCTACTAAAAGGCCTCCAAGAGCAATAATTGTCTTGGGTCTTTTTGCATGCATACATAATAATTTTTATCTAATTATATTAATTACAACAAAAGACTTATGACAAAATCATTCATGTTTTTACATTATGTTTCATAATTTAGAAATTATATTGTATCGTAATCTTTTGGGCTCTATAGTAGATGGGTCATTCTGCATGTGCACTTGCAATGCATTATCCAAACTTCTTTAGTACACAACAAAGTGCGTAAAAAGTGGAATAACATAAAAACATTTTAAAGCAGCTTTTATATATAGTTATCTATTTTTACAGTTTTAAGAACTACCTTTCAACTTTTAAATGTACTTTCGTACTATGCGTGATACACTTTTATTAAAGTTAGCGTTGTAAGTTGGTCAAAGCGCTTTACACTGCATCATTCACCCATTCACACCACACTCGCACACTGATGGTGGCGAAGCATACTGTAACCACAGCCCTTCATTTAGCCTCAACATTGACAGAAGCCGTCGGCTGCTCTGGCACGGTCACTGGCCGCAGACCCTCCTGACCACCATCAGTTGACAATGCAGGTGAAGTGTCTTGCCTAAGCCCACAGGACGACAACACTCGAAAAGTCGGAGTCGGGGCTTGAACCGTTTTCAACCCTTGGATTTGCAAGCCAAAACTCCAACATCCAACGCTGCTTAAGTTGCCCTTCTTCACAATGATACTGTTTTTCATTTCTCTATTAAAAAGTTAAAATAGAAAAAATTAAGAATCATTAAAAAGAAATTGTGCAATTTGTTTATTTTAATATCCTGTCATTAAAGGAGTAAACTTTGATTTTTTTTTACATTGGGCCCTTGATTTTACGTTATTACATTATGTTCTCAGCTCACCCATATGAGTTTTTGTAGTCATTTGGAGCTGTTCTGAAGGTATTCGTTTTTTTCTTACATCCAAGTAACATCTTCCTATGGGAAACGACTTGAAAACACAAACTAAACTGTTCTATCATTTATGGTACGCCAGCATTCATAACATGTAGGAGAATCACTGTCATTTGCCCATAGGAAGTTGTTACTTGATATAACCTAAACTGAATATCTTCAGACAGCTCCAAATGACACAAAAACTTGATATGGGTGAGTGGTGAACACTTCTAACAACGTAAAATCAAGGGTCAAATGCTAAAAACAAAACAAAGTTTCTGCTTTAAATCGGATATTAAATATTTTTATAAGAATTTCCTAACATTCTTTTTTTGTCTTTTACTGCTTATATTTCAGCTATTTTATAGTATTGCACTGTTAGGGTTTCTGAGATGTTTTGTGTTTTTCTTTTAGTGTCTACATCCATCCACTAGATGGTGCCATTTTCCCCTGTTGGCCTGGAGGGCCTTTTCCTGGTTTACCACCCACACCTGCGGCTCGTTTGGTCATTGCCAAAGGGAGTATATGAGCAGCGGACTGTCACCACCTCAACGCCAGAGTGTTTGCCAGTATTGGGTACTCTAGCCTCTCTGAGATTAGCTGAGTCTAACCTTTTGAGTTTTTGTCTTTCTGAGTCCAAGGTTCTTACCCTTTGTCTCCCTTTGTGGTCTCTGGCAGGATTACTTCCTGATCTACTGGATAAGCCTGGTCCTTCTAAGCCTTGGAAGGAATCATTCATTTCCTATTTTATTTTAGTATTGGCCTGCAATTCCCATGTACCTTGAACTCATGGACTCTGATCTCCCTCTAGTGTTTCCGGTTCCGATTCACCTGACCGCTTGATATTCACCAAGCCGAGAATCCTCCTTGGTTTTGTACCTCTGAGTTCCTTTATTTCTCTCTCTGAGTTCCACACCTCACAATAACTTTTACCCAGCCTCTGAGTTGTTTCTGCATGCGGGCAAACTTTGAAACCCACCATGACATGCACAGTTGGCATTTTTAGAGTGGACTATATTTTTAACAATTTTGCTTCTATAAAAAATTAAGGTTCTTGCTTGCTTTACAATCGACAAGTATTTCCTATATATTTTATTGTTAAAATTACGATTTTACTGAAAATATTTTCTCTACAGCAACTTCTTTTTAAAATGTATACATATTTATTCATTTTCACACTAAACCACTGTAAGTTTTATGTTTTTTGCGGGATATATTTAGTGTTTTTATCCACTCAACTTGATTAACAGTTATTTTAATGTATTTAATAAAGTCAAGGACCACTCTTGGTTTCACATGTCATTTACTGTTGCTTTTTGACGGTGTTTTGCTGTATATTTTACTGACTTTATTTTTGCAGTGCACCTGAAAAAATGACTGTGGAATTTAGATGAGGAAAGAAAGAAGTCTTTAACTAGTTACTGTTCAGTTATATTGGTAACTACGTATAACCTGATTATAAAGTCAATAGCTTTTGAGAGAAGTTGTGAATAACTTAAGTACTTTTTTTAATATTTTCCAATTGCTTTTGGTGTATTTGTGTTATATTTTAATCTGCATATCATTTCCAAATACAGGGGAGATTTCAAACCAAGAATGGATCAAAGAAGAACTTGAAAACATAACGAAAAACATTGAAGAAGTAGAACAGCAAAATGGTAAATCTAGCAAGACAAAATGATTGCTGCGGTTCAAAAAAAATAAGTCGATGGAGATACTGAAACTGAAAGGGGAGAATTTTAATTCAAAGAGTAATTGTTGAAGAAATTAACAGCTGTGAGGGAAGATACAAATAATTTAATCAGATTTTTTTCTAATATTTTGCAATTAGTTTTGGTCTGTTTCTATAATGACTTAATCTTAATCTTCATATTGTTTCAAATAGCGGCTGTGATATCAAACCAAGAGGGGATGAAAGTACAACTTCAAACCATGACAAAAAAGCTGAATGAACTGGAAAAACAGAACGGTAAATCTAACAAGTCCAATTATTGCTAGAATTGAAAAAAATAAGTCAATTGAGTTATTGAAAGTGAAAGGGGAGCATTTTAATTCAAAGAATAACTGTTAATGAAATTAACAGCTCTGAGATTTTCAGTGGAATTTGATTGTGGAAAGAGATCTTTACTTGTCTAGTTGTTGTTTGGTTATATTTGTAACTGAGTAACAGTCAAGAAAATTAGTTTTGAGGGAAGCTAAAAATGATTGAATCTGATATTTTCTAATATTCTGCAATTAAGTTGATCTGGTTCTATAATACCTTTATCGTATCTTCATATTGTGTCAAACAAGCGGATGTGATTTCAAACCAAGAGGGGATGAAAGTACAACTTCAAAAAAATGATGAAAAAGCTGGAAGGACTGGAAGAAAGAAACGGTAAATCTAGCAACAAAAATGATTGCTGGAAATGAGAAAATAATTTAGTGGAGACAATGAAATTTAAAGGAGAGCATTTTAATTCAAACAGTAATTGTGAAAGAAATTAACAGCTGTGAGATTTTCAGTGGAATTTGGGTGAAGAAAGATCTTTACTTGTCTAGTTGTTGTTTGGTTATATTTGTAACTAAGTAACAGTGAATAAAACTAGTTCTGAGGGAAGATGCAAAATGATTTAAAGTCAGAGTTTTCTTTTTACTATTTTGCATTGGTTTTGGTCTGTTTCTATAATAACTTATTCTTGAGATTTCAAACAAAGAGGAGATCAAAGAACAACTTAGAAACATGATGAAAAAGCAGGAAGAACTTTGTAAGCAAATGGGTCATTTTAACAACTCAAAAGACTAAGTGGGAAAGTTGAATAGCTAAATGTTAGACAATTAAAGGGAATCATTTAATGTCAAAGATTATTTTGGTGATAATAATTTTATGTTTTCTTCATTGCAAAAATAAGGTGTTTGCTCTGTACCCTGCACCAGCTGTGGGGTATCATTTACTCCACAATTATACAGGTTTAAATAGCCTTATTAGCCTTTCAGATTAACTTCTCTTTAATATTACACCTAAAAGATGCAATTTGGACTTTTTTGGAAAAGTCATTGAACAGCTGACTTTGGCGACGCCGATTGGGTAGCATATTTTTTTTCAAAAACGTTTAAGGTTGTTTTTAAGGACATTATCACGACATACACTATACGAGACATTCTGAAAAAGCAGCCAGGGGATTCTGCATGAGCCAAATAGCCGAGACAGGACCAATCGTCAAAATTTTGGTGTCGATCATTCGATTTCATCCTGGACACTACAGAAAAGGGGCTAAAAGTGTTAAAAACCGGAATTTTCCTTTAACCTGTTAAGTAAAATGATTAATACGATAAGCACTAACAAATGTGTTATTGTACTTTTAAAAAGCTACATTTCATGCTTTTTAAAAAGCAAATTTTAAAAAGAGTTTAATGTAATGGTACCATTATTTCACTAGCAAAACCTACTCAGTTAGTGTAATGTTCATCTCTATATCCAGGCAAAGACAATTAATAATAAAATGTATTTTAGATGTTGAAAATAAGTTAAACTGAACGTTTGGTGAGTATAATGGGATTTCTTTCAGTTAATAATACACAGCCACGTCTGATGTAATAAAGGTGTCTTCTCTATTGGTTTGAGTGAACCCTTTGTTTTAAAATGTAAAAACAAAACCGTCGTTCTGATGTGGCTTGCTTTAGAAGTACTATTTCCATTCTTTGCCGAAGAACCCAAAAGTCATAATATATGAAAAATGGAAGCAGAATCCTGTGTACAGTTGTTTTTAATAACAAAAAAAGGAACTTACCAGAATCTGATCTGAAGCCTATAGCAAGGCAGAGTTGAAAGCAGATACAAAGGACGAAAACAGTTTTCATGGTGACAGGAGTAACTGATACTGATGGCGAATATAGAGTAGTTAAAGTCCTAGCGCACTAAAAACAATAAGAAAAGAAAACAATAAGAAAGCAAACCAAAATACAAATTTTGAAACTGAAAACAGGCTATGTTCTGCTTAATTTAAAACACATAACCACAACTCTGAAAGACAGAAGACCCCAGGAAACAAAATTTCGACCCCATGAAGTTTTTTCATTCTATAAGGTTAGACATAAAAACACTAGATATAATAAATAAAATGAGATATTGACAAACAAGAACAATATTATAGTGGCATACCTGTTGTGCTCAGGATGAATTCAGCTCTCCTCAACTAACGTGAGAGTTTAAAAAGGAATAGGGTGAAAGTCCAGCTATAAATTACGTAATTTTGCAAAGCTCTTAGAATAGTATCCCTGAGCCTATTTCTCTTTTAGCACGTTCTGTTTAAACACTTTTTAACATCTATTCAGTAGCAAGGTTTCTCTAAGACAACAATTTTTTTTATCCGAGGATCAAACCATTCAAACCTTTGAAGAGAGAGATCTTATGTTCAATAAACCACATTTAATAGTTTCAACATTTCTCTTAATTGGAGAATTTTAGTCTTAGATTATCTTGATTTACTTTCTAATTTCCTTGATTTTGGTCAAGGCCAAGACACTCTCTTGATGGAGTAATAGGGGGGTAACAATAATGTAGGTGCAGAGAACTGTGTTAAATAAAAACTATTCTTTCATATCTGCACCCCGGACTGTCAGGGTTTTGAAAACTAAACAATTTGGCCAGATTCCTAGAAAAAAGTAATTGTCTCTCCGAAGTGAGATGAATGCCTTCTCTACATTTCAGACCAATTTATCCAAAAAGAGTTTGTTTATTATTAATGTAGCCCACTTCATTTTCAGGACATCACCTAAACAACCAGCAGTTGAATTACTGCATAGTTTTATCTGTGATATGTGTTGAACCTGACTACTCAATTCCAGTGGGGGACTTTAGTGTTCATGATGACAACCATGAAGACATATGTGAAAAATAATGTTTTCATACACTAAAAATATTGGTTTGACTCAACACATTCTACAGCTAACACATAATATAGTACATATTTTGGACCTTATCAACAGTAAGGGTTTAAATATTTCTACAGTTAATGTAGCTGATGTTATCTTGTGTAGTGGGAAAACAGTATGCAACTATTCACCCCAGTTGGAAAATCATGGATTTCACTCAGTCAGCACTTTTTTTTCTTATTGCAGAGAGAAAAGTTCATCATTCAGTCTTTACTGCTTGGTACTTCAGCCCTGTTCTGCCGGGGCAGAGTGTGTTCCCTTAACTTACAGTAATGGAAAGTAGTCAGAGTCTTAACCAATTACAGACACTTTGGTTAAACAGTAACATTTTATGAGTAATCCTTGAGAAAGACTCTGGCTTGTTTTGGGAAGAATCTATGTCTGGTCTACAAACACCCTCATGCAGGGGAATTATTTGGCCTTGCAGGTGAAACAGACTGAGTGAAAACTTTTATAGTACTGTAATTAAATAGGATGAATTAATATATGTCATTAGATAAATCAACATTTTCTACACCTGTCAGACCCATTTTTGTCTGGTCTCAGAACAAAGGACCCAGAATTCAAACCAGACAGACAGGTGTAATTCTCAAAAGTGTTTATTGATAAACATTGGATCTATAATTCAGCAGCTAGGTCATCAGAGTCCAGAATCTCTGGAGAGAGAAAACTCAGGCTAATGACAACGTAAATCTGACGGAGGACGATACCGAGCGCATGACTCACTAACCTAGTCTTAAAGTTCCCAGAAGAAAGAGTGGAATCCATCTGCCAACTGCCAACAGCATGCAATGAATGCCTCCCAGACAGTTCCAGGAGTCAAAGCTTTGAAGACTCCCGGATCCAAGCAGATGAAGGAAAGCAGGACTATCCAGAAGATGAATCTAAAGCTGCGGTAGAAGAGATTCACAGTCCAGGCTGGAAGATCAGGGATCGACAGAGGTGCCGAGGTGATATCCGAGTCGAAGACATGAGTCCGAAGACAGATCAGGTCAGGGTTCTCAACCAATCTCCACTCAACCTCACAAGAGGTCGGATATCTACCAACAGCATGCGGCGAACGCCGCCCAGAGCGTTCCAGGAGCCAAAGCCTTGAAGACTGCTGAACTGGCTGAGGACCAGATCAGAGAAGACAAAGGAAGGTGCGACTTTCCGGAGGACGAAGCCAATGCCAGTGTTGAAGAGGCTCAGGGAAATCCAGGCCAGAAGATCAGAGATCCAAAGAGGTACCGAAATCCAAATAAGATTCAGGAGGCAGATCCAGCTTTAGTCCACAGGCAGAAGCCAGTAGAACAAATCCAAAACCGGAAAAGGCAGGCTCAAAGTTCTGAAAGCAGAACAGGTCAGGATTAGGCAATAAGCATCAAAAACAGGTACGCTATAGAACTTTCACCGAAGGCTCAAATAATCTGGCACCATTGACTGGGAGTGTAAGCAGTTTTTTATAGAGACTAGAGAAGGTGACATAGATGAACAGTGATCAGCAACTGGGCAGAGCCAGACAGGTGAATGGACTGAACCGTTACGAGTCATCAGTGCCAAGATCATGACATTTTTCTGCTTGCCATATTTCCCACTGACCTAATTACTAAAAGAGATGTTAGAAGAAAATGTGTTATCATGGACAGCATGATAGAAAACTTTACCTAAGTTTATCTTTCTCCTTTCACCTTACAATGTCACTCAGTAGATGTAGATGTATGGGGCAGAGTCCTGCACCAGGTCAGGTACCCATAGGTACCCATATAAAACCTAAATCTACAGTTAAATGCAAGATTCTTATTTAACAATATTTGTACCTGAATACTCATCTTTAAATGTATTAAATAATTATTCAAAGAAAAAATTCATATAATATGCACAAATAATTATTTTTGCTTGTGAGCATTGAATTCTATATACAGACATACTAAGACACAGCAGACGAGAAAGCAGGCGCAAATCATGCGCAACACATTGATCATTTCTTCCGGTTCTTCAGGTCGACATCTTAGAGTCCTTGCCTGTAGACTGAACCGCTATATGGCTGCCATAAGTTCCACTTTTCATCAAAGCAATGAACATTACAAAACAGTAAAGGAATAGGTAATGGCATCCAAATGTTTAAACTAAACTGACATGCTTCTTTTATGTATTTATTTATCTTATAACATATACTTTATAGTAGTCCTTATATGTATTTTTATCTTTTCATGCATTTTTATTATGAATGTAACTTTTTAATGTATTTTTTTTTATGTATTTATTTCTCTTATAATGGAATTTCAATAGCAGTGCAGTGATAGCAGTTATGTGTGAATATAGTATGACACATAGTATGGACTATGTAGCAGGCAGAGACTGTACCCAAGACAAGTTTCCTTTGGGACAATTAAGTTCATCATCGTTATCATCATCATTATATACTAAGAAAGTAGTTAATAGAGCCTGCTTCCACTCCAACAGTTGTATGATTACATTGTCCCTGTGTTTTAATGACTTTGGTCTCCACCTTTAAGTTTTACATTTGATCACTGCTGCACTTTATAGAATGAAAATGTTCTGCAAGTTGTACAAAACTGTGTATACAAAGTGACAATGAAAGTTGTCTGAGTCTAACTTAATATCAATTAAAAATATCCGGCCCAAATTAAATGTTACCGGCTCTGTATCAGATAACATTGGATGGTCTCCCTTAAATCTGCTGAAAAGCAGCTAACAGGTTTCTTCTTACATGTTTGTTTCTGTCTCAGCAGTGAGATCACATCTGCGTCTCGATGGCCGTTTCTCAATATATGTACTTGTGCGTTTTCATGTGCTTGGGAAACGTCATCACCCTCAGCCCTAGTAATGTTTCAATTCACGAGAACAGCAGACCGAGAACAGACAAAGACCTGGATGTTATTTCTCGCCCCCCCTATTTACCCACTGTATGGCCCATTTGCTGATTTAATGCGTAATTTATAAAAAAGTTCAGATGTTGAGAGGACCATAGCAACCAGCAGAGCTCGAAGGGTAATGGCACCCAGGGCTAGCAGCTATGCAGCAGCCCTCTCTCTGCATAGCTGTATGTGAAGGACCTCTGGCTCTGATAGCAATTTTTTGGGGGGAAATTTTTCATTTATTTTGTGTTTATCGGACTGTGTTAAGTCCTACTCCCCCATTAAATGAAATAAGTAAGAAACTGATATTATCTAGAAACTATCAATAACAATAGGTGAAATGCAGCTCCAGACAGGCCGAGTACGAGTACACTTCCAATTAACCCATATTTATACTGCGTGCTCCCGTTCTCCCAGTGTCCATACTTTCCTGTGTTCTTCTCAAGAACATCAATTCACAACAGAGACAATTCAAACAGACCATCCAGTCAGATTGGTTCAAAGTTTTCTATCTAAGGAAAAAGCAGCTGATGGCATTGACTCATTTACTCGAATGCAATCCCTAACACCAAGCATGCTTGTAGCTACAGTGGAGAGGAAAAACTCCCCTTTTAGAAGGAAGAAGAAACCTCCAGCAGAACCAGGCTCAGTGTGGCGGCCATCTGCTGCGGCCGACTGACAAAAATGACTCAAACTTATAAGTAACTGGCTTTATGGTTTTAAGAGCAAAAACGTAATTTCTGATTATCATTGAATATGAATTGCTGTATTTTGAAAAGGTTGCAAGACAAGAAAGGTTTGTTGGGTTTTAAACTGAGCTTTGAGGACACCAAGTTAATTCTCTGCTTGACAAATGATTGTTCCTTCATTCATTTATATTGAAGTTATCATTAGTAATTTACTAGAGAGTAGTTCTTATCATCATCATTATCTCTTGTGTCATCTGCTGCTGATATTATCTATGGCTATCTGGTTGTAAAGTGCTGCCAAAATGTATGAACGTCTTAACTGCTTAGACAACAAACAGACATACTGAACAGCTGACATTACAGCAAGTCATTGATTTTCAGGATAATCTCTATAATAAAAAAAAGTTAAAAAATTTTCAAAATAATTGCCAAAAAATGTATATGTATTTAACACCGTAGCCTTTAAAGCATATATAGGCACTTAAGGGAAAAACAAAAACATTAATATGACTTAAAAAGCTCATATTACATCCACTGATTCACGTTTCATATTTTTCTTCTTCCACTTCATGTCCTTAAAGGAACCTTTTCCCCTATGACTAGAGGTGAGTATTGACATGAGTGTTGCGATTCGATACATACTTGGGTCACGATACAATATTATCACGATATTGCAGTATCACTATATATTGCCATATTTTCCCCAGCTATCAAAATCAAATGATGAGATAAAACAGCAAGTGCTGTACATTTTCATCAGAAAATATTGATTAGGTATTATTATCCATGTTGTTTTGGGTTTTCTTCCACTGTGACTGCCTCAAATACAGATTTGGTGCTGTACACAGTTAAAGGGCTCCACGGTGCAGAGGTAGCCCATTTTCCCATCAATGTTTTATGTAACCATTTTTTTTTTGAAAATCGATACTAAGAAGTGAAAAATCGATATTATATTGGGCAGTATCACGATATATCGCCAAAACGATTATTTCCCACACCCCTACCTATGACTATAACTGATGCTGTAACATCACAATAATGGGAATCCAAATATTTTTTATTTGCATTGACTTGATTGTAGTCATGATTTTAAAGAGAAGAATGTGAGTTAGATATAGAAAATTATGAGGCCACATCAAACCAGAATATCTCTATTAAGGCCTCCTCTTTACTGGAGAGGCTACTAATTCTTTTGAGTTTCAAGCTTAAATAAAAACTATGAAACAAGCTTAAAATGTGTGGATTGTATATTGTGGCTGATTAAAAAGTAAGTTTTGAAACCTATGCATATATAATGGAAACCATAAGGTCAGTTTTAGGATGTTTCAGCCTTCCTTAAATACACCTAAGAAGCCTTCCCCTGTTGTATAAAGTGAATTTTAAGTACTTCTGTCAATACTTTATTTGGTTTTAGTGAATATAATAATAAGTTAAAGTAACGGTAAAACAATTGTTGGGTTAACACAAACTTCTAGTAGTTATCTGTTTTTCACCATATTGTCTTGATCTTCAAGCTGGCAAATAACTTAATTCTTATTTGTGAATATAAGTCACTATGATTGGTTTTGTTCTGTACAAAGCAAAATGCATGGTGCTTCTGTTAATGTGTGTAAATAAAAAGTGGATATTTTTTATTTTGTAACTGTTTTTATGATGTATGTACCCTGCCTCTCGCCAGTAGACAGCGAGAGGTGCGCGACCCTGCTCAGGATAAGCGTTAAGGAAAATGGATGGATTGTTTTATGATATTCGATCTAGATTTAAATGATCTTAAAGTTGACATAGCAGATAGACTGAAAACATTTGGATTAACAGCTCCCATTATCACCATCCACTGTGTCGTTGATTTAAAAAGGAAAAATAATTTGTGTTGCAGTATAATATTCCAAAATCTAGGGGAAGGACACTCAGAAGTTAATAGTGATAGTGGGATTCTTTTTTTGCATTGTAAAGACCAAGATTCCAGAAGAGGTGAACAGAATGGAGACAGTCTGTTCAGTGGCAGGTTTTCTCTGAAGGTTTTCTCTATGTCTTCACTTTCAGAGTGCTAAGATTTATAACACACAATTACATATCTTTTCTGTGCAACACTCTTTAATCGAGGGGTATCTTCAAATGTAAAAAAACAGATAAATGATTAGTTCATGCCAACCTGCATTTAAAGGTTTGTTGGGAAGTTTTGTTTTCAGAGAAACAACATGCTCAGTTATTTTGTGGTTTTTCCAGATGTTTTGCACTTGGTTGATTCAAGGTAAAGAAACGTAAGTGATGTCAGTTTTGCTGGACTCAGAGTTTGATAAACCACCTCTATGGAATACCCACTATGGACCCTTGTATAATGCAGCCCAGTATTTATAAATTACACAACTTCTTAATTTTCTAAAGAGAAACCGTTTTTAATTCTTTTAAACAATACATTTTGAAGGTTCAATGTTTTATCATAATATTTATATATCATTGCCATTTAAATAAAAATTTATGTCTTCATACATACACAAACCATTGTGCAGAATAAACATTCAGGACAGGTTTGTTTTCTCACATGATGAAGAAAACTATCCAAGTTAATTAATTTCTGTCTCAGCAGTGAAATCACAAGTCACAATTTCTTTAAGTTGTTTTTCTATTTCCACTACATGGTTCTCTATTTCCTGTTTTATCTCCTTTAGTTTTTCAACCTCCTGGCTTGTTTTATCCATCAGTTTTTGTGTCATCAGTTCCACAAGTTGATGATCTCTCTTTCTCTTAGTCAGTCTCTCATTGCTCTCTGTTATGATCTTGTTCAGTTTTACATAACCTTGTGCTTTCTTTTCCATTTTGTTCTCACTCTGGTTTGTTACTTCATCATTGATAGCCTTAAGCTTTCTGTCATTCTCCTCAACTATTTTCACTGCCTCCTGTCTCTGATCAGTCAGTCGTTCTTTCTGCTCCTTCAGTTCCTCTGACATCTTCATTAATGCTTCAATTTGCTGATTGATGATTCTCTGATCCTGGTTTCTCTTTCTTAACTCCTCTTCAAGGTCTGACTTTTTCTTGGCTACATACTCTTCTTCTTCTCTCATGAGCCGCTTTTTATTTTTATTCACTTCATCTTCTAGCTTTTTCTTTGCTGCAGAAACAAGAAATCTAATGAAAATAAGGTTTTTCTTAGGTTTAGCCACTGATTTGCAACAAGTACTTTAAAAAAACGAATTAATTTTAAGGGCAGTATTAGACAAAAAATATTTTAATGAAGGTTTAACTGAAGCTTCGTTGAATATAAAAAAAAATAACTCACATGTTTTAGTTTGTCGCCATTTCCAGATGAAAGCAGCAACTCCTATTAGAAGTATGAGGCCGAAAATCACGCTAAAAGTGACAGATATGCTGCAGTTTGACCGAGGAGCAAAGAAACCATCTGAAACACAGACAAGACAAGTTTTATGTAATAAATAATATTTGATCTATTTAATTATCAACGTATGTTAAATGTTCCACCTTGAACATAAATGCTTGTCTCTCTGGTCTGGTTGATGTCTCTCTGTTGGACTCTGCAAGTGATGTTGTTATTGTGTCTCTTCTCCACAGTCAGTCTGCTGCAGATAGTGTAAAGACCATCAGGACCTTTGATTTTCTCTGTAGGTCCAGCAGACATGATGATTTCTTCTTCATCGATCCATAAAACCTCAGGTTCAGGAAACCAGCCTGCAGAGCTGCAGTCTAACATCACTCCATTGTTGCTTTCATCTAGTCCTGCTAAACTGATATCAGGTGAGGAGGCAGAACCTGAAAATCAGGCAAGAGAAGGAGTCATATTGTGATCATCAGCTGTTAGCTAAATGTTCAAGCAGTGATTGAACTGCAGAGCCATAGCAAAACAGCTTTAAGCAATATGCTCATAAGTAAAAATTTATTGTGAAAGATTAAACACAAAGTTATATATTCAAAACTTTGGAATTATCTAAATTCAATGTCCTTACTATCCTTCAAAGCAATTTATCAGTTAATTTATGACATTATAAGGCCCAAGTTTTCATTAGGCATATATTTTAGGAGATTATTATGACAGCAAATTTAATCTAAACAGAGACAACATTCCACTAACTTGGTTAAACGCCAGTTAAACATACTCTGAAGGACACACACTTTAGTACCATATACCTTTGATGTCAAGAATTGGATTTCTGGATATCTAAAAGGTTATATTCATCTTTAATATCTAAAATCCTAATTATGACTAGTAGTAACTGTCAGGTTTTTGCTCTCTGTTTAAGTTTATTCTTAGTTTCCTTGTATTCTGTGTATTTGCAGTTGTTTTTCTAGCAGTGTTTATTTTTGAGTTACTCTCTGTTGCCCCCTTGTGTTTTTCATTCCCCTTGGCTTCCTTCTAGATGCTTCCATATTCAACTCATTAGCCCTTCCTTTATTCTGTTATCCTTATATACTCCACCTCTGCAGTAACTCATAGCTGGTGATCGGCGGTGTTGAACATCTAACGCTACAAACGGAAAGTTTATTCAGATGCTGGACGAATTTGAAGGAGATTTGGAGGTTTAGCATAACCCGGTTTGTGACTGGACCTGTGTGGCTGCTCAGGCTTTAGATGATGATGATGATGATCTGGATAGTAAATGGATATGGATAGCTGGAAGACTGTAGCTGGTAGCGGGGGAAGAGGGAAGAGGGAAATTGAAAGGGAACCAAGTGGTAGGGGGCTTGGCAAACCTAAGTAGCAAAAGAATTCTGGAAGAAGATAGCAAAGATGATGGAAGTAAGTGTGTACGTAAGAAGATTATGAAAGAAGAAATAAAAATTATCATAAAATTCAAGAAAGAAGACAAGAACATAAATCCAAGCCCAATATTACTATCAAAAGCACTGAAAAAGAAAATAGGGGAGCTCGAAATGGCAAAAACATTTAGAGATGGAAATTTGTTAATTGTTTGTAAATCATAGGAACAAAAAAGGAAAGTTAGGTTCATTGAAACCATTTGTAAGAAAAAAGTGGAAAGTAGAAGAATTGTAGGAGAAAATAAAGGTTCTAGAGGAGTTTATTTATGGCATTCCACTAAACGAAGACTTTGAAAAATTAAAATGTAATATTCAAAATGTTGAAGTTTGCAGGATTAAGGGGTTACAGAAAACAATAAATAATGAGAAAGTTGACAGTCTGTTCTTCTGGAATTTTCTATTTTAGAGGTTCATGACAAAGTGAAGATAGGATATATGAGTTATCCAGTTAGGCCCTATGTTCCTCTCCCACATCGATGCTCTAAGTGTCAGAGGTACGGACACGTTGCTGCAGTGTGTAGGGGCAAACAGAAATGTTTAAAATGTGGAGGGGAGCATAAAGTTCAGGATTGTACTGAGGGAGCACAGGAAAAATGCTGTAATTGTGGTGAGCAACACAGGGCAACTTACGGAGGGTGTGTGGTCAGGAAAAGAGCAGTTGAGGTTGAAAAGGTTAAATCAACAAACAACTTAAGCTATGCTGAAGCAGTAAAGAAGGTTCAGGGACAACATAAAAAAAAAAAACAACTGTGGGAGAAATTGAAATACTGAGAAAAGAACCAGAGCAGCATGGGGGAAAAGTAACTCTATAGATTTCGATAAACTGAATTTATTCATTACATATGTAATTAATTGTACGGACCAGGTCAACCAGAAAACTGAAAAAATCAAGATCATTGTAAAAGGAGCTGAAAAATTTCTAGGGATGAGGTATATTTCTTGGGAACAGACCAAAGAAAAACTTGGAGCAGATGGCAAACAGCCAGGTTCAGGTGACTGAACTGTATGTTAATATTACAATGGAACGCTAGAAGTTTAATAGGAAATGGTGAAGAGTTAAAGCTACAGTGTGTAATTTTCAGCGACATCTAACGTCCAGACTGCAGACCGCAGCAACATGAACATCTCCCCCACGCTTTCCCCCCAAAGGGTGTTACGGGACAAAATGTCTTCCACACGGCGTCCGCATCATCACCTACAGCTACTCAAGTGATGAGGTTTGTTTTACATAGATAATTTTACAGATGGTATTTCATTGGTCTGTGTAGGGTATAGATTTCATGTGGAGACTTAAACAACTTCCCGTAGTTACTTTCGAGCGTGGTAATGGAGGCGATCGCGCATGTCGCTAGTTTGTTAGCTCTGCGCTGCCATAGCGCAAAAGGATGTAATGCCTGCACTCCCATGGCTGCGAGGGCCGCTCCTATGGCAGTATTAAATAACGAATTCTAGGAGGCAACGCAAATATTAAGGTTAGAGGCTGAGCTTCGTAGATGATGATAAAAATAACATAGTTATGTATATAATATATTACATTTCTGACTGTATATCCCTGTAATTATACACACTGTAGCTTTAAAGGATTTAATAAAACCTGAACTTATATGTATTCAGGAAACCTAGTTAAAACCTACATTAGACTTTGTTATTAATGGTTATCATAGTATTTGAAGGGATAGAGAGGAGGGTAATGGAGGTGGATGTATGATTCTTTTAAAGAGAGGGTTGCAGTATAAACTACTAGCAAAAGGAAAAACACTTGAATATATTGCTAGTGAATTATGGACAAAAGAAGGTAAATTTAAGCTGATAAATTTTTACAACTCATGTAAGAAATTATCTGTATATTTAGTGGGAGAGATAATATTACATTTAAATGAAAGGGTGATAGGATGTGGTGACTTCAATGCTCACAACTCAATATGGCATAATAGGACAGATGGAAATGTACTGGTTATTGTGGAGGTAATGGAGACTAAAAATCTTTTGTGCATTAATAATGGAGATGGAACACAATCTAACATAAGAACAGGTGTAGAGTCTGCTATAGATTTAACAATAATTTCTGATTCACTGGCCGGATTATGTTCTTGGAATGTGATTAAATCTACAAGTATTGGAAGTGATCATTTCCCTATTATGATTGAAGTCGGGTTAAATTATCAAGAGGATGATTCTGGAGGGTTATTTCCTTGGTCTTTTAATAGAGCTGATTGGGATAAACATATGATAATAAGTGGAGACAGAATTAAAGGAATGACAATGAACGTTGGCATTAACTTATTAGATGAACATTTCTGTAAGTTTGCCAATCATCGTCAATGGATTGGACCTGCATCTCTACTGGCTGATACCAAACAGCGTCCAATTCTTCTGGTACCTGGCTGCCTGCTTTTCCAGCTTGCAATAACTACCTTTGGGTTAATCTTTTGTTCCCCACTGCCTTAAGCATTGTTAAGCTGCTCTAGTAAGTTTAACCCAGGGACAAAGCAACAGTAAAATAATATTTATTTAACAGAAAGAATAAAGGATGAATAAGGTGGGCCAATGGGGAAGCACCAGGGGAAATAACCGGGAGAATACTGGAGATGAACTGCAGTTTTTTAATCTGAGCTTACTGTTGTAGAGGCTGAGAACCACCAGGGGGAGATGAGATGATGTGAAATTGTTGGTGGTAGTGGGACAGAGATGGTTTGCGAAGATGCACGGTTGAAACCAGAGACTTATGAGGTTATCCAGGATTTTTTTTTTAAATCATGAGCTGGGAATTGCTTTGCAATCAGTTATTTAAAAATTCCACAGCCACATTTAATATTTGTGTTTATTTATTCAATTTATGTATTTGTTTCACAATGGTTTATTTATTATTTTAACTGTAAACACTTCAGCATTCGATCAAATATATGTTCTTCTCCATCCAATATCTGTTTTTGTACTCCTCTCCAAAACATCTCCAAAACATCTACCTCTTAGCACAGCAATCTAAAGGTCCATCACCATGAGCATTGGTGAACAGCAGTTACAGATAGCGCTTTCAGGACGCCTATCCTTAAAGACTGGTTTCAGATTTTCCTACCAAAGCGCATCCAAAAAGAATTAACTACCAGTAACCTGCGATGTGCTATCAGTCTACTTATGCACATTGCCTCAAGGTAGGGTGAATCGTCGGGTAGCATGGATAGTCAGAATGAGATAAGCAATGAGATTTAGATGGTTTAGTGTCCTTTCAGCTTGATACCAAATTTCTTGAGTGTTTTATGGTTGTGAGGTATAGCTGGTATCACCAATGTATTCAGCTGGTAACTAGCCAACCAATCATCTTGACATCAGCACTACAAGATGGCAGTTCCCTTGCCAAAAATTATAAATATATTTTTTTGTTTTGTTTTATATGTTTATATTTTTCAGTTCAGTAATATAATTGTTGATAATAGTAAGAGATATTCTTGTAATTTAGGCTGATTTGTCATATTGTTTCATTTCTACTTTAATGGGAGGGCTATTGTTGTTACAAATGGACACAAGGAAACAAGCTATTGAAGGCATGCTATTTAAGGCTATCATTTCATTGTTTGGAATGGTTGCCTGGAAATAATAACATTCCAATCGGAGAAAGCAAATAAGAGTATGCAAGTAGGAAAGGCCATGGGCTTCTACTGTACGTAAGAGAGTTCGGAAAATTTCATTGAATAGTATTTCATTATTGGACCTACTATAGTATTTACTGGCCGCTATACTAATAGTATTTCATTGAATCCGTATTGGCAACATTTCAAAGAGCAACAGTGACACAGGGAGCTGATATTCTTTGAGGGAAGTTAGCTGCTTGCACTAGCATTGTCATAAATGTTAGCAAAGCATGGCAGTAAAGAATGATGTTTACGTTGCTCTATACGTCTTTGCTCATGTAAACAAAACATTAACATTGATAATTGTTACAAATTAGTCTACTGAATATGATTTAAACAGGGTCTAAATACAAAATAAATAAAAAGAAATTCACATGACTAACAACAGAACTTATATGCAGCTTTTTTGGAGATGAGAGTAAATTTTCGAGATTATTTTTTGAAATACAAATATTTGGAATGCAAGAATAATAAAATCCTGCTCATACATTGGAATTGGTTCCTTCACACGAAAATTCCTCCCTTGTTAACATTTGCTCCAGATATCTAAAAATGCCTAAAAAAGGCATGAATTGTATTTTGTTGTATAATGCTGTTATTGGTTTAAAAAAGGTTGTTCAAAAACAAGTTTCTGCAAAACCTATTCTAGTTCATCCATCCATTGCTTTACTTAGTTTAAACCATAAAATAAAAATTTCAGACTGACCACTAGATGACAAAGGAACCTTGGTTACATTTAAACACATTTTAGGCAACTCTGAAAAATCTTAATAACATGATTTATAATATCCACCAGGATGTCTCTATGTTTTTTAAAGATCAGGAAAAACTGCCGTTTTTTTTCATTTTCAGTTTATCCCCCTACTTCTTAAACAGGATGTTTGTTTTTTATTAATATCAACAAGTATTTAGGCCTATGCTCATTTAAGAATACTTTTGACTATTCTTTGTAAACCAGGACTGGGTTGCTTTACCACATTCAAAATCAGCAGCTAGAAGAAAAATAGTTTTCTGAGGTTTCTGTTGCATAAATATTTACTTACCAATAAAAACGTCAACAAAATATTCTTCAATCTCTTTTGGATCGTAGCATCTGAATCTTCCATTGTCAGAGTGTTTTACACTAGTCAGTCTCAGTGAAACGTTTCCATCTTTCAGTCTGTCGGTAAACAGCGATGTTCTTCCTTTGTAGGCGATGTTTTGGTCATCTTTATATTCACTCCCGTCAAACCACAGATACACAAATCTGGGATTTAGGTCAAGTCTCCCCCACTCCACTGCTAACTCATCAGTGTTCAGGGGAGGCTCCAGGTGACATGGCAACACGACATCCTCACCAACCATTGCTGTAACCAGCTGAGGCTGACTTTTCTGCAGCGACCGACCTGAAAAATAAAATAAAATGTTTTTATTTTTATTAACAGATATATTTCTTTGTCACAGTTATTAGAGATTTTGTTAGGAATCCAGTCTGTGTGGGTTGAGTTTTTGTATTTTCTCTCTCCACCACCAGTTTGCGCCCTGTTTTCGTTGGTCCTCCCACACAACTGCGGCTGATTGGCTCATTACTGAGGACTTCTTAAGCAGTGGACTGTCACTACCTCGACACCAGAGTGTTTGCCAGTTTTGGGAAGTCATTCTGCATACTGGTTGTTAGGCCTTCTCCCCCTGGAAGGATTGTTTGAGTTTCACACTGAGCAGGGGATTAATCTCCATACGTCCCGTTCAAGTTCTCCTGAAAATCTAAGTGAGAGTCCGCTACATTGCTCTTCAGGAACCAACAAAACCAAACTCTGTCACCCTCCAATGAGCCCCTCAATCTCTGGAAAAACCCACACCGACTGGATTCTGTAAAGAAACCTTTCTCCGCAAACGTGAGCCCCTTTTATCTCTGTTTTTGCAAGACGTCGTTCAAAGTTCCCACGGAACCTAAAGTAACCTCTGGGAACTTCCCTTCTCACTTCCACTTCCTTCTCACTTCCACTTCAGTTCCCCTTAATCCAACCCAACTGTATACCTCAATACACCTGTTAAACTTTTACTCTGGTTTCTCTGAGTGGTTTTCTGTATGTGGGTCAGATCTCTTAAAAACATCATGACAGATTTCAACTATACATGCCTTGTTTAATTGCGACTAATAAATTTAATCCACTCTCTGTTTGGTAGGTAATAATTACTAATACTTTTTTTCTACAGTCAGTCAGTGTTTTTGTTGAATTTCCATATAGAAGTTACCTTCGCTTGGATAGATCAGAAGAAAGAAGCCAAACATGAATTCAGCAATTACAACCTCTTTAAACAGAAGTTTCAAAGATAACCTTTGCAGCATATGGACCATCTTGCAGAGAAAACTCTGTGAAAAATGCAGAGAAATACATGTTTATAATGTATATCTAAAGATAGGCGTCAATTTTTTTTTTTTTGTACATAAAACTGTTTATTCCGTTAACACATAAACACATAAAAAGGATGGTGGCTTTTAACAAAGTAAGTTTACTTCCTACTATAATTAATCAAGTCACCATTTCACATTAAAATAATACACTCAGTAGGTCGGGAAGAATATGAAAATAAAAGCAATCCATACATATAAAACAAGCAAGAACAAAATAACAATCAAATAGAGAGAGAAAAGAGATAAAATCCCCCAAAAATCAGAAACAATAAAAAATGATAAACAGAAGGGATAAGGATTTCCTGAACTAAAATGGAGAACCTAACTAAATACATAAAAAAACAAAATTCCTAAAGGGGAACACCGTTTTTTTTTTGTTTTTTTTTACATTAGCCCATGATTTTACATTATTACATCATGTTTTACTCACCCATATAAGTTTTGTGTCATTTGGAGCTGTTCTGAAGATATTCGTTAGGTTATATCCAAGTAAATTCTTCCTATGGGCAAACGACTTGAAGGCACAAACTAAACTGTTCATAATTTATTCTTCTCTATGAGTATGCCAGCATTCATAACATGTAGGTGAATCACTGTTCCCCCAGAACATCAGCGGTTATATTTTTATATTTATATCTCTTAAAACAAAGCGGAGTGTGTATGACGTCATCCATGTGCCGGACTGGAGTTGTGACAGGCAGCCTGGGCCACAGGGCGGCTATGCTCTACCCCTTCTATTCGCTCGCTAGCTAATCTGAATCGTTCAATTCCATTTTGAGAGCGAGATCATCTGTTGTAGTAGCACTGGACATCTTCCAGGCATGTGAGTAAAACTAGCAGCAGTTCAGCAGACAGGCAGAATGAGTGGTAGCCGGCGCGCGCGGATGACGTCATACACGCGCCGCTGCTTTGTTTTTAAAAGATATAAATATAAAAAATATATAACCGCGGATGTCTGGGTGACAGTGATTTGCCGACATGTTATGAATGCTGGCATACTATAAATGATAAATTATGAAAAGTTTAGTTTGTGCCTTCAAGTCGTTGCCCATTGGAAGACATTACTTGGATATAACAAAACCAAATATCTTCAGAAACAGCTCCAAATGACACAAAACTTATATGGGTGAGTAGAACATGATGTACCTAAAAATGTATGTAAAAACTGTGTTGCCCTTTAAAGGGATCATTTGGATTTTTGGACATAGTTCATTAAATGACATTTCATGAACTGTAACATCAGATTTGTTTAAGCTTGAAAAGTTCAGTTCAGACAACTGAAAGTGAAGTTTTCTAGAAGATGTTTCGCTTTTTCAGCTCTAACTTGTGGTGGTGAGCACTGAGATTAATATACTATCAGTGTAACAAGGAATTAGGGGAAAACAAAACAGATTCAGATTCATTTGCAATTATTGTAGATTTCCATTATGTGTTTTGAAATACATACATAGATATAAACTGTAACCCTGGGAAATAAAAAACAAGAAAGTTACAGCAGAAAAAATAAGCCTACCCGTTCAGCTCTATCATGTCTCCTTTGTTCTTTATAAACCGCAAAGGGCAAAGTCTCAGATATATCAAATGTCAAGTGTGAGGTGTGGTTCACAGCCATCGCCAACCAGGAAGAGAACCTCCTCAAATATCAGTGAACTCCGAGTAAAGTTGCTGCTAAGAGACGGAGAGAGAAATAAATACCTTTATACTACATACTGTACATTCAAAAACAACATAGGGACATGAATGGCTGAAACAGACAGGGTTGCGCTCAAAACTACAGAACACCCGACTTTGGACAAATTCCAACACATCCAGGGCCAATTTGGCCCTGAGGGCACTGCGTTCATTAACCACAGCAGGGAAACCTAGTCTGCCTTATAAAGTGATGATCTGTGGAGGGTCTGAGGGGTTCCTAATTGTGACTTAAGGTATGCGGCATGTAAGTCTGTCAGTGCTGTAAAAGGTACCAGACAGGGTTATCTTGTGCACAGCAGGTCTCGCTGTAATTTCTAAAAATATATACAGTACCAGACATCCCAAGTCTCCCGGAAGTCTCCCTGATATAGATAGTTGTTCACGGATGCCTGCGGGTCAGATAAATTATCCCAGAATTTAGACTATGGGAGGTGGTGTTTTTTAATGCAAGTGAGAGCGAGCGGGCAATGCAATGATTCATGCATCATGTGAGGATGAGATCTACTGCGATTGCGCAGACAACAAGAGAGCGCCAGTGTGAGGAGGTGGTTACTGGTGAAACCTGTGCAGCGTATCTGTCCAAAGCAATGCTCTGTTCAACCAGCGTTCCAGGCGACTGGTTGTCAGAGAGCTATTGGATCTGTCCAATAAGTTTCTCTGGGTTACTCTTTGGCAGTCACCTAGTTTTAAAGCTGTGCATCCTGTGAAACGGCAGAGGTTGACTCCTCAAGTAAAAAAAAGAAAATACAGGACTAATTTACAGCAGAATATACTAAAGTATATCCACGCCTAGTGAAGGTGAGGAACAGTGGCGGATCCAGACCAACTGTACCAGGGGCCAGGAGGGGCCAGCATGTTTTCATGGGGAAAAGCATGAAATAAAAAAAAGGGCAAGAGATTCAAAATATATCAAGAGAGCTAAATGAAGTGGAAATTTCTTTTCACTTAGGATAAATAAAAATTATTTTTCTTATAGAGGTCAATAAATGTTGCATTAGAATTTTACATAGTACTTTGACTTCCATTTGGTTAAACTGCTGCAAATGTGTGCGATAAAACTGTTGGGGTCAGCTAGAAAGAATGCTTACTTTTATTTTGTAGAATAAACTGCGGTAAAACTGGGATCTAATATCATAGTTACCACTGACTATCACCTCATTGTTTTTCAATAAAATTTGTAAAGCGATTTTCAATAGAAAAAGATTCAAGGGACCTATCAAGTAGCCGTTTAGCGCAGATGTATTTAAATTTCCACTTTTAAGTGTATATTTAGTAGAGATTCACCCATAAGGCCTCGGCAATGAAACTAGGTGGGCATGCGGTTGTATTCTCTCAACATGAGGCGTAGGTTGTGATACAGTCATCAGGCAGTACCTCTGGATATATTGGGGGAAAGTTGGCCAGGGAGGGCGCTATATAAGGAAGGACAGTGCATCCAGACTAACGAACTCCTTTCCACCGCAAACTGGTCATACACCGTGTGCGGTCCCATGAAATCTAAAGCTTCTTCATTCAAGGCCACAAGATTGAAGAGCATTGAAAATAAAATACTGTTCTGTTTTGTGTTTAAGAAATTAATGTCAGTTAATAAACAGTTGTTGAGAAGTTGCTAAGCCTTAGGTGTGTATGTATGGGGAACAGTGCGGGTCCATTGTCCCCGGGGGGCGGGGGCTTCGGGGATAAGTATCTCCCCTGAAACGAGGTTTTGGAACTTGGAATGTCTGCAGTACAGTGGTCCAAAAGTTTTGACACACCTTCTCATTCAAAGAGTTTTCTTTATTTTCATGACTATGAAAATTGTAGATTCACACAGAAGGCATCAAACTATGAATTAACACATGTGGAAATATATACTTAAAGGGCAACACCGTTTGTTTTTTTTTTTTTTACATTGGACCCTTGATTTTACGTTATTACATCATGTTTTTCTCACCCATTTGAGTTTTGTTTCATTTGGAGCTGTTTTGAAGATATTCCGTTAGGTTGTATCCAAGTAACGTCTTCCTGAATATTTTGCATCCAATAATTGAAATTAAAGGTCTTATTTTTGGGGAATATATAAGAATTATGCTCTAATTTGTAGTTACTGATGTTACCATATTTCAATTTGACAAACCGAATCTTATGGATTTTCTTTTTCCTGTTTGGTCGGATTGTAATTGCGGATCTTTAATTGGATAGCTTCCAACGGACTGGAGCTTTGTGAAAATCTGTGGGAAAGTGGACTTTTGATATGTAGCTCAGTTGAGTTTAATTTATAGAACCACCATCCAACTTTTGCACTGTGCAATTTAAAAATTTTCCTATGGCATATAAACACTGCTCTGTTATGTCAAAGAACTGTAAGTTATACCAAACATTATTATAATTCCTTCCAAAACACAACTGAGTTGTTTCTTTGTTTTGGTTTGCTGTAGGTATAATTTACAGTCAATTCACCTGTAGTAACTCAGTACAGAGTATGTGGGAACCTCTCTCACTGTTTGAAGAGCAGCCAAGCAAGATAATTTCATGATGACGAAAATATTTCGTCAACGGCCCTTATTCCCGTGACAATGACGAGACGATAATGAACAATTGTTTCCAGAAAATAAAAATATGATGAAAATAAAAAATGATTTTCGTCAATGAGACTAAGACCAGACGATATTTACGATCCATTGACGAATGGACATTAAGAAATGTAAGGGGATTAATCTCCATACATCCCGTTCAAGTTCTCCTGGAAATCTAAGTGACAGTCTGCTACATTGCTCCTCAGGAACCAACAAAACCAAACCCTGTCAGCCCTCCAACAAGCCCCTCAATCTCTGGAAAAACCCACACCGACTGGATTCTGTAAAGAAACCTTTCTGCACAAAGTTACCTTCACTTGGATAGATCAGAAGAAAGAAGCCAAACATGAATTCAGCAATTACAACCTCTTTACACAGAAGTTTCAAAGATAACCTTTGCAGCATATGGACCATCTTGAGGAGAAAACTCTGTGGGAAGAATAGTAAAAAAAAACAAAATAAATGTTTATAATGTATATCTAAAGATAGGGTTCAATTTTTTTTGTTGTACATAAAACTGTTTATTCCGTTAACACATAAAGTGTAAAAAAAAAAAAAGGTTGTTTGTAAGCAATATATTTTGTACAGTAATAACAGTGGTTAACAAAGTAAGTTTACTTCCTACTATGATTAATCAAGTCACCATTTGACATTAAAATAATACACTCAGTAGGTCAGGAAGAATATGAAAATAAAAACAATTCATACATATAAAACAAGCAAGAACAAATTAATAATCAAATAGAGAGAGAAAAGAGATAAAATCCCCCAAAAATCTGAAACAATAAAAATGATAAACAGAAGGAATAAGGATTTCCTGAACTAAAATGGAGAACCTAACTAAATACATGAAAAAAACAAAAATCTTAAAGAGGAACACCGTTTTTTTTTTTTTACATTAGCCCATCGATTTTACGTTATAACATCATGTTTTACTCACCCACATCAGCAGCAGATTGTTAGCCTTATCTAGTATAAGCTCTATCGGCCATCTTCTCATGCATGGACTAAGTTTTGATTTTAGAAATTGAGGAAACGCATTTTTTTTTATATATAACTAACTTCAGCGTGTTTCACTATCCAATCATAGACCCGATTCAGTGGCTTATCAGAACTTTGTAAAGGGAGCTTCTCAGGAGTGAAAGCGGTGATAGCTGTGGGCCCTTCAAGAGCTTGTGGGCAGTTTAAACTCAGGGAAGCGGGCTTCAGCTTGAGCTGCATTTTTTTTGCTAGGTCCTAATACTTTACGATTAGCTGTGAACTGTACAGTAACATTGTTTTTGGACAATAAAACATGCAGGGGACCAAAACGAATGTTTGAAAAAGTGCAGGGGACATGTCCCCCATGCAGTTTCTTCAGGCCCACGCTGTTAGTTAAGTCTGTTCAGTGAGCATTAGCATTGATTTACAACTCTTAAAATCATCAGCAGTTGAATCAGGAAGCTTATTTCACACAAACACAAACAATACTATCTAGTTCACCCAAGCAGAGCATTTATTAAGCATTAGATGGAAAGGGGGCAGGATGGGTGTTACTGTTTAGCCTTCACCTCAGTTCTTCACTTCATCCCCTTCCTGTCTAGTCTGTTCAGAACTGCTGTCCATCCAACAGCAGCTTTTAAAGAGATGCAATAATAAGAGGCAAGTCATATAGCAGCTCTTCAAGGCTCCTCCTTCTCAGGTAGGACCAGTCACAGATTGGCAGCTTCTACGTAAATGCTCCTCGGGTGAACAACAATTGGGACCTCGTTGTTGCTCTTTCTGGTGGTTATATTTAGGTTACTAGAGCTGGTTTAGCTCTCCTCTGCTCTGCTGCAGCCGGTTTCAGAAAACACTGCACTCAATTCTGTTTAAATCACAGAATGAAGAACAAAAACACCATGTTCAGCTCCTTCTGAATTGTAGGAAGGGTAGTCTGACTGATGGTTCAGCAAGCACAGACCTCTCTAAAGGGAT
The DNA here is from genome assembly GCA_018398635.1 of Cyprinodon brontotheroides. Lineage (NCBI taxonomy): Eukaryota > Metazoa > Chordata > Actinopteri > Cyprinodontiformes > Cyprinodontidae > Cyprinodon > Cyprinodon brontotheroides. The sequence continues at coordinate 3,260,677 of JAGKQL010000050.1, read as the reverse complement.
TTGGTTGCTGCTTTAGTGCAGCCTTCAGCTTGAAAGTGCTTAGAGTCTAGCCTTAAGCAGCTGGCAACAGAAAGTTGAACAGGAAGGTTGTCAGTTTTAAAAGCTGGGCTGGTGGATTGTGCCTTCAGAGGGGAGTAGTTCCGGTTACATCAGCGACATTTGATCCCAACATCTGCAATCAAAATGTGTTCTCAAGCAAGAAACCCACATTGCTTATTGATGTTTGGCTGGTGGTGCATGTGTTTGAAACTTTTGGTTAAGACCTCGCTTTTGTCAGTGAGCCTGGGGGTACTATGGGGCTTGCTACCATCAATTTGTGAACGTGTGCATGAATGACTGATTATAGTATAATGCACTTTGGTCAAGTCTCCTGACTTGAAAAAGCCGGATATAAATACAGGCCATTTAACATTTAATGGCAATATCTTTGGAGGGACTTAGGGGTTATTTGTATATGGTATGCAGCATAGGCTGTCAGTGCTGTAAAAGGTACTGTTTTGTGTCAGTTTCTGTCAAAGCTGGGCTCTTGCTGTTTTCTAGAAATATAAATTCAACCTCTACCTTCACCAGCCCCTAAAATAATCCAGACAGGAAGAGGAAGTGTTGACCAATATTTTACTTAGATGACAGCGTGATACACTTGACAGTCATTACTAAGCATCAGACATGAAGGCTACATCTTTTGGCATTTGTAAGTAGAAATTTTAAAAAGCAGTTACTTTGTCTCTGTCGGCATATAGTGATCAGATGTTTATTTATTTCTAATGTCTTTGCAGTGGTAAACATGTATGTCCTGCTGATTGTACAAACTAAACATGGCTGTATTGCTCAGAGAGCTGGTGAGCTTTTTAATAACAGTATTGTGTAGCTATTGAAAGTAAAACTTTTAATTTTATGAATTTACTTCTTTAAAATGCAAAGATTGCTTACTATTTTCAACAATTCAACTAACTATTCAACAACTAAGTAATGTTTCAATATTTAGAATTATTATTTTCAATAACTAATAATTTTCTCATTATTTCCTGTTTAGATTATGCTTTTCCTCATATTTTTCCGGAGAGACTTCAATTTTTTGAGTATGAGTCTATAACTATAAAATGTAAGATGATAAATGCTGTTAAGGCTTGGAGAGTAATGAAGGAGTTCCACAAAGTCAGGCCAACAAATTCCTCAGATCTTTGCAGTTCACCGAAACCTTCCTGCACACTTAAACCTGCCTTGGAAAGACACAGTGGAAAATATTGGTGTGAAAATGATGATGGGGAAAGGAGCAGTGCGGTCAACATTTCTGTTACAGGTATGTCTTATTCTCTCATTAATTTAGCTCTTAATTTAGTGTAGACATTTAGTTGGTAAAAGAAAAAAAAAAAGTAAAACAAAATATAAAATTGTACCTGTGGTTTCCTTGGCCCTACTGCTCGGTTGAAGGACTTTAATCCCAAATCCTTGAGTGGCTATTGAGACCCTACTGATATGGGATGTTGTATTTCAAATGAATTAAATGATCACCAAGTCTATAAAGTTAACTCCTTGTTCCTGCGGTTATAGAATACATAAAAAGCAACCAAACCATCAAAAAAACTAAACAGAAAGACATGAAAACGTATTTCATTTTTTCAGCTGGTTTGGTGATCCTGGGCACTCCAACCCAACCTGTGGATGAAGGATCAGATGTGACCCTTCATTGTATCCATAAAGAAACTGCACTGAAAGCTAAACTGAAAACTGAGTTGAATCACATAAGAGATTTTTACAGAAATGGTCTGCATCTCATGACCTGCTATACAAACAACATGACCATCCAAAATGTCACAAAGGCAGATGAAGGATTGTACAAGTGCAGCATCTCTTCAGCTGGAGAATCTCCTGAAAGCTGGCTGTCTGTTTATAAACCCCTGACAGGTTAGTAAATGTATTTTTCTTTTTTTTTAAAGATTTTTATCCTCGCACAATGCTTATAGGGAAATATTTGGATCTGTATTCTTAGCACCAATTGAAGATCGCTACACTGTGGAATGTGATCAGTCTAAAACGGATGTTCTGGAGTACGCTGTTAAAGTTGCATTACTGGCCTTGTTGTCTGCGGTGATTGGAACAATTCTCTACAAGATAAAAGGTATTGATAAGATCTATATAATTGAGGGATTAGTGATGTAATCGCAACATGTTTTATAAAGAACCTTGGCAGATTGATTATTTAGAAAAATAAAATTCTTAAAGAAAGGGCCGCACGGCTTTAAAGTTAGACTTCCAACCAGGTGTGTAGTGGCAAAATAGGGGCCCTGTACAGTCAGTGTTAGTGGGCCTCAATAAATGCCACTGTGTGAGCAATGTCTGCTAAAAGAGGAAAAAAGTGTATTTATTAAAACAAACAAACAAAAAAACTTGGTAGGGTTTTAAGCTAAATTCAGATTTCATCATGATCCTCTTTCCATTAATCTGAAAGATTTAAATTCTGATAAAAAGTACAAGATATTAAACTCTCAGTAAACTTTATTTAACTTCACTATTGTTATCAAACTATTGGTTAAAGTAAGCCTAATATGTATATTTTTGAATAACTTGTCTTGTCTGCCTTACAAAATCAAACATTTGCCCAGGTTTATCTTGTCAAACGGATTTGGTATGTCAATAAGATATACCCGGTTAAATAAAGATTACAAGCTTACATGCATAAAAAAAGCACATATGCACATCAACCAAAATCACAATGACTAACAGTCTAACCTCAGTATGACTATGTGATAAATATATATATATTTTTTAATCATGATGTCTTCAGAATATTGACATGAAGTGGAAATGTGTAATCAAAATTACCAATAATTTTTCAAGCTGTTTTCAAACTTCAAGGAAATCAGTTTCTAGAGCTATATCAGCAAACATATAAAAAACACTGGGTTGGTTTACAGTAACTTGTAGTTGGCTCTCTGTTTTGTAGTTATTTTACTGGAGCTGCTTAATTAACTTAAAGGAGTATGGAGTGTCACTGTTTAATTTCTGAAACTGGTTAATGTTGTCAACTATTGCTCCTTGGTACGTAAGTGTCTTTATACTAACACTCACAGCAAGAAAATCAGGATTTTTACTGGCATTTTTTATTTACCCTATATCCCTTCATCCCCTCATCCCTTCATCCCCCATTTCTTCATCCTCCACTCCTTATTACTTGTTCTTCTCAGTTATTTAAACATCGCCATCTGAAGTGCCATCCTTCCTCAGGGAAAAATCATTAATTTTGTAGCTTGTCAACGGCAGCCAGCGTCTCCGGTCCTCATAGTTCAATCACCCTCAATCATTCCTGTGAAAGAAGTTGTGTCTCTGGAATTGTTTCCTGTCTTCAGGGAAAATACACCTTCATTCGAAATAGGGTATTTGAAATCTACTTTAAAAACTTTTATTTAGTAATATTTGTATGTTCTCTTCCCTTGTTAAACTTCAGGATCAAACTTTTTCTTTTTTGGACAAAGGACACAAGATTCTCAGCAAGCCAAAACAAGTAAGGAAAAATCTTATACTTTTTTTATTATTTTTTTTTTTTCTTTTATGGTAATATGCAGAACTCTCTGTGTGAAAGATTTGTTCTTTGTGGATGTTTTTGAGTCAAATCATCAACTAAAAATTATGTCAATTTATCTAAACACTCTACAGTGATAACTTTTACCATTTTATGTTATCTGTTATCATGTAAAAAGACTAAATTCAATTTCAAACCTTAGCAGAATAAACTAAACTGTTTTTAGATACAAGTCTGAGAAACAGATGGATGTAAATTTATCTTCTTAGTTTTAAACCACAAAACAAAACCACATCGCTTCTCTCATGCATGTTTATTTTGTCAAAAGTTCAAGTCAGGTTTAATAAAGCACACAAATATGCAGAAATTGCTGCAGCCACTACATGAGATGCATCAGTTTCAGCTCACAGATGATTTTTGTATTTTAAAAATAAAAGCAGAAGAAGCGAGGCAAAGTAAGTCACTGTGAAACTCCACAAAGGGCAAACAGAAAAAGAATAGAAAACTGAGACAAACCCAAAGTGAATTCGCTTCTGACTGATGGCCATTGTTTCTCATCATAGGTGGAAGGAACGACTAAAAGCACCAACCCATGTTTGTCAGCAGAGGATGAAGTCTGATTATTGAAGTGAGAACGTCTGTGAGACTGGAATGAAGTAACCTTTGTGATCAATAGATGTAAAATATGATCAAACATATTGTAAAATCAGTTGCCAAAAATATAGAAATAATATATACGTATTCTATAAAAAAATGTTAACATTTCCACCAGATTTTGTATGTCATATAATTTTCTTCATAACTTCTTCCAACATTGACCAATACAAGAATATTTTAATGACCTAAACACCTATAACGGTCATTGTTAAGGTTTCAGAGAAATATATTTGCTCCTTCTTACATTAATGACACACGTGTTTATGGGTAATGGGTGTATCAGGAAAAAAAAAAGAATTTTACTAAAAAGTAAAAACAAAAGGCTCATAATTATTCTAAATCTTACTACCTGATTCATGTTTCCTTATCTTACACTTAAAATATTTCAGTAATAACATTTCAGTACATGGAAGGGTATGTCAAAAGCCAGTAAAAAACAACACACCTCCTGATATTAGTAATTTTTTTTTTTTTCCAGGTTCAGGCAACAGACTGTGGCTGGAAACTGAAAAGGAGAATATTTTTAGCCATTTATTTTTCAACCCTAGTCCCTTCTTCAATGTTTCTGAACCATACGATAAACTATCTAAAATGTTTGACCTAAGAAAAGTTCTATATTTAATAGTTTTTCGCTGAAAGGCACCACATCCACATACACAGGTAAAGCCAGTAAATTAGAATATTTTGAAAAACTTGATTTATTTCAGTAATTGCATTCAAAAGGTGTACTTTGTACATTATATTTATTCATCGCACACAGACTGATGCATTAAAATGTTTATTTTATTTAGATGCGATGATTTGAAGAGGCAACTTACGAAAATCCAAAATTCCGTGTGTCACAAAATTAGAATACTGTGTAAGGGTTAAATTTTGAAGACACCTGGTGCCACAAACTAAATTAGCTGATTAACTCAAAACACTACCTGCAAAGGGCTTTAAATGGTCTCTCAGTCCAGTTCTGTAGAAGCCTACACAAACATAGGGAAGACTTCAGATTTGACAGCTGTCCAAAAAGCGACCATCCGACACACATTGCACAAGGAGGAAAAGACACTCAAAAGGTTATTTGCTGGAAGAGGCTGGCTGTTCTCAGAGCTCTGTGTCCAAACACACAACTAGAGAGGCCAAGGAAAGGAAAAACTGTGGTCAGAAAAAGTTGGATACAAGCGAGCGGGATCACCGCGGCCTAGTCAAGATTGTGAAAAAAAACCATTAAAATATGTTTATTGGCTGTCATGATTTGACGCTGGACCAAATTGATCTAGAGTAGCATTAATCTCTGGTCACACTATACCCTCAGTAAAGGGTGGAGTCAGAGTAAAAAAAGTAATAAGCATAGAGAGAGGGTCGGTGCAGGGAAGGGTGGGTGCAATTCAACTATTCAACTGGCGTTTTGTTCTGGGAAGGGCCATTTTTTATGGCTGCTACTGTATGGCAGGATATAATTTTATCAAGTTCATTTATTTCTGTCTCAACAGTGAAATTACATCTGTCTCAATTTCTTTAAGCTATTTTTTTATTTCCACTACATTGCTCTCTATTTCCTGTTTTTTCTTTTAGTACTTCTCCGATCCTACATTGTCTTTCTTAAATCCTCCTCAAGGGTGAGCTTTTTCTTAGCCACATACTTTTTTTTTTTCTTTTGTCATGAGCTGCTTTTTCTCTTCATGAACGTTTTGCTCTGACTTCTCCATTGCTGCAGAAAAATGAAAAGGGAAAAATTTTTTTGTTTTAATTTAATTTCTGATTAGCAAACAAGTACTTCAGAGAACCTTTTGGATTTAGGCTCTCTCTGCTTTTTCTCATCATACTAGCTTTATCTGGTCTTTCCCCGCGTGGCTTTGACACCAACCTGGAGAGAAATATCAGCTCTGCTTCAGCCATTAACATCACTGTTTTAGATGTTGGAGCTTGACCTGTTTTTCAGTGTAGAACTGTATGTGCTCTCTTTCATCCTCTAACATAGGAACCTGCTCTGAGTTTGTCAGCCTGGCTGTGTCTTCATGGAAGGGGCCACATGTTGAGCTAGTTAACAGTTACCTTTTTTACATCTGATTCTTTCTGAATGTCTGCTTATGTCACAGCCAGTAATAGCCGCTCCAGGCCCCCCACATCCATATGGTCCTCTCATACCCATGGCTGCCAGACAACCCAACCCAAGTATTCCACCTCCCTAGGCCAAGTATGGCATGCAAGCCACCCAAGCCCATGTGCTAAACATCCCCCAGCGTCCACCCACCTGACTGCAGGCATAGGATGCATGCAGGCTCAGGGAAGGCAGTAAGGCAGACCCACACCACAAGCTGAGATGCATCTGGGCAGATTGATTGTATCCCACCTACCATATAGCCACAGCAGTTAGCCAGCCCGCCCAAAAGGACGGGGCCAAACCCTCCAACATCCCAGACCCCCACCTAATGCCAGGCATCGGCAACCCCAGATGGACAAGACATCAAAGTCATAGGGAAGGAACCAAAGGAGAGCCAAAAAAACAGGAAATGACCAGAGCAAGACCCACAATTATGCCTAGGAGGATGGAACTCCACACCTGACCGTAGACCTCTGGCCAATTTGCCATACAGCAGCCACATAATTGACAATATATGCTTTTCAGTTTTGAAAGGTAATGTACATGTTAATTTAAATTTACACCTAACTAAACCTGGTAGTGGTATTCTGTCTTTTCCGACAATGTTTTTTTTTAATGAACAGCATTTCTTTTTCTCAAATATAAAAAGGTCTGATGTTCCTCATTCCTCTGTTCTCCTGGGAACCTCTGGCGGTTTAGTATGCTTCCTTTTACAGATTCTCTGTTCTGTATCCAGGATTCTCCTTAGGTTCTGGAATAAACGTCCAACTCATTTTATGCTGGGTTACCAACATACAGAAGCTCTTATGTCCTAATCGTGTAGTGAATGAAGCAGGTTATCTTCCCCTGACTAAACAGATTTTTGTGGCCATTCAAGAATGGACTAACTGCCAGTCTATCTACAAATGTGCAGGTAGATTATATGGAATACATAAAACTAATCCGAATACTATTAAAAATAATTCAGTTATTTTTTGGGGGCTTAGAGTTGTTCTCAGAGTCTTATTTGCAGGTAATCAGCCATTATATATTTACTTCAAAAAGGTTTTACATAGTGGTGGGCTGAACATGCTTTAGTGGTGCAGTGGTTAACGTGCACAACCCATGTACAGAGGCCTTAGTCCTTGCTGCGGCCAACCAAGGTTCAAATCTGACCTTTGCCTCTCTCTCATACCCCATTTCGTCTCAGCCTACTGTCCAAAAAAATTAGCCACTTGTGCCGTAAAATCTCAGACAAAAAAAAAAAAAAAAGATAGTGGTGAGCCGTTAACGAGCTGCGTTAAAGCCAGACTCTTATCAGGCGATACAAAAATATATCGCCATTAATGTATTCTCAGAGATGGGTTGGCAGCTGGGCTTATACTAAGTAAGCTATGATGACTTTCTCCTTGGTATTTTAGCGCCTATGTATATCTGGCATAGATGTATATCTGGGAGTGAGAACAAATCAGTCTTCCAACCTGTGTGGCATACTGTGAAATAACCACATTGAACGTGATATGCTGATATCGATGCAGCTATGAAGAGGCCGGGTTTGCTTGAGAGAAAATATATTTCTAAGAAGCTTCCCAATGGAAACCTTGACAAGACTAAATCTGTTTGCACCATGTGCAGTGCGGGATTAGTTTACTGCAGGAATTCTCTAGTCTAAAGCATCCCCTTAGCCAACGTGGAAGATGCAGGGCCAAGCACTGATGTAGCGCAGGGGAAAAATCGTGTTTATCAAACCACAACGTTTCAGTGCAATTGTGTGGCAACTAGCTGGCCCCTCACTAGTAGGGCCTCCTGCTGGTAGGAGGATAAGGAAAAGCCAAAAAAAAACAAGCCAAGGGAAAAGGAAAACAAAAATAGACCATAGAGGGTACCTAAACAACTCAGGATTGGTACAAAGACACAGAATACAAAGAAACTTAAAAAAATAAACCTAAGCAGAACCTTGACATCGATGCTGTGTGACGTTTTGGTTATGTAGGTCTTACTTCAGTATTCTTGTATAATCAAAAAAACTATATCCGCATTTGAGAGAAAAAGCTGGTCTGTTTCATGTCTTTGTCATATTATTTCTTGTCATTGAAGAAAAAAAAAATGTATTCAACTGAGTCAGACTTTCGACAATTTTTTTTAGCAATGAAAATAAAGTACCAATGAATTTACCACCTATCTCCTTTTTTTAACTGGATTTAACTGGATTGCATACATATTTGCCAGACAAAAAAAAAGCTGATTCGTCTTCAGTGTGTTTATTTAGAAAGCTGAACAGCTGATATTTAAACAGAGTACAGAAATAAAGCTGCAGGTTTTTTGAGTTTTTTTTTGTATTCACAAGTTTTTTTTCTGATAAATCATCTCAAGATTGAAAACAGGGAATTACAGATAGAACTTCATAATCTGTATTGGTCTCCCATCAGAAGCAGAGGAAACCACTCACAACACCAGTCCATGTTTCTCAGGGGAGGAGGTGATCTAATTATTGAAGATTAAACAGCTGATTCTGTAAAACTAGTAAAAAGATCATGCCAAGGGGCTTAACTGGGTGTTCAGATACAATTTATGATTAAAGCACATCAACACAAGGAAAACAAGGCAAGAACTTGACACAAAAGATTCACTTTGAAAACACCAGTTTAATTTTATAGTGTTAGACTACCCATACTCTGTGAAAATTTGCTAATTATGTTTTTCTCTGCACTGATAGTCTTTAAGGATGGATATATTTAGTAAGGTGAAACCCTTTTTCAGTTTGCTTCTATTCAAACAAAATTATTTGTGAAAAATGCAAATGGATAACAAATACATCAAGGCTACAAACATTTGAGATTTTCAATTAAGAAAGGAAATTTACAGCTGTTTTTATCATTTACAATTTTGTCAAAATTTCTGTACAATTCTTCTACACTATGAAAAGCTTATTTGATTCCTTTTCAAATAAAATGAAATATTTGATATTTATAAAATTTTATCAGAGATAATTTTTGTTTTTTGTAAATGTGGTGCTGCTTTACTAATAAAAGAGGCACATAGTTTAGTTTTTATGTTTTTGTTATCTAATTCCAGGTTTTCCTCCAGCATACTAAAATTTCAGTTGTTTTTCAACATATGTTTATGTTTTTTCTCACTAATTTAAACTAAGGTTATTCGTATGAAGAAATTCATGATACCAATGGATTTAAGTCCTTTTCTGAGTTGTTTTACCATTTATCTACTAGTGAAGAAGTACAGTTTTAAAGTTATGACAACTAGATTGTGGAAGTGATGAGATCACAGCTTGATTGTTACTTTCTATAAAACAACCATTAGAAACCTTCTAATTTATACACAATACAGTTTTTTTTTTCTTTCTCAAAAAGGTAGAAGAATCAGCCCTAGTACGTAGTAAAAAAAATCAATGACTATGCTGCAGTCAAAGTTGTTTAAATGCTATTTTCTTTCTTGGTGATGATGTAGGAAACATAAAATGTATCTAGATCTCAAGTTTCTCAAGGTGTTTTGTTGCCTTGCGATCAAAAAAATATCTGAAGGTTTCCATTAAATCTACTAAGATGAAAGTCATTAGCAAGTTGATTTTCTCACTTTGTAGTAATCAAAGCTGATTAGTTGCCCTGCAACAGACTGGTGACCTGTCCAGAGTCGCCCATTGACAGCTGGAGATAGGCATCAGCATCCCGTTCGACCTCAGAAGGGTATATACATGTCAGAAAATGGATGGATGGATGGATGGATGGATGGATGGATGGATGGATGGATGGATGGATGGATGGATGGATGGATGGATGGATGGATGGATGGATGGATGGATGGATGGATGGATGGATGGATGGATGGATGGATGGATGGATGGATGGATGGATGGATGGATGGATGGATGGATGGATGGATGGATGGATGGATAAGCTGTTTTTGTATTTCCACTCCATGGTTCTCTATTTCCAGTTTCTCAGCTTTTTGCCTTGCTTTATAGTCAAAACATTACAGTAACTGCATCTCACCATATGAAAGGACATATGAGAAGTCAGTTAAACACAACAGGTCTCCTGATATAACAAAATTAACTCAGGTGTCACATTATGACCTGAAAAATAAACAGAAATGTTTAGTATATAGAAAGAATACATCACGATAATTAGCTACTTCTTTATCACCCTTGTTCCTATTTCTGTCTCTGAAGTTCCCAGACCATCATGTCAATAATTTTAACAGTTTTACAGAAAATTCAATTTTAATGAAAATAAGTAGATTCTGCTGAGCTGAAACTAGTTACCAAGTTTATTTACTGGTGTTATCATGGTGTAGTAAACTAGGCCCGTTTCTGTCTGAGCTGTGAGATCTTCACCTCCATTTCTTTATGCTTTTCTTCTATTTCCACCACGTGATTCTCTATTTCCTGTTTTCTCTCCTTCAGCTGTTCAACCTCCTGATTTGTTCTCTCTATCAGTTTCTCTGGGATAAATTCCACATGTTTAGTCAGTATCTTATTGCTGTCTGTAATGATTTCTTTCAGTTTTAAGTATCCTTGTGCTTTCTTTTCCATCTTGTTCTCTCTCTGGTTTTGTACTTCATCATCAAGAGCCTTAAGCTTCCTGTCATTCTCCTCAAATATTTTCTTTGCCTCCTCTTTTTGATCAGTCACTAGTTTTCTCTGCTCCTTAAGTTCTTCTGACATCTTCATTAACGCTTCAATCCTCTGATCAACGCTTCTCTTATCCTGGTTTCTCTGTCTTAAGTCCTCTTCAAGGTCTGACTTTTTCATAGCCACTAAGTTGTTTTCTTCTTCCATTAAGTGCTGTTTCTCTTCATTCATCTCATCTTTTTTCATTTTCATTGCTGTAGAAATTAGAAATCAAACAAATCAAGGTTTTGTTTAAATTTAGCTTCTAATTAGCAACAAGTACTTTAGAATTAATTCATTTTGAGGTGGTATTAAAACAAAAAACATTTGAATAAAAGTTTAAATATGGAGCCTCCTTGAATCATAAAAAAATGGTAACTCACATTTTTTAGTCAGTCTCCATGTCCAGATTAAAGCAGCAACTCCAAATAGAAGTATGAGGCCCAAAATCACACTAAAGCTGACAGAGACACTGCAGTTCGATTGAGGAACAAATAAATCGTCTGAAACACAGATAAAGAGCTTTATGTAACAGATATTATTTGACTTGTTTAATGATGAAAGTCTGTTAAATGTTCTACCTTGAATATAAATGTGTTTCTCTCTGGTCTGGTTGATGTCTTTCTGTTGGACTCTGCAGGTGATGTTGTTGTTGTGTTTCTTCTCCACAGTCACTCTGCTGCTGATGCTGTAGAGACCATCAGGACCTTTGAGTTTCTCTGTAGGTCCACCGGCCATTATGTTTCCTTCCCCGTCTAGCCAGAATATTTCAGGTTCTGGATACCAGCTGGCAGAGCTGCAGTCTAATATCACTCCATTGTTGCTTTCATCAAGAGCTACTAAACCGATACCAGGTAAGGAGATGGAACCTGATGAGCAGATAATAGACATGTCAGATTTTATCACCACTGCATCCAAAATACTGAATCATTCACTGATATTTTATTTGGCTAGAAAATATTCACATATGTATATATACCTGATGCAGGAGTGGGGTGTAACCCTTCCAAGGATGGCTAAAGACAGACACCTTGATAAACCAAACTCAATATAAAAGCCAAACATTTAGCAAACTGCTCCACAGCATCAGTAGTTCCTGAACAATATCCTTGAAGCTTCAAATAGGAAAAATAGCTCTGTTGTAAAATTCAACTCCGATGTAGTTTTTGGTTAACACTTTACAAAAGCCATTATTTAGAAATGTTAATGTGACAATTTATTAATGTTAGATAGTTCAACAATGTTGATAAACATTTCTAAATGTGCCATGTTGGTTTAGACCAAACTTAAAACCTAAATACATGATGTACTTACCTTTAAAATTGGTTCTGAATGCAATTTATAAATGAATAAAACATTCATAAAAATATCTGTTGACAATGAATAAGCTGTCCCTTCACTATTTATAAATGATGGTGATAGTGGTTATTGTAGTATTACCTTGTTTTTTTATTTACAAATTGCCATACAGCATATTATTCTACTTCTTCGTTTTATATGTAATATTTAAGATAAATGTTTCTTATCAGACTGTCTCAAGGATTGAAAAAACATTGTCATACCTGAATAAGTAAAAGGCCAAAATATTTTATTGTGAAAGAAAACCTGAATTGCTTTAATTTGTAAGTTGTTAAAGTTTATGAATTTTTGTTACGGAGAATACAAATTTTAAGTACACAGTAATAATTAAAACCAGTCCTTCATTGTGGAGAGTGTGGTGAGCGATCATGAAGCATTTTGTGTTATTGCCAAGGATCCAATGACACATCCACAGAGACAGCTGAAGTATCACTGCTTTTCAAACAGTCCTTATTTATAGTTGTGCTGTTTTCTTACCTTCCTTCTGTATTGATGATATGGTCATGACACTGTTGGCTCCAAATTCTCAAGAGTTAAATAACACTGAGACCCCAGCCTTCTCTATTATGTTTTTTATAATTATGATTTATTGGACACTTCCAGTGACAGTTATACACATTACTTCCATAAACACTTCGCTGCTGTGTGATGTCATTCATTCTGCTTCTGCACTTGAGAGTCACTTTGGTGTCTTAAACTATTCAAACTGAAGACTGATAGCACTCACATATAAAAAGTGTGAATGACCATGCAGAAAAAAGGATTCTGGCAATTTATGAGAACTGAGCATCATGATGTGCAGTGCGACCGTTTGATCAATATCTAATGTCTTTGCAAGAATGTTTGATCCCATGAATCAAATCGCTGAATTACCTCATTAGATGCCATTGCTTTATGTTTTTTTTTTTTAAGCATAGACATCTAAAAGGTGCAGGACACCGCAGGTATATGACTGGATTGAAGACCCCTAACTTAGGGGACCATGTTTGAAAACCAGTCTCCTGGTTGTGTTTAAAGGAGTCCCAATGAATATTTAAGTAAAAATGTTCCCTATGTGAGCAGATATTTTGTTCAAATCTTTTTATAGGCAGAATGGGTGCAGATGCCCATTCAGACCAGCAGAAGGCAGAAATAATATGTAATTAACTAAACCACATTTTAAAAGGAAATAAGGTTCCTGGTGTCAGTCTATCACAGGGAAAAGAGAAACAACCACTCACAGAGAGTCATACAGAACAATACTTAATCCAAACAAAAGAGTAATGCATTCACTTAGCAGTTTAGGTTTTAGGTTGTGGGTAGAAGATAAAGCACCTGGAAAGATCCTTGAATATACTGTATAATTTATCTCTCTGACAGTCATTTAATTTCATTTAATTTCATTACTTTTTATTTTTTTTATTTCATTACTTCACTATGTGCAATGACATGGTCATGTCCAATAATTGTAATTGCTACTGGGCAGCATTGCAAACTGTAAATGCTGTCAATTTTATATATTGTGATCATTATCGTATTTTATTCGATCCTTGTCTTATTTCATTCTTATACCTTATTTTACACTATTTATATGGGAAGGGTGTAATTTTACAAATTTTTTCGTATTTTATTTTGTCTTATTATACTATATTCTATTTTTTGCTATTGTACTCACAATCTTATTTTTATCTCTTCTATAAATGGTTGCACTACAAGAAAGGAATTTCAAGGAATTAATAAAGTACTTCTGTTTTTGATTCTGATACCAAAGCTGTCCAGAAAGAGCCCATGCTGGAATTTTAACCCTCACCTATCTTGTTGCAAGGCAACAATGGAAAAAAATGCAACCCTTTACACTTCATCCATTTTATTTTTGAAAATTAATATATTTTAGCTTCCAATAAGATAACAAGGAATACATTGAATTTGTGTCTCTCATTTGAAGTCCAGCACCCAGCAGTGTTTATCACATCCCTATGCAAAACATTGGGATCAGACTGTATGTTGTTTACTCACCAACAAGAAGATCAACAAAGTATTCTTCAATCTTCTTTGCATTGTAGCATCTGAATCTTCCATTGTCAGAGTGTTTTAGACCCTTCAGTCTCAGTGAAGCATCTCCATCTTTCAGTCTGTCGGTGAACAGTGATGTTCTTCCTTTATATGCAATGTTTTGGTCATCATTGTATTCACTGCCTTCAAACCACAAATGCACAAATCTGGGATTCAGGTCAAGTCTCCCCCACTCCACTTCCAACTCATCAGCTTTCAGAGGAACTTCCAGGTGACATGGCAACACAACATCATCACCAACATTGGCTGTAACTAGCTGAGTCAGAGTGATCTCTGTGGACTGACCTGAAAAACAAAATAGACAGCTTTGTTTCTCTAAATAAATGTAATTTCTGTTTATGAATTTGGTCTCAGTCAGCTATTTTTGTGATGTAGGCATTTTGTTCTTTGTCATAAATTAACTCAGCTCTTCATTTGCAGAAAATGTCGGCAAGTATGTGTTTTTGTTGGCTATTTTGTTTTTTTCTCCAATCAACCTGCCTTGTGCTGACCATCTATAGCTAACGATCCTGAAGAAGGCGCAGCAGAGACTGCACTTCCTCAGGATCCTAAGAAAGAAAAATCTGAGACCACAGCTGCTGCTTTCCTTCTACCTCTACTCTGTGGATTTGGTGCTGAGCTGCAACATCTCGTTGTGGTTATCTAGCTGCGCTGCAGCAGGTAGGAAGCAGCTTGAAGGAGTCATTAACACTGCCCAGAGACTGAACTGCTGCCTAAGAAGATCCCACAGCATAATAAGGGACTCCTCGCACCCAGGTCACCATAATTTACAACTGCTCTCGTTCGGGAGGCGTTTCAGGGCGATAAAGACAAAGACAAACAGACTGAAAAACACCTTTGTTATGAGAGCTGTTGTTTCCCCAAACGCCTCACATAGACTGTAACTGGGTGATTCTTTAACTACGGGCACTTTTATGTCCTTTGATCATATTTCATGAAAACATTTTAAAAAGGGACATTTCACACCTTTATAGTTATCTTTACAATGAAACTGTTTTAGGACATTTTTATATTAGTAGTCTGTGATGACTTTTTCACCCTTTTTAGCCTCATTTATATGTAAATATTACTGTTTTGTGTTTGTCCCACACCCAGACTTTTGATCTTCAATGATAAAAAAGAAATAGTAAAGAAAATTTTTTTCTAATGTTTTAAAATATTATTAAATAAAATATCAGTAAAATAATCAAACTATAATTGGAGTATTTATGTCATACAAACTGTTTTTTTGGTTTTTTTTTGTAGTTGTCCCACAATGTTGTCGTAATTTCCACCACAACACTGTAATGTCCCTTTAAAAAGTTTGTATGAAAGATTGTTTGGGTAGTTGCTATGGAGATGAACAGTGACATCACAGCACAAGTCTGACATGGTTGAAATTTTGATTTCATCTATCAACTTTTGAAGTAAAGCCAAGGTAAATATTGCTTAAAATGAAAATATTTTTATTGTATGTGATTTCCGAACATGCCGTTACATCAACTCAGTTTGGAAATTAATTGTTATTTTAACACACATAGATGTTTTTTGTAAGCATAAAATTCTAGAGACCCTTTCTAAGCTAGTGTGTGATGCTAGCATAGATTTTCCCGCCAATTTCTGTCAGATTGTAATTTTCATCACAGAAATTTCCACCACATTGCATTCTTTGGTGGACATTACAATGGTGTCGTGGAAATTACATTTACGTGTGAGATGCACATACAAGGCCCTTGTACTCACATTTTATTTATCTAATTTTATTATTACAATAATGTGGTAATATTATAAAATAACACTTTTTTAGACAACTTTTGACATGTTTCTAACTATAATTTACATGCTAAACATTTTGCGGTGGTGCCAATCCCTCTCTGTCATGTTGGGTTTTGGATTCTAGCCTAAATGCAGAACACACTCCAAGACTGGGAAAAAGTTTGATGGTTTATTGTTAGAACACAGTCCAGAGAATTAACAGATCCAGGGTTATCAGATTCGGGACTGGTCACGACTGGGTTCACTATTCTGGAGTTTGAGCAGAGCGGCAGAGGGGGGAAACCAGGAGGGTCCAGAGGCTGTCCGCAGGCTGAGGGCTTGGTGGAGGCAGAGCTTGGTTTAAGTGCTTGCAGATCACAGGTTTGAGTTACCCTTCCAGATTCTTCTGAGAGCAGGCAGGCTGGTCTTAGACTGGTTTGATTCTCCAGGAGTTCTTCAGAGATCAGACAGACAGATTTCCAACAGAGGAACTCTTCAGGGTTTCTGGTTTTCAGACAGGTTCAACCATAACTGGCAAACACTCTGGCCCTGGAGTGAGGTCCTCAGCCCTCTTAAGTACTGGTCTCCTGATGAGCAGATGAGGAACAGGTGGTGAAGTCAGCTCCAGCTTCAGGAGATCCAGTACGCCCTCTGGTGGAGAAAAGGTAGACAGAACCCGGAGATCCCAATAGAAACACAAACCCCAAGGAAGGGATCACTCGGCGCTCTCTGGTGGGCAAGCCTCAGGATCCCAACACTCTCTCCCACCCTTAGTACCCCTATGCACAACTGCAATTCATTTATTATTTAGTAATGTATTATTTATCATTATTATTTATTATTATGCTCCAAGTTTTTAAAAAGAAAGTTTTATTGTTTGTATGGTCCATTCATTGTAATTTCCACAACAACCAGTAATTTCCACCATGCCGTGTAATTTCCAACACACCATTTGTTTTTAAATAAATTGTTGCAAAATTCTAATCATTCATTAAAACCTTCTTCATACTGTAACGCAAGAAATAATGTTCCACTTTAATTAAAAACACAAGTATTTGCACCTAGAAATGTATCTTGCTATTCCATTGCTATATCTCAGGTTATGGCGAACAAAAGATTTGCGTCTTGTCCTGGTCACAATTAATTTACCTAATCCATAAATGTATGTGTTTAACAATAAAGGCATAAACACTTAAAACTATATATGAAATTGCTCTTCCAGTGAAAAAACATGTGTATCATAGTATTTTAGAATAAATGACAAATATTTATATGTGATGGAAATTACATTTATGCAAGCCGAGTTGGTAAATCTGTTAAAAAACACCAATTTGTCTTAAAAAATCTGTGTGTTCTCAAATTAATCTTCAAACTAGACTAGTTATGCTAACTGATTACATTGTGAGAATTTATTTTTTATTACACTTTTTCTCTTCAAGTTTGCAAGGCCAATAGTGCCAGTAGTTAAAGAATCACCCAACTGCAAACAATCACATGAACAGTTATGCAATTTCTACAATACTGAATAAGTGCAAAATTCTCACATGCAATACCGCAATTTTCTTGTACATATATTTTTCTTCTTTAACCTCACAGTCCTTCTCTAACTTTTTTAAATAATATTTATTTACTTTATTTTGCATTATTTGCATGAGTTGTTTTGTTTTACATTGTTTCTAGCTTCTAAAAATTCTGTTGTACCCTCGAGGAACATGACAAATAAAGAATACTGATTCTCTTCTTATTCTCATTTTGTTGCTAACAGTAAATGATCAAGCATTAGCAGCGAGAGATTTTTTGGTTAGAAATTACCTGAACAGATGCATATCAGTAGAAGAAAGCCAAACTTAAGTTCAGCAACCAGAACCTCTTTAAACAAAGGCTTCAAAGATATATTTTGAGGCAGGTGAACCATCTTGATGATAGAAAAGCTGGCAAAAGAGAAAAAAAAAGCATTTAATTGTTTGAAACATTTACAAAGTGCTTTCAGTTATTTTGGTTGCAAACCTTTCTGATTTCTGATATTTCGGAAACCACATGTGTTAAGGACTAGTAATATTAGCACTACTAATCACCAACTGTATCAACAAATAAGTTCAGCAACTGACTTTCCATGATCTGTAACATCAGATTGTTTACAATGATTGCAGATTTATATTAGGCATTTTGAAATACATCAATAGATATAAACTGTAACAGTGGAAAATAAAAGGAAAGAGTTACATCGGCGAAAATAAACCTACCTGTTCAGCTGTGTCATGTCTTCTTTGTTCTTTATAAACTGCAAAGGGCAAAGTCTCAGATGAAAGGATTGTAAAGTTTGAGGTGTGGTTCACAGCGACCTCACTAGTCCAACCAGGAAGTGAACCTACTCTGCTGATATGTCAGTGAACTCGATATTAAAGTGGCTGCTAAGAGACTGAAAGAGAATCAAAGAGCTTTACACTATATACATTCAAAAACTGATGTTATATAACAACATCAGTGCGTGAAATAATAAATGACCAACAACAGCAGACAAGACAGGTGAAATTTCTTGCCCAAGGACACTGGTGTTTTTAAGCGAAAAAAACACCAGTTTTAGTACAAAGTCCAACACTTCCTGAGCCACTGTGGCCCTGAGTGCACTGTGTTCATCAAGAAAAGCAGAGAAAGCCAGCCTTGATCTATGGAGGGACTGAAGAGTTTATAAATATGTCATAATTTGCAGCGTGTAAGTCTGTCAGTAAGTGATATAACAGGTACCGGACTGGGTTAGCTTGTGTCACAACAGGACACTCACAGTCATTTCTAGAAATATAAAGTCAACCTTCAGCTTGATCTACCCCAGAAACAATCCAGACAGGAAGATGACATCCTGACCAAGATTTAACCTAGATGTAAGTGTGTCACAATTTGGTATAGGAACTGCCCTGTCTCTGAAGGCTTAGCAGAGGGTGGTGAAAACTGCCAGGCGCCTTGCTGGCACACCACTCCCTGCCATAAAGGACACATACAGGAAGTGGTGTCTGAAAAGGGCAGAGAAAATCACCAAATACTCCACTCACGCTACACACACACTCTTCTCACTTCTGTCCTCTAGGAGGCGTTTCAGAAGCCTACAGGCACCAGGCACCGGACCAGCTTCTTCCCATCAACTGTTAGACTCTTAAACTCCTCCTGACACCAACTATAAGAACTGTAACCCCCCACCCCCCAAAAAACACACATACAACACACAACAATAACATATGGACATTTCCTCAAACACACACACACATCCATGGACTCAACACCACTTACACAAAATTCTCAACCACAGATGAATATAATCCAGTGGCAGCTGGCCAACAGAGGCTGTTAGAGTGCTGCCCCACCCACCCAATGATCTTTATTAAGACATGAAAAAGAAATAAAAAAGTAATTTAAAATAAAAATATTTCGAAGTATTTTAATATTTTTTTAGATGGGCAAGATAAATATTTAATCTTTAATGACGAGTAAAACTTTCTCATTTATCGTCGGATTGGTGACGTATTTCTTCCCTGGGGCGGAAAAATCTTTTGCCATTGACTCTCCTTAAAAGTTGTACATGTGCAGTAGCTCCTCTGCATTGCAAAAGGACAGGAGAGCTGCGCCCCGAGCTGAAATGAAATGTTGTTACAGTCGACAGTTGACATGCTGGGTCGTAGAAGTGCCTTAAACACTGACAACTTTTTAAAATTTAATGCTAGTTGAAATAATATGAAAACCTTAGGTTACATTTTAAACCTAAGGAGTCTGCTGAACACTTTTTAGACACAAGTCTGAAAACAGATGGAAGTAAATTTATCTGACCTCAAAACAAAACCACATCACTTCAACAAATGTTTCTCTCATGCAATTTTATTTTGTCAAAAGTGCAAGTCAAAAAAGCCCACACATATACATAAATTGTTGCAGTCACCGGATGAGATACAACTTCTGCATCTGTTTCACCTCACTGAAAAATGTTTTTTATTTTAAAAATGAAAGCAGACAAAGAGAGGCAAAGAAAGTCATTGTGGACTTCCAAAAAGAGCCAGTGCAGAAAAAACACAAAACTGAGATGCTATATGATAAACCTAAAACTAACAACATTCTGAATGATGATTTTATCTCACCAGAGGAGGAAGGAACCACTAACAGGACCAAGCAATGTTTGTCAGAGGAACAATTATTGAAGTAGTGCGAAAATGGAGAGAAGTAAATTTGGGCCATAGACAATAATACCGTAATAATTTTTGCACATTCATTTGCCCAATTTGCCTGCTATGTTCACTGAGGATGCAGTTTTGCTCATAAAATGGCTGTGAGGCCTCTCTTCTCCAATTACTGTAACCTTCTCTCCCCCCAAGACAGCGTCTCATACCTTCCCACAGAGGTGTGCCTTTGCCCCCCACAGTGTTTTTCAGGACAGAAACACTGTAGCGCAAAGGACTTTTGTTTAATTCCTGGGCGGAAACATCTATGGAGACTTTTGAGAGTATAACGCAGTTACCATTGCCGACACCCTATTACTGCACTCTACTCAGGTCGCACGATTAACCTTTTTTTCATGATAGGACTCCTGATGTCATTTACGTTGAGTTGCAATAACTGCAAAACTCTCTGCAGGTTCTTGTCTTTATCGTCCACTCTATTAAGCTGACTTTTGAAACACATGGCGAGAAGGTGGGGGCTGGGTGTTAAGGGTTACGGGGGCGAGAAATGCAAAAATAACGCAATAGTTACTTTTTCTAGTAACTAGTTAGTTTTATTGTGGAGTAACTCAGTAACTCTAGTCACTTTTTGGATGAAGTAACTAGTAACTAATTACTTTTTCAAAGTAACGTGCCCAAACACTGGTGGTCACAATAGAATAGCAGTTTCAATTACCATACAGTTAAAAAATAGGTTGGCAGGTAAAAAGGTTAAGAACGCTGGAAGGTACTTAGTGGCTAGTCTGAGACAATCTGGCACTGGGAACAGATCCAAATGAGGTATATATGGAAGTGGAACCACTTAGGGTCGGATTTATCAAGATCCAATTTTACGTGCAGTAATTTGCGCTCGCAAACTAGGAATTTTGCTTGCGAGGGGCTGAACCATGGTTTATGGGTGATTTAACTTGAGCGACAGCGTAACTGGTGGCAGGCGTAAAACTGTTAGAGACGCCCTATTTAAATGATGGTTTTGGCGTTTTGTGGTTTGCGGCAAAGTAGTTTGTAGTTTGTACAAACTAGTGCATTAAGAATTTTCAATCTTACAGTGACCCCCAAAAAAAAAAAAAAATATATATATATATATATTCCCTAAATTCCCTAAGATTGGTATGTGGCTGAATTTCTACTTCACTGCAGTAAAAACAAACAAACAAAAAAAAAAAAAAACAGGTGTTTTGTATTGGCCTGTAGAAAAATGCACATACCAAATGGTTCACAAGAAGAACTGTGGATGAGATTACTGCGCGCATAGTACGCATCCCCGCAGCATTGGCATGTTGCTCCACAGGCACAGGGGGGAGAACCCCGACCCCGTCGGACAACACTTCAGACAGCACTTCTGAAAAAAAACGAGATTGGGAGATCCCAGCTTTCGCTGCAACCGTACGCTGGAATGACCCAGATGCAAAAAAGTGCCATGTTGCAATGAGTTTTGTGATATCTGGTATTGCGTGGGTCCTCCCTTTGTGGCTGGCTCCAAATCCATTCGGAGTTCCTCCAACAGCTCCAAAATGGCAATGCTGGATAAACGATATGTTTTGATGATCGCTTTCCTCCTTCATTGCAAAAGTATTCACACGGAGTGAAAAATGCGCCTCTGCGTCATCAGCTTGCTTCATTTCCTCGATGTCTCCTTCTTGGCGCATAATAACCGCTGCCATGTGTGCTAATTACGCATACAGACCATTTGCACCTTCTTTTGAAGCGTGTTAAATATAGAGTCAGATACCGCTAGCAAAATTGCTTTCAGGTTTGATAAATCACTTTGCGAGTGCTAAATTAAAATATTTACATGTTCCCTCCCACAAGACGCACTTTTATGCTAAACGCCCCATATTGCATATTCATTTGCAGAAAAAAGTACTAAATGGATAAGAGGCGCTTATTTAGCACGCTTTTAAAGACCAAATCCTTTTAGCACGCTGTTGATAGATCAGTTTGTACATTTTTAGCGTGCGCGCAGTGAAATAGCTCACGCTTTAATACACGCAAACCTTTGATAGATCCGCCCCTTAGTGTTAATAGCAGGCAGGTTGCAGTGAGCAGGTGTGCCGAGTTGGGGATTAAGCCGGCACCAGTGCCGAGATCATCACATTTTGATAATTTCATGTGTTTACTGATGAGTAAAGACAAAGCTAACAGGGTGGATTGCATGCTACACTATGCAACAGCTATATGTTTTGAACTGTTGTTGAAGCTTGGACAAGCTTTATTTCACTATAGGTTTAAACATTGATATAACATTAGTGTTCATGTGTTCTTCATATTCTCATTACATTTCAATTACCAAGTATAAACAAAAGTCATTTAGTGGAATCCTGATGTCTATTCGCTTCTAGCTATTTCAAAGAGGGTCAACAATCATTTACTAAAGGTTACTGGTTAAGTTAATCATCTAATAAAACATAATTCGGCCAAATAATGTTTTATTCACTTAATTGATTTGCATTGTGAAGTGGTCTGGAAACATTCCAATTTCTCGATATTAATGAAAAGCTAATTTGATCATATCCCATATTCATCAAGATAAACTTTGGTTTCAAACACAAAATCCATCTTAAACTGTAATATGGTTTTCAACATTTTTCCCCCTTCCTGTTTCTATATGGTAGTTTAATTCAGTTGAGTTTCACTATTTTTAGAGTTTTTAACTGAAATATGTTTGACTCGAAGCTGAATGATTTTTGTTTATTAAACTCTTATATTTTAAACAGAAGTTGTGGTGAATTTATGCCATGTTTGTACAGAATTATCGGTTTGACCATGATTAGCGCTCAAATCCCTCTTTCATTTATTGTTCTAACACACAGCTGGTAGGGCGTGTGTTCATAAACAATATATGAATAATATCTGATTAAAAAGATATTTCCCACCCCTACCGGGTAGGGCAAAAAAACATCTTAAAGTATCTGAACATAATAATGGCGTCCCAGCTGACTAGGCAGTAAATATAAGTTATTTACAACAACATGATGCATGAGCCACAATGAGCTGAGGACGTGCTTTGAGGACAAGATGAGCCGAAATCCAACGCACAAACCGTGATGACCAGAGAAGGCGACATGTAAGCCGTGATGGTTAAGCTTGACGCGCCCGCTGAGATGCCCAAAATCATGATCTGGTAAGGGGTTCAAAGCGAAGTGCCTTTTTTTTTTTTTTTTTTACAGTGTCCTGTCTGGCAATGTGACAATAAGAATGATTGTCTTGATGCCAAAAAGAGCCAAACAGATTTTACTTTCACAAGTAAAGCAGTAGGGCTATTGCCATATTGTTCCGCTTGTTTCATGCAAATAAATTGCTTTATTATAATTATGCAGGGAGTTTTACAGTTTATATGGACACTGCAATGTAAGTAGAACAGAAGAGGAAAAACCGAAAATAAGGAGAAAAGATGAAATAAAGAGGAGATAGAAGGGAGATAATGATAAAACATTTTCAGTCTGCTTTAACACCTGCAAAGAGATGTAAAAAGAACAACACAACCAACATACATGGTACAAGACACACAATAAAGTAACACCTTGAAACTATCACCGAAGTGTTATTATTTAATCTGACATGTACTCTGTGTTATAAGAAGATATCAATATGGGCTTTCTGTATG
Organism: Cyprinodon brontotheroides; assembly: GCA_018398635.1. Taxonomy (NCBI): domain Eukaryota; kingdom Metazoa; phylum Chordata; class Actinopteri; order Cyprinodontiformes; family Cyprinodontidae; genus Cyprinodon; species Cyprinodon brontotheroides. The sequence continues at coordinate 3,236,851 of JAGKQL010000050.1, read as the reverse complement.
GACGTAAATCTCTAAGTACATGGAACCAAGCACCTGTAGTCGTTTGTGAGAGTGAACTTGTGCATGTAAAGTTTATCCAAAGGAAAAATGCACTGAATCCAGTGCCGGGAGATCCAAAGCCCCAGACGTCCAAAGGGACCCCAAAGGCGAAGGCACCAAGGAGGGGCCAGCCCAGAAAATCTGACCACCACCAAGGGAGGAGGAGAGACAGCTCCGAGGAGGTCCCCCAGCCACCGCAATGATGGAGCCCCTGGGAGCCGCGGGGACGAGTCCGCGGGCTCGTTCAGCAGGCAGCCACCCCGAAGTGAATCCAGCCCTGTGCCCCAGGGATCCAAGGCCCCAGTTGCGCACCAACCCCCGGCTGGCCGGCCCCCGCAGGGAAGCCACCAGGAATGAGCCAGTAGCTACCCTGGCATCTATCCCCAAACCCCGAGCTCCACCATTGCACCAGCGAGCCCAGGCGCCAGCCAACTGAGGGAGAGCAGGACTGGGGAATGGGCTCTGCACTTAGCAGAGACTTGAGATGTGTTTGGGAGAGGGAGCAGTTCAGACCCCAACCTGGGAGAGAGAAAAAAATTAAAATTAAAACAATGAAAGCTCACAGTCTCAAACATGCCTTTCCACCCTAGTGCCCCCACTCACACCACACAGAAGAAAAAAAAAAAAAAAAAGTGAAGTGCCTTTAATGATGCGACTGCAAGGAAGGCTCGATGCCCCTGGTACAATGAGCTGAGGGAGCTGTAATGCACTTGCTGCGACGGGTTGAGGATGCCGTGATGTGTCCGCGATGGGTTGAGGGTGCCGTGATGTGTCCATGGAGATGGGTAGAGGGCGCCATAATGCGCACGCTGCGATTGGTAGAGGGCATCATAAACGGCTGCCGCGATGGGCCACATCTAACGTTGTGCAGATAAGATAGAAATTATGTGCTGTGGTAATGGCTGTGACTGTGCTGGTGGTAAAGCATTGCATTTTAATGGTGATCAGTGATACTAAGAGCAAGGATTAAGATAATGCAGTGGGCCCAACAATCACCAACCGGATGACAGATTCAGCAGTCACATGGTTAGCTTATGGAAGAAAAACAGTCTCATTGGAATCCGCCTTTTTTTTAACACCAAATTTCAAACACTGAATTTTTTTAACACAGAATTTTAAACACTGAATTTTTTTAGACATTGAATTCTACACACCTAATTTTTATCTGGTAAAAATTCACCAGAAAAAAATTCAGCTACAAAAAATTCAGATGCAAAAATTCAAATGCAAAAGTTCCTTTTCATGAACTCAAGCCAAAGCAATCTACACTCGATAGAGTCGAGCAGAGCAGCTTCTAGCCAATGAAATCAGCTAATTTGGTCACGTGACACAACGGCTGCACTCAGCGCTGTTCCCGGGTGAATGAGGATTATTTTTTTGTTAAACAGATAGAATTACAAAACGTCAGTTAGCTACTAACAGACAGCTATTAGAGTTTTTCCTCTTATCAGACCGGGTGAAACAACTGAGCCGATCACAGCTAGTACGGCACCCCTGTCTGTTTGCCGTCGCCATGTTGCCTCTGGCAGACATGAAGAAGAAAAAAAGTTTGCTGCCGGCCGCTTCTTCCGGATCAAACCAAGAGCCTTGGCAGACAGGGGTGCCGTACTAGCTGTGATTGGCTCAGTTTTTTCACCCAGTCTGATAAGAGGAAAAAAAAAAGGTCAACACTTTTGCGGCTGAGTTTTTGCAGCTGAATTTTTGCATCTGAATTTTTCACAGCTGTGCAGTGTTTAAAATTTGTTGTTAAAAAAATTCAGTGTTTAAAAAACATTGTTAAAAAAATTCAGTGTTTAAAATTCGGTGTAAAAAAAAGGCAGATTCCAATTAGACTGTTTTTCTTCCATATTAGCTTTCCTACAAGCTCAAGAAGACTCAAACCTTTCCACAACGAGGTGGCCATTTGAGCATTATTCCTGTTTGCGTGCGTTACACTTTAGACGACAGTAAAAATAGTTAATTTGTCTAAAATCTGTAAGTGACTCCACAAGGTTTAAAAATGACCCATGATTTAGTTTAAAGATGATACATTTTAAGTGTCCGCTGGGAGATTAATACATTCTACCTCGATTACACTGACGGAGAGGATACAGCGATATGCCTCTGTAAAGCGAAGGCTGCCAAGCTTAACTTATATCATACAGAGTGACAAGACATCCACTTGGACGTTCACCCTATGCAAGAGAGTAGACTTGGATTTTATGTTACATGATAACTATAGCCAAAGCGAAAGCCTAAATGGATATTTTTTTATATTATCATCGCAAATGTTTACCCAGCTGATTGTTTTTCACTAGATCTGTATTAGCCTGGTAAAATTAAATTAGTTAACAAATTTAGTAAGACACTCATGCATTCCATTCAATGAATTCTGGGTTCCAGTAACTTGAAATGTGTTAATCTTATTTTAATGTATCTGATAAACAGGAAAAGTAATTAACCAGTGTATGGTTGATTGACTGGCTGAGGACAGTTTTCAGTTAGACCAAAGCTTTATTATGCAATTATATTTTAAATATTAGGTTCAAATTACTTAATTAAAGTCAGTGACAATAGGAGACAACTTATTTTTGCTTTATATTTACAATAACTTCAGTTTCTAAATTTCAGACTTACCTTAAAATTGGAATGGGTGTGACAAAGCATAAATTGTATTCAAAACAAAAATGGACTGAGAGAAACGTAGGAATGACATGAAATGGACGTTGATTCGTCCATGAAAAGCAGCGCACAATCTGCTGATTAAATCTGCATGACATAGCTTTATCAGTGGGAAGGTGCACAAAATCGGCTAGGGAACTTGAAAAGCAAAATTCAGAGATTCAGCTTAATTAATGATGAAAAGCCGTGGGCTGAAGATGCACGTGCATAAGCTGAAGCAAGGAACAAGGAAGTCTTGAAAATATTATGTTTTACCTGAAGAGTTAGAGTTTTAAATGAATCGGGGTGATCTGAGTCAAAATCGGACATAGCATAAACAGTGCTTGTTCTTGGCTGTGTTGGGATCTGGAGTTTTGCCCACCTTCCTCCAGCAGATGGCGCCCTGGATCTCCCGGAGCTGAAGCCACCGCCACACCTGCGGCTGATCAGCTCATCAGGAGGAGCAGCATTTAAGCAGCGTCAGAACCTCTCTTCAGTGCCAGAGTGTTGCGTAGTTATGGTTAGCGAACCTGAGCCAATCAGCCTGCCTGATTCTCTGTCCCCCAGAAAATCTGATCTGACTCTAATCAGTTTTCTGTTTTCTCCTTTTCTAGAAACATTCAGACCCAGACCTGGATCTCTGGAAGAGTCCCTCTGAAACCAGCCTGCCTGCCTGCTCTCAGTATCAGACCTGAAGAACCTTCTACTGAACCTGCATCCAGAGGCTTCTAGGAAGAAGCTCTGTGTCCCTTGAGTCTGAAGTTGAGAACTGATGCTGCCAAGCCATCTGACCACAGATCAAACTCCAGACCAACTCGGTTCCCCCTCTTAATCAAGCCAGTCCAAAAAACTCAAGACCCAGGTACAGAATCAAACCTCTCCGTCAAACTCCAAGTCCCTAACATAACTACCCGTCTCTGCAGATCTCCGTGTGTGACCAGTCCTCGGGCCTTTAGCCTCATTCACTGCATGAAAAGTGCGATTTTCACAATATGCGTGCACTGTAGATTGTCGTGGAACTTCTGTGTTAGCGGCAGTTTGGCTTTATAATTTGCAGGCTTCGCTTCGAAAACTCCCGTGAAATTGTCAGAAATTGACGTGGACTTTGTTATGCAGCCTTCCCTCCATGCCTCCCCATGGAATTCTAGGAGAGGCTTTAACATGTAAATGAAAATGCTGTGAGCTTTCATACAAATGCAAATCAGGGTTGCAGGGGGTTTTACCCCTCAAGTGACATTTTTCTAAAAGGTAAGAAAATCTCTGATACAAAAGAGATCAGGCTCAGTATAGCCTCTACATTTTAGCTTCGAATTGATTTATTTAATTAAAGTATAGAGACCAAAACAGATCTTTTAGCTGACAGAGCGAATACATTTAGAGCAGTAATTATAAAAAAATAATTGCATTTAAGATAAAAAATAAAATGTTGGCTTCCGTCAATATGCTCAATTCACAATAACTTAAGGGAAAAGTTTCAAGAAATGAGTTCGAGATGATTCACTTTATAACATGGCGAATTATCTGTTAAAGTAGCCATCAGAAGATTGGTACAATTGTGGTCATAAGGTCCGGCCAGGTCAAGATCCGCACTGCAATCGCACCAAACAGGAAAGAACATCGACAAATTCGGGTTAAAATTAAAATATAGTAAATCTAATTGGTGACTAGAAATTATAGCACAATTCTTATATATTGCGAAAAACTAATTATTATTATTATTTAAATGATTGGATCCAAATTATTGGTTATTCACCAACCAGGAAGCAGATTTCTCATCTCCATCAAAATATTTATTTTATACCGAGGGACTTAAACTTTAATCAAATCCATTCAAAAGAAACTTCTTATTACAGGAATGAAAAGAGATGCTGAGTTTGGGAGTAGAGAACAAACAAAGTTCATTAAAAAAGCAGTTTTGAATTATCCTTATCCCCGTTACAAAAATCTACAAAAATATAAATATATATTTGGGCAGAAACTGAACATATGCTGGATGATGGTGGGATTTTTTTAATATGTCATATTAAATTAAGCGCTCACAGGGTTCATACAGGAATGAGTGACTCTAATTTAATGCTATTTGAAATGATTTTAATGCCATCAACAAGAACCATGTACACAAGTTATTAGTGTACATGAAATATGAAGGAGCTGTAAGCAGAGTTCCATGACTCCTGTATGTATGTAAACACACACACACACACACACACACACACATATATATACGTATATATATATCCTCTAGCTTTTTCTCCGCCTGGAGCTTCCTTTCCGAACATACGGCTTTATGATCAGTTCCACGCAAATTAATAGCGATATAATATATCTGACGAAATTGTTTTTATAAGCATTTTTTATTAAAGGAAGTTCAATTGAAGTAACTCTGACTTACCTCCATCAATCAGAAGCTGATCCGTCTCTGAAGCGAGCCAATCAGCTTCGAACTACTCCACCACGAAGCCCAATCAGCATCCTGCTTCCACTTTATAAACTTTCAAATCCTCATCCCAGCCCGCTATCCTGCAATCCCAATGTGGGATTTCGATTCAGACGACATTCAATTCTCCCTGCTCACAGAGGCTCCCGTTTGGCTGCTCTCGCATCTCCTTCCGCGTTGTGCTCCGAGGGCGTGTTGCCGGGCTCCGGCCTGGACTCTGCTCGGCTGTCTCGGCTGGCCTCCCTCTGCCTCCTCGTGGTTCATCTCCATCTCCCTCGCCCTCCGCTCTTCAATCTGCTCCGATCCCTGGCCGCAAAGACATGCAAGTCCTCCGCTCCCCCCGCCAGCGCAGAGGGCTCCCAGATCTGTCCCAGCAACGGTCTCCGCTGCGCCCGCTCCTCTCATCGTATCGATGCAGGCTTTGGACCTTCTTCAGCTTCCCTATTCGCGGCGGCTCCCCCGTCTGGTCCTTCAACCGTCTGGCAGCTCT
>JAGKQL010000050.1:3213588-3230745 GCA_018398635.1 Cyprinodon brontotheroides | reverse complement strand
TTTCTTGACCTCTGCTGACCCAGATGGCTCTCCTTGTTTCTGAAGATTCTCCCAATCCTTTCTTCATCTGTGATAATCTCTGTTGTTTTCACTGAAGGTAGGAAGAGCTGCCAGTTTAATACTCACCGTAGGTGCTGCTTGTATTGGACCTCCAGACGCAACATTTGCAGGTTGTGCAGCACTTGCTTCCTCTGCAACTGTCCGTGCAGTGGCAAATTCAGCTTTCCTCAGTTCAAGCCTACTGCTGGTTCCTTTGAGATCTCTGATCCTGCCATCAAGATCTCTTTTCTCCAACCCAGGGATCCATCGCTCCCAATTTGACATGGCCTTGATGACCTCCTTCATCCTCTTCTCCAGGAGACTTAGATGCACCTCGTACCCCTCCAGGTGAGTACTCTGAACAGGTAGGTTTCCTGCTACATCAGCACTTTCCTCTGCCACCAGGATTGCAGCTGTGATTTCATCCTGACCATACTTTGACCACAGGTTCTTCTGGATGATTCCACACACCTCATTAAACCTTGTTTCAGCCTCACTGACAGTCTTTTCTATATCACTTTCCAGCTGCTCTTCAAGGCCCGCCTCTTCTTCTTTTGTTGCCTCAGCCAGCAATCCAATCCTGTATTCATCTTTCGCTTCAAATATATTTCTTAGACAGACTGAAAGCTTATTGAATTCCTCCCGTAGCTCTTCTTCTACCATGCCATCTGCTCTTTTACTTATAAAGTTGGCTTGCCTGGTGAAGTGGCTTTTTGCAGTGGTCCTCTCTCTTTTGAGCTGTTTGAGTGTCTTCTCCAGAACATCTTCTGCCATTTTAGACCTTGTTGACACTCACAGCTTGCACCCTTGCGTCTACAGCTTTACACTGGACCCGTTTATCTCTTTGTCCAGGCTGCCCGACTGGTTATCAACTGTCGAGTTATTTTGGGGTTTGTCTGCCTGAACTCGACCAGGCTTGGCACAGAGGACGCAGGAAACAACTCAGATCAACTCAGTCATTTCTTTTATTTGACTATTGTCATTTTCTGTTGAATCATAAGCAGGTTGATAACCTCTAAAAGAAAAGAAAAACAAACAGAAATTAGTTCCACCATGAACCATAGTAACACATGCAAACATGTATAGTACTCTATATTAGACTTAGTATAATATAAATTAAATTAAACATTCTTTCTCTCATTTATTTTGTCTCTTTGTTCTCATCTAATTTCTTAAATTAAATTAAACATTCCGATCAGTATCATCAATCTCATTTCATGATTTACTAGAACATTAGTGGGGAAATTAAGTAAAATACATACCAGTAGCGTCTCTGTGCTCCACTGACTCAACCACACCCAAAGCAAACAAACAAAAGGCCCCTCAGGTGCTCATCAAGGTTAATCAACCTAGAGCTTCTTGCTCTCTACTCTCTCTCTGAACTTACCATGTGAACACTTAGGTGTGACTCTACTGCCCTCTGACACACTCCATGCATAAAGTAGACATCATCACATCCCAGAGTAGAAAATAATAAAAAGAAAAACATGAAAAAATAAACAGCATACAGTACATAACCCAACATTATCCCTGGTGTTCTACCTCAGTGAACATTGAACGGGAAGTGCTCAGCGGTTTCTTAGAAGCTGGGCAAAAAAGACTATAACAATGCACCTTAATGGCGTCTCTGAGTGCTCGCCGCTGACTGCTCCGCGGTCTTCGCTCTGGAGTAAGCGACATGTCCAGTATGGCGGACTGGAGCCACCTGCGCTTCAGAGCAGGAACCCCCGCTACCTGGTGAATTAATAATAAGAATGGTATTTAATTGCAATACTCTTAAACAACGCTGATTGTATTTCATCACCAAATGCTTTTTAACTTCTATGTCTCTGTGTTTTTTTTTGTTTTTTTTTCACAGTGTGGTTGAAAAAAACGTAGACCTCTTTCAATCTGTTTATCCTGCAAGGCCACACAATTATTTAGACATAGCTTCTCCCCAAAACAAGCCAGATTCTTTCTCAAGATTTATTCGTAACACTGTTACTGTTAACCAAAGTGTCTGTTATTTGTTTTCACTCTGACTACTTTCCATTGTTGCAAGTAAGGGGAACACACTCTTCCCATGTCATGATCCTGGCACTGATGGCTGGCCTGATTGCTCATTCCACTCACCAGTTTAACTGTGCCCCGTTTCTCAATACTGCTTATCTGATTCACATGTTTTCAGCTCCTATATATGCTGTGTGTTTTCAAGATACCAGTGCCAGAATATTCAAGCTTGTTGGTGTCAGCTTAACTCTAGCGTTCTGTTTGTTGTTCTGATTATCTGAATGTGACCTGTTTCTGTCCTGTGGATCGCAAGATTTTGCCTTGCCCTTGTCGGCTCTTTAATCAGCTCTGTTCTGGACTGATTCCTAGATTCAACTGGTTCACCAGAAACAGGTCAGTGGCTATTTACTCTTAATTGTTATCAGCCCTTATTAGTCACTGACCGGAGTTTCTGTTCCCAGATAGGATATGGTTAATCCACTCCCGCTGATGAGCAGGCGTACACTGAGAGTGTTCAATAAAGACTTGTTTTAAACTATCCAGATCTGTCTGTTTTTGAATATTGGGTCCAAGGTTTTAAATCCATCACAGGCCAGGCAAACCAGACCTCAATACAGACCAGAAAGGCTGTATGATGACTGTTGTCTCTTTGCAAATATATGAAAATAAAGTGCATACTGGTGAAAATCTATCAATCACGTTTATTTAACTATGGTGAATAGTTGGATACCTTTTTCCTTACCACAATTTTGCGTTGTAGAGGCAGGATTCTCCTATGACTGACTTTTTAACCAAGGACAGCAAATTTGTCGGGTACCATCTGAAAAGAGGAAGCAGTCTCTCAGCCTCGGTCTAAGGGTCTTGGGGAAGCAACATAAATAATGTCTGGAGTAGTTCGGGGGAAGTTAAAAATTATTTATTACAAAAAAAGATGGTTAAACAGCCCCAAAACACAATATAGCTTAACTCAGTTAAAACAAAACAACAAAAAAGGTAAGGGCAAACAAATTCAAGATTGAGAGCAAATAAAATTACAAACTGCCCAAAAACAGTCAGACTAAGTTTTAACACAAAAACAAACCAAATGAAAAGACAAAGGGAGCACCAAACCTCCCAAACACAAGCTACTAGCTTGAACAAGTCCACCTAAAGCAGACTAAGCAAAGTGCATACAAAGCCAGGGCAAAGAGCTCTTTCATCCCAAAAACAGATGCAAAACAAGATGGGGGAACAGCTTAACAAAACCTTCCTAATAGCTTTCCCCAAACTGAAAGCTTTTCAGGAGCCTTTTATAAGGTGCAGGTGGGCCTCATCAGCACACTGATTGGCTTGACACTCTTCTGCTGCTCCAATCATGTCACTGCAGTCCTCAGGCAGCCACCAAGGGAGTTCTGTCAGAGCTGAACCTGCATAAGAAAAGGCCTGCACAGTCTTAAAAGGCCAGGGGCCGTAACAATGAGATTAATGCTCAGTACTGGCACAGTTTAAATGTAAATTTCAAAAACAAAAATAAAAAAAAACAACAAACTGTTAACAGATTTAAAGATTATTACAAATCAAATACTGGAAAATAAGCTCAAACAAAGTCCTCTACTTCTCAATAAAAGAAATATACCTACACAGTGTTCGTATACATTCATGACAAAAGCACGGCAAGGTTTTAAGCACGGCAAGGTTCCAGGGAATTGTCAACTGCCAAAGGAGAAAGTTCTGATTTTGTGCTAAGAAAATTTCATTTTCTGTTTTCCTTAAGTAGGTTCTTTTAGTGTTGCAATAAAAAAAAGTTGAAGATCTAAACTAATATGATGAATTAATAACTCATAGCTAAAAACTATTATTTAACATATTATTAAAGAAAGTAAGTAGGGCATAAAATTAGGTCAAATTAAAAGTTTTAAAACTTGTAAAAAGGAGAAATCAACCTAAAATTACATTACAGAAAAAACAAAGTTAAAATAACAAACAAAATTAAATTGACAAAAGCATGTTGAGAAATAAGGCTAAAGTATGTTGAGAAAAGGCAAAAGTATGTTGATGAGAAAAGAAAAGATATTGTGATGAGAAAAAGTATGTGGTGAGAGGAAAAGGTGACTTAAAGTGGCTGAAGGATTAAGTGGGGGGCGACTTGATAAGGCGCATATTCCTTTCCTGAAAAAGGAAAGCGCTTTTATAACCTATGGTAAAGCTGAACAACTTTTTTTTTTTATTCATTTTAGACAAGGTTGAAAACTCTCAGAAGTAAACTAACCATTGTTTTTCTTTTACATTTCCCTCCTCTTTAACATGTGTACTCCCTGACTGGAGCCGCTCCATTAATGAATTCAGACCTTGTAGGGAGTTGCCCCCCCTTGTCTGAGCCTCACAGAGGCACACACACAGAAAGTGCGATGGAAATGAAGAGTTAAAAATATGAGGAAAACAGACATAAAGGATCTTCATCTGCTCTGGACCCCTGACCCTAATGACTCATGTGAGCTGCTTACTTGGACAGAGACACTGGGAAAGATATTAATCTATTTATTTATTTATTTTTTTTTTGGGGGTATAAGAAGTAGAGGCAACAAAAAGTAATGGTTTTCTTCTCTCCATCTCTAAATAAATTTTTATTAGTTAATGAAATATTTGTTTTTGTTCGAGAACTGGCTAACCTGTTTGGACTGAGGTGGGGGAGCTCCAGGGCTGAAACCACCTGGACGCAGCAGTCAGTTAAGGGTAAAGTGATCTACTATATATCTTATTTTTATTTTCGATAGACTTCCAAATAAGCAACGAAAAGCTTGACAGCTCTATCATTTAGATTCATTTCTGCATCTTGCAATGAAGAAAGCACTTGCTGACAGACTGACTTTCTTGGCATGACTTTTATGTATGGGGAAATGTCTAAAGAGGGTGGTAATGTATGACCTGGTGGGCTTTCACTAAAAGATTATTGTTTTAGAGTCAGTATAATAATGTTTTATCAAATTAGAACCAACCCTAAATATCTAAACCGGAAATTATCTTTCTAAAAGAAAGAAACTGAGCAGCAACTATCTTTTCCTATGTCAGCTTCAGGACTGGAAAAAAACAGAGGGTTTATTATCAGGCCCTGAGGGATTGTGTAACAACAAGCATGAATACTCTTTTGGTTCATTTTGCCTGCTGTCATGCCATGTTTCCATAATGTTATGGAAGGACCTGGAGATGAAAAACTTTCAAAATTTTAGAGAGAGAAAATGGTCCAAACATGGTATAACACAGTAGTAGTAAAATGTGCCCCAGGTTTAAGTCAAGAACCAAATGCTCTCTATTTCCACAACATTAATTTGAAGATTAGGTTTGTCTCTTCATAATTTTGTGGCGTATGCTGCTTTGTCCCTGTGCCCTGAATATTCTGAGGCCCTGACTAAGACAGAGAAAAGAAAAATTGTTGCTCTGACTGTTCACATGCTTTTGTTAGAAAATGCATGCAAAAGAGCACCTAAATGAAGAAAAATAATGAATATAATCCAATAGAATAAAATCTAAAGTTATGGATCATTTTGATCCTGAATTAGATTTTTTTCTAAATGAAAAGAGAAATTTGATTTTCCTTTACTTTAAAAATATTAATACACATGTATATCACTTCAAATTTATGTAAACAATGAAATCAGAAACCTCCTTAAAGACCCCCCACAGGTTTTGTGGGTAGTGGGCGACGGCAGCAGAATATGCGATAAGATCGTTTCACTATTCTTAGAATCAGGGGTGACAGGGTCTTTAGAGAGATCCCCTATCATTCCAGGGTTGCGTTTGCGGGCAGAATAGTAACTGGTTTAATGGGCTAGAGTTAAAATTTCTACGGACCAGACTAAAAAGCGGCCATTTTACCGTTGACCCAGTTACAGGAGGTTCAGTAAAGATGGGGCAGGGCTAAGGGATCTATAAATCTGCCTACAACACTACAAGTTGGAAGGCTTAGATGAAGAAAATATTTTGCTAACCTCGAAATTTACCACCTTTTATAAACCCATTTCAGATTCTATGGCTACCCTCAGATGCTGCCTCACCTTCCAGAGATAAACCAATCATAGTTAGAGGAGTGCTAATGACTTTACTTTTAATAAAATCAATCTTATTTTTAAAGAATCCCATAAAATCATTACTGCTCTTAGCAGAGCTTTGTCTCTTCGGTGAGTTTGGCATCTGTTCTTCCCAAAGATATCCAATAAGAATCATTCTTATTCTCATCTATCCATAAGGAGAAATATGCTGCTGTTGCTTTACAAAGGATCCTATTATACAGCAGTACACTATCTTTTCGAGACTAGGTAGGATTTCATGCATCATATCGAAGCACCCATTGCCAATGCTCGCCTCCTGGTAAAGGTATCTCGCTTCAAGCAGGGCCAGCTTTCTATTTTCAAAATTCTTTTGTTTTCAAAGGGGCTTCATTGTCTACGGCAATGCGCAAAGAACTAGCAACCCCAACACCAAATTTATCAACATGTTACAGGGAATGAACTAAACTTTTGCCCTCTGCAGCGCTGCTCATTGACAAGGGGAGAGAAAGTGAAACAAATTCTTTAAAACTTAAAACTACACTATCTAATAATGATCTGCTAAAGTAAAACCTTCTTTTAAAATAAATAAATTGAGCGTTATTGATCTCACATTGGAGAAATTTATCTCTGCATTTAACCCATCCCCTTGGGGAGCAGGGGCTGCCATTGTGCTGCGCCCGGAAGCAGTGTGGGTTAAGGGTCTTGCTCAGGGACCCAGAGTGGCAGTCTGGGGGAGGGCGATTGAACTCCCAATCTCAGGATTCAAAGCCCTATGCCCTAACCACCTGGCCGCCACTTCACCAAGGGAGGATTTCAGGGAGGAGAACTCCCTGAAATCCTGAAGTCTATTAAAAAGTGTTCAGAGAGGACAGGGTTGTGAGGAAATACTGTAATTTCTTCACATTGTATGCCTTATGTCAGCACGAGGTCCGAAGTATCAAGATGAGAATGTGTGGGACTATTCACATTTAGAACAAAGCCAACAGTGTCTAAGATAGCATTAAAGGCTGCTCTTAAGCTATCACCTTCAATGTCAACATATATGTTAAAATCTCCCACCATGTATTCAGTATTCAACACCAAATCAGTTAGTAACTCTGAAAACTCATCTAATAATTCAGAGTAAGGACCTGGAGGATGATACAAAGTTACAAAAAGAAGAGGTTTTGCAATATGGATGATGGAAACTAAGGGCTAAATGTTCACTAGATGACACAGGGCGTGCTCGGGGGTCTCTGGATGGCACAAGGGGGACTGGCCAGCAAAAGACCTCTGGCTCGGGGAAACATAGGTCCAAATGACATGACTGTGTAAACAGATTGAAGTCCCCACAGAGTCATAAAAGCAAGTCCACCTTCCCTGTACCAGAGAAGGTGAGGGATGGGCCAGTTAGTGTCATTACAGAGTCCGTGGGAATTTCTCTCTTTTTACCACTTCAAAAACTTAAAATATAACTATATATATATAAACATTTCTTTTCTACATAATGATTACCCTAAAATCAAAAGTAGTTAGACTTAGAAAGATTTATTTGTCATTCTGTGTAAAAACAAAAATTTATTTCATTTAGAACAGCTCTCTGGACAATTAAATTAAGCCTTGAAAATTGGTAAAAAAAAAAAAAAGAATATATAAAAACAGTAACAGTAAACGTATGAAATGATAAAATGTAATAAATATAATAAAATCCAACACAATAACCCATTTTACAAAAACATTCAGCAGTCTAACGGCAGTGGGGAAGAAACTCTTATGGAATCTGCTGGACCTGCATCCAATGCTTCAAAGTCTCTTCCCAGAGGGCAGCAGGGAGAACAGTCCATGGTGGGGGTTTGAGGGGTCAATTATGATTTCACACGGGCTCGGGACACACAGCGCTGGGATGAAATGTCTTTAATGGAGGGAAAAGGAGCCCCTAACGATCTTCTCTGCTGTTCTCACCACTTTCCTCACTTTCTTCCGGTCTGAGACGGCTGCAGCCTCCACACCACACAGTGAGACTAGTGGTCAGAACACACTCTATGGTGCTTCAGTAGAAGTTGGTGAGGATGGGTGGCGGCAAATGGGCTCTCCTCTCCTCTTCTGTGCCCTTTTATCCAGTGAGGTGGTGTTTACATTCCAGGTAAGGGTGTCTGATGTACACCCCAATTAATTTGGTGTTGTTTACCACCTCTACAGCTGAGCTGTTGATGACCAGGGGAGCATGGTGAGGCCGTTTCTTCCTGAAGTCCAAAATTATCTCTTTCGTCTTCTCCACGTTCAGGATCAGGCTGTTATCTTTGCACCAGTCCACCAGCTGCTCCACCTCCTCTCTCTAATCCAGGTCGGATTGTCGTCTTTTGATGAGGCCCACCACCATGGTGTCGATCTGAAAACTTCACAATGTGATTGGTGGTGAACCTGGGGACGCAGTCATGTGTCATCAGGGTGAACAGCAGGGGAGCTCAGGCCGCAGCCCTGAGGGGAGCCTATGCCTAGAATGATGACATCAGAGGTGTTCTGTCCAACCCAGACTGACTGATATCAATTGGTGAGGAAGTCTAGCGGCCAATTGTGGAGGGTTGTAGTGAATCCCAGCTGTTTTAGGTTTGCCCATCAGATGCTGTGGGATGATGGTGTTGAAAGCTGAACTGAAGTCCAGGAGCAGCATCCGCACGTGAGTGTTCTTCTCCTCCAGGTGTGCCAGGCTCAGCTGGAGAGCAGCAGAAGATGGAGTCCTCATTGGAGTGGTTGCGTCGATAGGCAAACTGTAACGGGTCAAATGTTGGCAGACTGGAGATGACGTGTTCTTTAACCAGCCTTTTGAAGAACTTCATCATGATTAGAGTCAGTGCGACAAGCCAGTAATCATTGAGTGAGTTGACCTGAGGCGTCTTTGGGACTGGAATAATGGTGGCAGACTTGAAGCATGCTGGCACTATGGATTGATCCAGCGAGCTGTTAAAAATGTTTGTGACAACACCAGCCAGCTGATCTGCACACTCCTTATAAACCCGCCCAGGTATGTTATCAAGCCCTGTGGCCTTCCTTGGGTTGACTCTCCTCACAGTTTTCCTCACTTTAGCTACGTCCAGGTTTAGTGCCTCTTGCCCCTAGTGTGAAACAACTTTCACTGCTGGAGTGCTGTTTAGTCTCTCAAAGTTTACAAAGAAGTTGTTCATTTCATTTAGGAAGTCAGTGTTTGCTGCATCTACCAGGGGGGAGGGTATGTTCTAGTCCGTGATCATCCAAATGCCTTTCCACATCCTCCTGGTGTTGCTGTCTGCGTGGAAAAGATCTCAGTTGGTTCTCAGTTGATTTCAGTTGGCACTTGCTGTTCTCAGTGCCTCTTTATCGCCAGACTAGAAAGCTGAGTTCCATGCCTTTGGTGATTTCCGAACCTCTCAAGTTATCCAGGGTGGTTGGTCGGCCCGGGTGGTGATGTTCTTTTTGATGCTGACGTCCTCAATGCATTTGTTAATGTAGGCTGACACAGTCATGGTTTAGGGCTGGGTATTGTTCAAAAATTTTTCAGTGCCGGTACCAATACCGTTACCTTCAATTGATACCGGTTCCTGAACGATACTTTTTTCGATACCAGTTTTATAATATCAATTCGAAGAAAAAAAACTACACAACAAAATAAAGTACAAATCTTGAATTTTATTTTAAAAGCTCTGATTTTTCCATTTACATTTTTCCTCTTACATAAAAATGTTTTTTTTCAGTGAAGAAGCAGAAGTTGCAAACAAGTCAGTGTCTAATATTCACTGTTACATTGTGAGGACATTTTTAGTGACAGTTTTTTTTAGAAAAATTAACATGTCTGCTTTCTCAGGAGACAAACAAGCCCGCGTTGAATCTTACTGACAGCGCACCGCTGGTATGTGAAGGGGGGTCTGGAGTGGCTCTGGCAGAAAATAATATTGGGAAGGCAGGATGGTAATCTGGATGAACTGACTGCACTGATTAAGTCTTTCAGGTGGATTTTCCCACTTAAAAACATAATAAAAATACTTTATTCCCACTGATTACAGCAAATATAGCTGCAAGGAAAATAAACGATAGAGTAGCTCCTAAGCCCATGCGCCGTCAGAAAGCCAGAGCAGCAAAGCTGCTTCAACCCATGGCAGTCAGAAGCTGGTACAAGCAGCAAAAAGGAAGCAGCAGGCGTGATTTTGCTGCTCTTGCTGCGTCGGTGTGAAAGCACCTGTATTTTTCCTGGATGGCGCAATCACGCGTTAAGTGTTACAGCCAATCACCCGAAACTTGGCACCGAGCCGAGGACGAGGCATGTTTACGATACTCTGTAGAAACCGAAGCATTTCGGTCCAGTACTATAAAAAAAGAACGATGTTCGGTACTCAGCCCTAGTCACTGCATGAAAAGTGGAGTTTTTACGTCAATATGCGGCACTGTAGATTGTCGTGGAACTTCAGGTTAGCGGCAGTTCACGACAATTTTGCGGCTTAGCCGAAAACTCCCGTAAATTGTCAGAAATTGGCGTGGACTCTGAGGCAAGTGTTCCCCCATGCCTCCCCCATGGAATTCTAGGGGAGGCTTTAACATGTAAATGAACATGCTGTGAGCTATACAAATGCAAATCAGGGTTGCAGGGGGGGTTTTACTCCAAGTGAAGGTAAGAATACAAAGAGATCAGGCTCAGTAGCCTCTTACATTTTAGCTTGAATTGATTTATTTAATTAAAGTATAGAGACCAAAACAGATCTTTTAGCTGACAGAGCAATACATTTAGAGTAGTAATTATATAAAAATAAAAATTGCATTTAAGATAAAAAAATAAAATGTTGTCTGTCAATATGCTCAATTCACAATTACTTAAGTGGAAAAGTTTCAAGAAATGAGTCTGAGATGATTCACTTTTCATAACATGGCGCATTATCCTGTTGGAAAGTAGCCATCAGAAGATTGGTACACTGTGATCATAAGGTCCGGCCAGGTCAAGATCCGCAATTGCAATCGCACCAAAAAGGGAAAAAAGAACATCGACAAATTCCGGTTCGTCAAATTAAAATATAGCAACAACAGATCGGTGACTAGAATTATAGCACAATTCTTATATATATAAAAAAAAGCTAACACCGTTTATTTAAATGATTGGATCCAAACTGGTACGTTTGTTCACCAACAAGGGAAGTAGATTTCTCATCTCCATCAAAATATTTATTTTATACCGAGGGACTTAAAAGTTTAATCAAATCCATTGAAAAACTTCTTATTACAGGAATGAAAAGAGATGCTGAGTTTGGGAGTAGAGAACAAGTTCATTAAAAAAAAGCAGTTTTGAATTATCCTTATCCCCGTTACAAAAATCTACAAAATATATATATATATATTTGGGCAGAAACTGAACATATGCTGGATGATGGTGGGATTTTTTAATATGTCAAATTAAATTACGCTCACAGGGTTCATACAGGAATGAGTGACTCTAATTTAATGCTATTTGAAATGATTTTAATGTCATCATCAAGAACCATGTACACAAGTTATTAGTGTACATGAAAATGAAGGAAGCTGCAAGCACAGTTCCATGACTCCTGTATGTATGTAAACACACACACACACATATATACGTATATATATATCCTCTAGCTTTTTCTCCGCCTGGAGCGATATAATATATCTGACGAAATTGTTTTATAAGCATTTTTATTAAAAAGAATTATAAATACTTCGATAAACATATTTAAATAATTTTAGTGCCAATTAAGGCCTTGATTTAAAAAAAAAAAGAATGATTTTTATTATTTTTTATTGAACACGCGGAAACCCTGGTTCATCTCGCGCATGCTCTCTATGATCTCCAAGAAACTCAGAGCGGAGCTCTGCAGCCACAATGGAGGATGGATGCTTTGCTTTGTGCAGCGGTCTGGAGGCTTCTGGATTTCGAGGTAAAACTCCTCTTGGAGCCCAGCGATGGCGACTCTGCATCGAACAAGAGGCGAACTCAAAGAAGAGATGCTAGCGGTAAATATATGTTCGATTACTGCCTGCTAAGCTAAAAGCAGCCTAGCCTAGCTACGGCTAATAGCCTAGCCTAAAGCTACGGCTAATAACAGCCTAGCCTAAAGCTACGCTAATAGTAGCCTTGCAAGAACAAGCTTTATTAAAGTGTATTTTTGTGATTCACAGAAAGCAGTACGCCGTCTTAACAACTTCGGAGACTAATTGCAGGCGCTATGAACCGGAGCAAGGGTAAGATTTAAAGAATATGCTTTCATTCTGCGGTAAAAGGAAATGAATACGGATAGATACCGATCATAAGCTGTACATTTTGTTTTCACAGACCACCTATTTGCTCGGAGCCATAATCAGCAAGTCCAGATTTTGCTCATGTTGATAAAATAAACTGACATTGGTGTAAGTGACTTGTTTTTATGTTTTCTCCTTCCTTGTTACTGTGACTTGCGTTTGATTTTTTATTCATACCACTCTCATTTAATTGTTTTCCAGCTGCCTGTAAGGCGTATTTTCAGACGGTACGCAGGAGCTTCAGATATACGCAGCCAGCCAACGCGCTGCGTGCGGAGGCTAATCTGCTCGGAGTCGGACCAGAAGAAAGAGGGTAAGACTTTATTTGGTGACTATTTTTCAGGTGCATTGATAGATGTGTTGTGTCCATACGCAGTGCATCCCATCGCAATAGTGCTGATTCATTGTTTTACAGCTGCTGAAAGCGGGGCAGAGTGTGCTAGCTGATGAGTAGAAGTGGAACTCACGGAAGTCTCTGGAATGGCGGTGTCTCTATGGATGGATTATCGGTGCATGCATCGCGCCGAGGTAGGCGGATCTCCACTGAACTCTGTGTTAAGCTGCAGTCCCTGGTTAGAAGCGATGCCAAGTACAGGGGCCACGCACAGTAGGCGTCTGCACATCGGACCTGCCTCGGAGGGAATGCTGCCAGTTACCTCCAACCCCGAGGAGACAGCAAACGGACAGTTCACCCGACTTGTAATTTTTAGATACGCATGTGTAAGGATATCCTGGCGTTGTATATAGTTGTGTGTGTTTTAATAAAGCTCTTTCTTTTCATAAACAGCTTCCTGGCAAATGTTCATTTCCTGTATAAATTCATTCATGTCCTTGATGGTAGCCTAATAATTGTGTAATAGTGTAGGATAACATAAATACACAGCATATATGAATAAATAAATATATGAATGAAAAAATATATGAATAAATAAATATATATATATTTGTATATATATATATATGTATATATATATATATATGGTTATATATCATTATAGATTTTACTTGTATATATAAAAGAAGTGGTTCATATGTATTTACTCAGTAAGAAAAAATATATATGCCTAACCAATCACGCAGTGGCCACAATACGTGTGGTTTGCTGCCAATCACGAGCGATTTCAGTTGTTTGAGAATAGTGGTTTTAGCCAATACTGAGTAGGTTATTCAAGCCAGACCTGGCCAGCCGCGCGGGTTTGCTGCATTCATATGCTAATTAGGGCCATTAGTACGGCTGATCGCTCTCCACATACGTCAAAGTCCGTTTCCGGAGCAATTTTGTGGCACTGACAAAGCTTCGGACATGGCGTGGGTTGCAAATTGTGCAAACTGACGAAAATCAGGGAGATCTGCGAGGACTTGTTCGGTCTCTGAAAATTGTTGACTCCGCTCATGCAGTGAGCAGCTGCATCAGCACAGGGACACTAGAAAACGCACAGCACGATAACGTGACCAAACTCCCGCATTTATATAATACATTCAGATTGAATTCACTACCAGTAATTCCACATATAGGCTATAAATCTGCTGCTTCACGTGAACATGAACAAAGCTGCACCATATCTCATCTACAAACACCGCCAGACATGAAAAAAGTTCCTCCTCTTTTGCTAAAATATCATTGCCATTCAGGTTTGTTATAACAGGCAAATCATAGGACTGATTATTCCATGATCAAACTGAAAATTTTACCAGCTAGTTGTTACTTAAAGTATGACATGTGAGGACAATAAAACATGTATTTGTGGTGCCTTGCTGCTGCAGGCACTTAGTGCTGTTATTATTTTTAGAGAAGGATTTTTAGACTTAAATTAGACTCAGACTCAACTCTATTTATTCCTTGAGATTACTACTTCAGGGAAATGCAGGTTGCAGTAGTTTATATAGCGTACAAAGTGTAGAGTTAAGGAAAAATGCCATTAAAGATAAAAATACAATAGACAATATAAAAAAGTTTATTAATGCCACCTAGTGTATTAATGTAAAGTTTGGTATAGAGTGTAGTGTGGAGTGTTTTAATGTAATGTTTAATTTATATTTACTAAACTTAAGGCAGCTTGGTTTTCATTTCCTGTCTTTTTTTGCTGGAAATAGCTGATCAATCTAGGTTTGGCTCACCTCATTAACCATGGCCAGGCACACCTGGATTAACCAGTTCATCCATTGATGAGATTCAAATTTTTTTTCACCAACCCATTTTCTCACTATTACTTAAACATTGAAGTAGCTACTGGTAATATTCACTGAGTGCTGCCTTGTGTCTCTAAGTGAAATATGACCGCAAATTAGATATCTCAAAACAACAGATCTGATGATATTAGACCGAGATACGGGATAAGGAAGCAGCTGGAAAGAGGAAAAAAACCCTGACTCAAAACGCTCTGAACATTGATAGCTGCACCCAACCTCTACTGGCTCCCTGCCCTCGTCCGCCGGGGGCAGAGCCCAAACGGAGAGAGTGGCTTCGGCTTCGGTTCGAGGGCCCGGTGAAGAAATGTGCTTTGACTACGTGCTGCACTGTAGTCGAACAAAATCCCAGATGATTTTGAAAGCCAATGTACTGACAAACAAGGAGCGGCGCCTAGGCACCCAGAGTATCACTGATGCAGCAACCCCAGTGAGCAGGCAGTAATCTGATCCAGGTGAGGGAAACAGTTCAGACAGGAACAGTTCTAGAATCCAGAAGTCTGCAGCCCTGTCAGGGGTTCTGGTCTTTGTGACCTTTTCTGTCTCAGTGAACAGACAGATCCAGGGTTCCTGGAATCACCAGATGCATTTGAATCACAAAAAGTTCAGAGTTCCATTAGTCAACAGCAGCCTCAGACAGAAATGCACAACTGCAAACAGGCAAGCTCAAGTGTTTGAGGTAGGTCAGAGACAAGACATGGTACCAGGATAACTGCAGAGAAACACTAAACTGTACTCAACCTGAAGCCAGGACTATGGGAATAGCTCCATAGTCCTGCCATACACAGGGGCATACAGTGGGCACTGGTTGGAAATGGACGGTTTCCTGCGTGATTCCTGTGTGAATCACGATGTATTTCCTGAGGCCAGTTTTTTTATTTCAAAAAGAACTGCAATGTACCCGGACAACCACCAGGTGGCGCTTGGGACCTCTGCCGTGCTGAGGGTGACGTTTGTGGGCCTGCAGTCAACTGAAAAGCAGGTTTATTGGGGATCTTGGTGTGATATTGTGCTATTTTATTTTGTTTTTGATTAAAATAAAGTTAATGAATTAATTTAACATAGGGACTGCATAATCTTATTTTATGAAAATGGTTGCGTAGTTATAGATACACCTCCGATCTTATCTGAGAACTGTTTATTTCTATTTATCTGCATCGCTATTATTTAATGAAAAATAAAATTAATTAAGTTGGAGCCGGGGATACGGACTGTAGCGCAACCAGAGAAAGGCGACAGAGACAGTGCTGCGGCTGGTGATGTTGAAATTAAAATCATATCCAAAGTTGATTCCTCATTAAGATAAGCCAAAGTTATTCAAAAGGGTATGTAAGAAAATATATTTTCTTTAGTTTTGTAAAATATAAGTGCCGTAAAGCGTCACTGCATTATTTATCAAGTAACTTTCCAGTAGTGGCGTTATTATTTTTATTAAGTAGCGACGTAGCGTCCACAAACGCTTAAATGTTTTTTTTTTTTTTTTTTTTATCCAGAGGCAAAACTAAGTAATGAAACCAGGTTTTCTATTTTTGAAACAACAATTGGAGTTATTCGTTGGACATTCACGCATGAGCCTCCCATGTATAAAAAGAGGAGCTGAGCAGCTCCTTTAGTCAGAGACTTACAGTAGACACCCTGTCTGTAAGAAGGAGCGCTACCGCAGGTCATTCGTTCCTGCTGCCACCAGACTCTATAATAATGCACTATATCAACAATAACTCCTGTAAAAACCACTGTGCAGCTACATTATAGTTTTGTATTTATTGACTGTGAACAATATGCTGTGCAATATGTTGAATGTGCAATATTTCTCCACCTGTATATAAGCCATCCGGATTGTACATATCTTTATTTCTTATTTTTTTTATTTCCTATTTTTGTTTTGTTTTTCATTGTGTGTGATACATGTACACATGCACCTTAATCCTATTTATCTTGATATACTGTATATACCTGGATATACGGTATATATATTGCTTATTCTTAATGCACCTTTTTCCTCCATGTTTGCACCTTCAGTAACTTCTATGCCAATATGTGACGAGTGAATTTCTCCGCTGTGAGATCAATAAAGCTCATCTAATCACATCTAATCCAAACTAAATAAATAAATAAATATATACATGTTCAATAAATAAATAAGCATTCAATTAATTACCCCCCAATATATGGTTAAATGATATGTTCTCATAATAAATCATTTATTTAAAAATGCTGTTATGTTCCTTTTTTGTAAAATTGCTTTTAAAATGCTTAACTATTTTTATTCTTTTATTTTTCTTTAAAAAAATCACTAGATTTTAAAAACACTCATAGTTTTTTGAAAGGTATTATATATATATAGAAACTAAAATGATGAAGGTTCTCAGTCATCCAGGTCATAGTCATTCCGTAAAATTCAAAAATATCCACTGGACTTGGTTTTCAAGATTTGAAGGCGTTTCTTCACCTTTTCAGGAAGCTTTTCTCAATTCAAATGTCTGGATCCACCGTGAGTGCCCACTGTATATAGACAACGCCTTGTATCGCTTGGAAACATGCAATAGTCGCCAACCGATGAATGGGTCGTTAGTTCCATCGTTGGCCTGTAATATCTGAACCACAATCACTGCTTATGATTCTGGGGTCGGTCGTTAAAGGGGGGATTGCCATTAAGGGGGGG
>JAGKQL010000050.1:3181859-3213088 GCA_018398635.1 Cyprinodon brontotheroides | reverse complement strand
CCTGGAGAGTTCTGAAAAATCAAACGACATTGAAATAAAAATCCTTTGCAATCTTTCATGTTACCAGAAAATCTATCTGGAAGACTTGGGCGGAACTCGGATGACGTCACTGCTGGTGACCTCGGAGGTGGAACTGGACCCGGAAATGGTTGAGGTGCCGGTGCAGCATTAGCGCTGTTCAAGTAGTTAGCATAGCTCTGAAGCATATGATTATATGAGTATCAACCAAGCATTATAAGTCACGGGCGTTTGGGTTGTGTCCATGAATTTGGGCAGCCTGTTCCTCTAATCGACGGAGTTGGTGATCTGCTGGGCCTTGGGTTTTGGGCGCAGTGTTCTGTCATGATGGGTGCACAGAGAGAGGCCCAGTTATGCAGAACACCACTAGGCCGAACACAGGAGTAAAAAGTTGCACAAGTTTATTTGATCCACCAAGCACACACTGATATGACACCGCTGCTGGTTGGGGCCTGGAGACACAGTTTGCAGGAGTCTGCATGAGACAGTTCAGGTAGCGTTACACTTTAGGTTAGTTTTTCTTGATTATTTACTGATTTGTACGCGAGGTTCTGCATGGAGTAGCTTTGCGAGAGGGTCACTGTTGTTGGATCTGGAGAGGAGTTGATCAGCAGAGTCCGCTTAGCTGCTTCAGCGTCTTACTTCTATTTCTGAGCAGACCTTGGCTTTGGGTTTTCCAGCTCTTAGTCCTGAGCTGCATGGAAGTTCACTGAGGTTCTTCAGGTTTGGCTCTGAGGGTCGGCTCGGCAGGTTAGCTCTTCCTGAGCTCCACAGAGGAGAAACTGGCTTCCTGGAAGACAGAGACAACGGTTAGAATCCAGGCTGGATTCAAAGTCACAAAGATCTCACTGAGAGTCTAGGCTTAGGCGCTGACCAACTGGATCAACACTGCGGCGTTGAGGCAAGGTCTGAAGACAGCTTATAAGTAGTGGATCCTCTGATGATCTGTTGGGCTGCAGCTGTGCAGTGCAGGCTCACTCAGAAGGATCCATCGTAGGACTCTGCGCACGGAGAAAGGTGGAACCTACTCCAGCTCCCAACAGGCTCACATGATTGGGACGGTACAGGATTAAACATTAACGGAAGGGCAGGCGGGAGCGAGGAGCGTGTCAATAATAACAAAAAAAAAAAAAGGATTGATGCCAAAAAATAAAATAAAAATAGAAAAGAAAAAAATCCGAGTACTGGCACTGGTAGCTGCCATTATGTATGTTTTTCCTTGAAATACATACAATATAATCACGAAGTCAAAAACCACACCCACCCAAAACCATCATTTGCTTCCGCTTCTGAGTTTTTCTCCGAACTCAAAAAAACAAGAATGGGGAGTGGTGG
The DNA here is from genome assembly GCA_018398635.1 of Cyprinodon brontotheroides. Taxonomy (NCBI): domain Eukaryota; kingdom Metazoa; phylum Chordata; class Actinopteri; order Cyprinodontiformes; family Cyprinodontidae; genus Cyprinodon; species Cyprinodon brontotheroides. The sequence goes on along the minus strand of JAGKQL010000050.1, from coordinate 3,211,735 downwards.
TTGTGCCGGTGTCATTCTGGAATGAGGGAGTGGTGCGGCGGCTTCACCGGGCGAGTGGGACGGACAGGATTTAGATTTCTACACTGGCCCGGGATCGGGACGGGATTTTCTGTGGGAGTGGGACGACAGGAGTGAAAATCCAATCGCCGAGACTCTAGTTCGAAACTTGTTGCACCACGCTTTGGAACCATTTCGGCACCATCACGCGGACCAAACTTCCGCCGTGCCAATAAAAGTCTTTTGAAACAATGTATTACCTGCTGCTTCTGAACACATGAGCCGGTGCCGCGACCATCTCTGTTCACACAAACACCGCCAGACCAAGACGATATAATATGGAAGAGGGTAAATAGAATTATAAAAATATCTAAACACTGTGGCTATAAGGCATGCAATATAATTGACCTATATACAGTAAGATAAAATGTAAAATGATTATCCCTATGGTCTAATGTAGTAAAAAAGTGATAAAAAAAAAAAATAATTCAGCAAAAGCTGGGACCATACCCTCAACCTTCAGAACTGCCGACCACTCACTCAACCCTCTACGCTAACTGCCCGCAACACGTAACGCCCATCCCAGTTTGCTAATTGACCTATCTAATCCTGACTCATGGGACGCCGAAATGGACTTAGACTGCCACCTAGTGGCTATAGTAGCTCATTGTTTTTTCACCCACCACGCGTTAACGTAAGGCTTATAAAGCGTTCCTTTATTTCCAACCAGCCTACACTGTACCCAGTTATAATCCAGTTATTAAGATAATTTAAGTACTTCAAACTCAAAACAAACAAGTTATATAATCTAATCATATAAGATAATTTGAATACTGCAAACTCACAGTAATTGAATAAATCCAATGTAATTCATCTAAGTTGACTTTAATTACATTTTTTGAGGCAGAAAATTTGCATATTTTTTTTTAAGTAAGGTCAACATATAAAACTTTACAGTGAATATATATCAAAACATACAAAGTTATGGTGCTCTACATTTCATATATACATTTGGCCCTTCTATCTTTGAGAGAAGATAATTTCTTTTTATCTCAGTGGTTGAAGTTTTGGATGTTATGTCAAGATTTCTTTTCCCATAGAGACCACATGGCCAATTCATTGAGGTGATCTCTGTGAGATTGTGTTCCTGAAGAAGGCCTTGGATTTTCAATTCCCTCTTAGAAACACTGTGTTGGAACTTGTAACCAATGGGATCTCATGATGATACTCGTGGTGGTTTTCAATGGTCAAAAAATCAGGACACCTTCAGTCGATCATCTGATTGCCCACAGGACGGAGAGAAAAAGCTGCTTATTTTATAGATCAAATTCACATGCTGTCCTCAGTACACGTAACACAGCGCTTCACATTTCAACAGAACACATCTAGCTTTTCTCTCAACTCCCATTTCAAATCTGGGCGTTTATATAGTTTCAACATTGCACTGTGTGGCTGTATGTGCACGACTGGACGCTCTGATAACATTTCCTGGAAGTTCTTGGCTAGTGACCGGATTGCGTGCGAGTGGGCCTAATGATTTTGTTTTTCAAGGCTTGTACTCGGCTTATCGCCTGCGAACACATGTTTCCTGCCATTGTTATTGCCAAAATGTGTACCTGGCTCCAAAACTGCTTGCTCTGTGTTCTCTATTATTGTGAGCTTAAGGTCATGATGACCTGAGGCAACACAATTCGCTTGATGATACAACCATGGCTAAACACACACTCAATGGAAACAGAGTATGTTTTCTGATGTAAAGTAAATAAACAATGTCAAAGGTCTCTCTCTCTCACTCTCTCACACACACACACAAACACACCCACACACACACCCTCCCTGACACTTAATTACAGCCCTCTTCACTCTCTTCCTCTCTCTCTCTCCTCTCCCTCCCTCTCCCCTCAATGTTGGTATCATAACCATGGACCAAGAGTAGGCTTTTGACCAAGTGGATCATAATTTTCGTTTTACTACCTTACAGGATTTTGCTGTTGGGGAAGGTTTTCTGTCTTGGGTAAAACTGTTATATCAAGATGCCTGTTGTGTGGTGAAGGTGGGAGGCTAAAACTCACTGCGGATCCAGACATTTGAATTGAGAAAGCTTCCTGGAGAGGTGGCGAAACGTCTTCAAATCTTGAAAACCAAGTCCAGTGGATATTTTTTGATTTTTTTACGGAATGTGTGTGTCTGTGTGTGTGTGTTAGGTGTGGTAATGGTTGTTTTTTATTGTGATGTCGGAAAACAGTATGTTTTCTGATGTAAAGTAAATAAACAACGTCAAAGGTCTCTTTTCTTTCCCACTCACTCTTGTTGAATTAAGTGCTTCCCAACTGTTCATATGTTGTTTTTTCATATGTGATTGTTGCCATTAATACCACACCACCAAATTAGAAATTCAGTATTTCAATTTGTATGGACATTCAGCTTCATTGCCTCACTCATTGTGTTTCTTTTCAACATACAGTAATGTGATTATTAAATCTATTTTTACCAGTAAAAAGCTGTTTGAATGTAAAATTCAATAATGTTGATCTAAATCATTAGCTTATCAGCTTAGATAAGCAAAAATATTGACTGTAAAATGGATTTAGTGAAAAACAAACATTTGAAAAAAAAAAATAAAAATACTGGACTTGATACTTGACTAAACCTTTCCTTGGACTTCACTTGCTTGATCCTTCTTCCAGATGACTAGGTTTTAGCTCTGTCCCCTACAATCACGACACATTTTTTGTATTTCTTTTTCATGATCTTTTTATGTACTGTATGGTTGACATTATGCACTTAGTTGATTTATTTTGGCAGTTTACTCTGTCTCCCTTATATACAGTGCGGCAAAAAAGTATTTAGTCAGCCACCAATAGTGCAAGTTCTCCCACTTAAAAAGATGAGAGAGGCCGGTAATTTTCATCATAGATATACCTCAACTATGAGAGACAAAATGAGAAAAAAAATCCAGAAAATCACATTGTCTGATTTTTAAAGAATTGATTTGCAAAATATGGTGGAAAATAAGTATTTGGTCAATAACAAAAGTTCATCTCAATACTTTGTTATATACCCTTTGTTGGCAATGACAGAGATCAAACGTTTTCTGTAAGTCTTCACAAGGTTTTCACACACTGTTGCTGGTATTTTGGCCCATTCCTCCATGCAGGTCTCCTCTAGAGCAGTGATGATTTCTGGGGCTGTTGCTGGGCAACAGGACTTTCAACTCCCTCAAAAGATTTTCTATGGGGTTGAGATCTGGATTCAACTGGCTGAGGCCTTGAAATGCTTCTTAGAAGCCACTCCTTCGTTACCCAGGGTGGTGTGTTTGGGATCATTGTCATGCTACAGACCCAGCCACGTTTCATCTTCAATGCCCTTGCTGATGGAAAGGAGGTTTTCACTCAAAATTTTGACAATACATGGCCCCATTCATTTCTTTTCCTTCGCGAGGATCAGTGGGTCCTGAATTAGCAGAAAAACAGCCAGCCCCCAAAGCATGTGTTCCACCCCCCCCATGCTTCACTGTAGGTATGGTGTTCTTTGGATGCAACTCAGCATTCTCTCTCCTCCAAACACGGCCAATTAGAGTTTTTACCAAAAAGTTCTATTTGGTTTCATCTGACTATATGATATTCTCCCCAGTCATCGTCTGGTTCATCAAATGCTCTCTAGCAAACTTGGGCAGACCTTGACGTGTACTGGCTTAAGGGGGACCGTCTGGCACTGCAGGATTTTGAGTTCCTGGCGTAGTGTGTTTGATGGTAGCCTTTGTTACTTTGAATTTGGCTCTCTGCGGGTCATTCACTGGGTCCCCGTGTGGTTTTGGGATTTTTACTCACCGTTCTTGTGATCATTTGACCCAGGGTTGAGATCTTCGATGGAGCCCCAAATGGGGAAGATTATCCGGTGGTCTTGTTTTTTCCATTTTCTAATAATTGATCCCACAGTTATTTCTTCACGCAAAGCTGTTTACCTATTGCAGATTCAGACTTTAAGCCTGGTGCAGGTCTATAATTTTGTTTTGGGTGTCCTTTGTCAGCTCTCTGGTTTGGCCATGGTGGGTTTAGGGGTGTGACTGTTTGAGGTTATTGGACAGGTGTCTTTTATACTGATAACAGTTTTCAAACAGGTGCATTAATGAAGGTAACAGTGGAGGACAGAGGAGCCTCTTACAGAAAGAAGTTTCAGATCTGTGAGAGCCAGAAATCTTACTTGTTTTAGCCAACTGACCAAATACATTATTTTCCACCATATTTTAAAATAAATTCTTTAAAAATCAGACAATGTGATTTTCTGGATTTTTCTCATTTTTGTCTCTCATAGTTGAGATATATCTATGATGAACATTACAAGCCTCTCTCATCTTTTGAGTGGGAGAACTTGCACTATTGGTGGCTGACTAAATACTTTTGCCCTGTGTATATATATATATATATATATATATATATATATATATATATATGACAACTGACTAGAACAAAAAGCAGTGTTCCTTAGCTCTACAATCATTTAAAACTAAACTTTCAAGTGTGCTGATTAGGACAAAACTTTAGATGCTTTCGACCTCAAAATCTGTTGTTCCAACAAATATTTTTCATTTTCTGAAAAGTACTTTCAGCTGAGCTTTATAACACACAGTATTGATTTCTCTTCACTTTTTCATAAACATTTATTTGTTTTTATATTACTGAATTATATTATTAACCTAGGCTTCATGCTCTGTCTCAGGGAGTGTAACAAGACTTCACTATCAGATTAAAGATGGCTACTTTTAAAAAAGACAGCATTTCTTTAATATTTGTACTATGGAGTGGCTGACATTTCTACTTGCTACATCTGTTACAGTTTAGACAGGAAGAGGAAGTTCTGAGTTTTATATGACCTCGGTGTGAATGTAAGACACTTGTCAGTCAGCAATAAGCATCAGTCATGGAGGTCATATATCTCTGCATTGAAATCTGTAAGTTTTGTTTCTTTATTTGTAGCACCATAGAATTATAAGAGTAGGATTCATAGCAAACTCTTATGTCTTTACAGTAATGAATGCATTTTTCCTACTGTCAGCACTACCTGGCAATGGCTACACTTTTAAAGAGCATGGTTAGTTGAATAATCTTTTTAAATTGTGGTTGTTTATAAATATCATGGATTATAGTGAAGAAATAATGCAGCTGCCTTTGTTATTTAATTATAATATTTAGCTACTTTAACACAATTGTTTTATATCCTACCCTGCTGACATGAAACAACTCAATATGATTCAGTAAATGCCAAAAAGGGTTACATTATTTTTTTATGATGCAAATCCAGCTAAAATCTGGTACTGGTCATAGATAAAAGCTTAGAGGTTGATAAAATAGGTTTACTTAGCATTGTTGTTCTTCAAGATTCATATTTATATCTATTCTGTTTTCCTTAATTTATTTAAATTTTATTTTATGCCAACAGATTTTCCAATTAAATCTCCTAACAAGCTGCAGTTCTTTGAGTATGAGTCTGTCTCTATTCGCTGTTCGGAGGACAATGACATTAATCCATGGAGAGTAATGAGAAATCTCACCAAAAAGAGTTTAACAAATGTGCCCGAAGCCTGCAGCATCCCTGCTCCATCCTGCACAACTGGTTATACATTTGAAATACACAGTGGAGAATACTGGTGTGAAAATGAAGAGGGGAAACAAAGTCCTGCTCTACACATTTCTGTTACAGGTACAATTATAGACGATCTCTGTTTCTTATAAAATAAATCATTGTATCCTAAAATTATACTTTGACATTTATTGATAAAAATTCATTTATATCAGAGAACATTATGTTCAAATTTGTGAATATCCCTTTTTCTCAGCAGGTTCTGTAATCCTCACCTTTGATGCTCGGCCTGTGAACGAAGGATCGCAGGTGACTCTTCATTGTATTAACAAGAACAGCAACCAGACACAAATAACAGAATTCTTTAAAGATGGCCTTCACCACATTACCAACTATGACAATGTCCTGACCATTGAGAAGGTCTCAAAGTCTGATGAAGGACTGTACAGGTGCAGCATTTTTGGAGCTGGGGACTCTGCAGAAAGCTGGCTGGCTGTTGTCAAACCAGAAAAAGGTTAAAAGATAGTTATGTTTTTGTTTTTCTTGTACGAGTAAATGTTTATTAATTTCTTACATACTTGGGCTCTATAGTTTGCAGCAAACCAGAGATAATTCTGGATTACATTCTTGGACACCCTGTGCTTGTCTGTTTCAGAGAAAGCTAGACAGCCCCTGAGTAAAATCATGACAAAATTACTCTGGGGAGAAACAATAGCCCTGCACAGTAGCATAGTTTTTGGAGGAAGCTAGAGGATTTCTGTAGCCTGACGTAGTCCGAACTCTCAATTCTAGTCAGGAATATAGGTCTGATGCTGCTCCATAGAGCTGTGATTATGGGGAAGTGTTTTTGAGCGAACCAGGAAAAAAATGCCTCTGCACTCAATTGGATAGACCTACAACCAATTAAGAGCTTAGCGGAGTGCGTGACTTATTGTTAAAGCGAGGCATAGTTGTTGTCCACAAAAATCAAAGCGTGCAGTTTCCACGCCTAGAATAAGAAGATGCAAATGAGACTTGATCGGCGTTTCTCTGTTCCTCTTTTAAAATTAATTTGCTGCAATGCGATATCTTCTAGAATAGACCCTAATAGCAGAATCTACTCACCCAAACTCTCCAAGCGGAAGCCATTGTACATTGTCACCCAAGCGGCGCGTGGTCACGTGGTTGTCGCGTTACTCTTGATCATCTGTCCATCATGGTATAAAGCCCGCCGCTGACAATTTGATTGGATGGCAAGCCTGACGGTGGGCTTTATGTACTCGCGCTACTATGGAGCAGAGCCAGACCCGAACTTCCCGAACTCAAACCTTGTGGGCCGGGACTAAGTTCAGACTGGCACAGCCAGAGCTAAATTTCTGACTTTTTTTAGTTGAAATCTGTACAAGGAAGTTTCCTGTTATGATTTGAGTGCAATTCTTTTAGGAATTAAAATAATTTAAAAAATTAGGGCCGGATTTATCAAAGGTTTGCGTGTATAAAAGCGTGAGCTATTTCACTATCAACAGCGTGCTAAAAGGATTTGGTCTTTAAAACCTGCTAAATAGCGCCTCTTATCCATTTAGTACTTTTTTCTGCAATGAATATTCAATATTCAGGCGTTTACGCGCAAAAGTCTCGTCTTGTTGGGAGGAGAACATTTAAATATATTAATTTAGCACTCACTGCAAAGTGATTTATCAAACCTGAAAGCAATTTTGCTAGCGGTATCTGACTCTATATTTAACACGCTTCAAAAGAAGGTGCAAATGGTCTGTATCGTAATTACGCACACATGGCAGCGGTTATTGCCGCAAGAAGGAGACATGAAAGTGAAGCAGGAGACGCGAGAACGCATTTTTTCACTCCGTGTGAATATTTTGGAATGAGCGAGGAAGCGATCATCAAAACATATCATTTATCCAGCACTGCATTGGCAACATGCCAATGCAGTCATCTATCCACAGTCACTTCTTGTGAGCCATTTGGTATGTGCATTTTTCTACAGGCGATACAAAACACCTGTTTTTGTTTTGTTTTGTTTTTTTTTTCTTACTGCGGTGAAGTAGAAATTCAATACATACCACCTTAGGGAATAAAGGTTGCCAAAAGTTTATATATATATATATATATATATATATATATATATATATATATATATATATATATATATATATATATATATATATATTTATTTCTTTTGTTGGAGGGGAGTGTCACTGTAAGATTAAAATTTCTTAATGCAGTAGTTTGCACAAAACTACAAACTACTTTTACCGCCAAACCACAAAAGCGGCTTTGCAAAACCATCATTTAAATAGAAGCGTCTCCAACAGTTTGCACCTGCCACCAGTTACGCATGTCATGGCTCTTGTTAAATCACCCGCTTAAACCATGGTTCCCAGCCCCTCGGCGCCAAAATTCCAGTTTGCGGCGCAAATCCTACGCATGCAAAGTGGATCTTGATAAATCCGGCCCTTAGGGCGTTATTAAAAGTTTTTTCTATGTAAGTGTCTACTCTACTTTTCTATACTCTACTCCTAAGATTTGCTTTGATAAACATTAGATCTTAATATTTTATGTCAGCACTTAAGATTCAAGTGGAATCATTTTCATCTTATTATTATTTGTACATTATGAAGTACTAGCAGTGTAAAACTCATACTGAAACCCTTGGTCTTGGTCTTTTGCTCCCCTTGGTGATTGGAATGCTTTTCATCAAGAATCGAAAAGGTAACCCTAAATTAATTCTCCGTTTAAACCATTCCAATCCTATCCTATCTGAACAGTATAAAATAATTATCATCTCTATAAGACATTTAGTTCATAAAATGGTTTTATAGCCTCTTTGTTCTAATAAGAATTTCCGGTGAAACTAACATTTATCTGTCATAACTAAGGGTCCTCTGAAGATGCTATTGAACTGCTGTTTTTGTTCACAGTAGACTGAACATTTTTCACATGAAAACAATCCAAAACACATATTTAATCTTGACATGAAATAGCACTATATTAAAAACTACCAAAAAAAGAAGAAGAAGAAAAAAAATCCTATTTTAAAATACTGTAAAATTGTTTGTTGCATGTCTTGAATGCTTTGGTCATTTCATTGCTTGCGTATTTGAATTGGTGCAAACATTAACCATGACTACACCTACATGCCTGTAATCCATAGAATTCAAGTCTAACGTCTATCTGTTGTTTTTCTATATATTACTGCAGCCTTGACAGATGAGACTGTTGATGATCTAAACCAAGTTACTTATGCTGTTGTCAACAAACCAAGGAAGAGGAATGGTCTGGGTTTTTCTTGATTTTTCTTCATTTGCATTTTTTTTAAAACGTTATGAGACAATTTTAATTCTTGTGTCTTTGAATTGTCCGGGGGAAATGCAGCAAATGGACAAGGTCACAACACGCATGCATCTGATGAGGAGAGGATGCCAGGTATTTTTTTATTGCATGAGGACTGTTATAAATTGGCTGAACGGCTTTATGGTTAAAACACGGTGTGAGTAGTTTAGTACGTTGTTGTATTTAAAACAGCAGATCAGGCACATATTTTTAGATATATGTAGCTAACAACTGAAAGTTAAAAACCACAGAACAAAATTAAAGGGTCTAAAATTGGACCCGTCATGTTTGCCTATTTAGAAATTATCTACAAGAAAGCAAGGTAGAAAATTGAAGAATTCTCTCGCAGCTAAATGCATAGAGCTTTGAATGAATATTTTACAGATGCACAAGTTTATTATCCTCAGCTGTATATAGATATTTATAAAGGAAACATGACTGAGCTTTGAATCCAAGCTTTGCAATTCACTGTAATTTTAAATGATTATATTTTTTTCTTTTAATAGAATGGGGAGTTTGGGAATTCAGCAGAACAAGAGCCAGTCTATTCCATTGTCAATGTTTAATTGCATGTTTTTCAAGAGGATCATACATATGTGAGTGGTAATGTTACATAGTCAAATTAAACTTGTTTGAGAGACTTGGTTCTGAGAGAATGAGCTCAATTGCTCCTAAATCTTGGAGGTTTCAAAATAAAAAATATAAACCAATGCAATATTCTGCAGAATGTCTTGTCTGTCATTGTGCAGTTTTATTTCACCCAATAGTTGTCATGATGGGTTCACTGGTGAGACCCAGTTATGCAGAACACCACGGAGACGGAAACAGAAGTAAAAGGTTTAACAATGTTTATTGTCACAAGCACTGAATAAATCACTGGTTCTGGGTTCAGGCCTGGGGAACTGGTTCACTGGAGTCTCGCGCGGGAGACAGTTCAGTTAGCGTTGCTCAGAAGAGTTTGATTCAGACAGTTTCAGATTTGTACCTTGAGAGGGTTCTTGGTTAAAGAAGCCTTGAGAGGAACTTGTTGGGTCCGGAGATTGTTTGTTCAGCAGAGTCTGTTAACTTTGCTTCAGCATCTTACTTCTGAGAGAGAGCTGATCTTGGCTTTGAGTTTCAACTCTTGTCCAGAGCTGCATGGAAATCGGGGAGAGACTTCAGGTTTTGGCTCAGAGGGTCAAGGCTCAGCAGGTTAAGCTCTTCCAGAGCTTTCACAGGGAGAAAACGGGTTTCCCTGGAAAACAGAGACAAAGGTTAGAATCAAGTCTGGATTCAAAAGTCAACGAAGGTTCTCAAAGATACTAGGCTTAGGTGCTAACCAACTGGATAAAACACTCCGCGTGGCGCTTTCGAGGCAAGGTCTGAAGACAGCTTAAATACCGTGGATCCTCTGATGATGGAATGAGCCTCAGCTGTGCAGGAGGCTCGCCTCAGAGAGGATCCACGGCGGACTCTGCTGGAGGAAGGTGGTACTTCTCCAGCTCCCAACAATAGTCTTATTTCAGATGGACCTCTTAAAACATAGAAAGCGATGTATTTTTCATATAGTTTAGTATTTAGTTTAGATTAGTATTCAAAAGCATAAAAATTAAAAAGAAGTAAAAATAATGCATTTTATTTAAAGCGCCTTTCTGTCAGGGTTTGTTGAGGTTTAGAGGACCCAAATGCAGAGGCAGGGAAGCAGGGGTGAGTTTTAATGTAGAGATCACAGGGAACAGTGGCAGGAATCCAAAGATCCAACTTAAAGTGTTAAACAAACCAGAACCATGGAGACATCAAGGTAAAACAAGCACGAGGAGCAAGGGAAAGACGAAGCAAGACGAAGAACCAGCACCGTGGAACTGCACAGGGAGAGTATTTAAGGTTGACTGAACAAAGGCAGGACTAACGAGCTGATTAGGAGCAGGTGTGAACAGAGCTTTCTAAGTAAAGAGCCAAGAAAGCTGAAACCAAGCCACAGGAGGGAAGCAGCAGGGCAAAAAAGAAAAGCCTAAGAAGTCACATATATCCAAAAACACAACAAAATAGGAATTAAACCAATAAAACTAGAACACAAATAAAAACATGAATAAACATGAAAATGAAAACTCAAAGAAAACTTAACAGAACCAAGACCATAACACTTTCAGGATATCCGAGGACAGATTACAACAAATAAGCACAATACACAATATCACACATCATACCCTATATTAAAAAGATAATTTTTTAGCCATGATATAAACAGAGGTAAAGTTCCAATATTACAAATATCAGGCGGGAATGAATTCCGGAGTTTGGAAGCAGAGCAGTGGAGAGCTCTTTTCCCCATGGTGACAAGGCGGGTGCAGAGGCTCAACAAGGTGCCTATAAGAGGAAGATCTAAGGGTGCAAGTGTAATTTTGGCTGAACCTTTCTAACCCACATGAAGAAACAGGCATGTTTATTAAATAAAGTTTGGAATTTATTTACAAATTCAATCAAGCAGAATGGGGAACGAACAGGGAGTCCCTGGGGGGACGCAGCCACTAGCTGTGTAGGAGGTTGAAGGCTCACACAAAAGTTGAACATGCAACTGATGGATTCAAAGTGAAGGGAGTGGATGAATGACAATGCAGGTGGATTGGTTGGACAAATAAAGGTAACATAGAGCAGCCTCAATTTCCTGATTCAGACATTCAGTTTGACCATTAATCTGAGGGTGGAAGACCAAGCTGAGTAAAATCTTAGCTCCTAGAGCCGAGCTAAACTCCTTCCAAACCCTGGATGTAAACTGTGGTCCCCTATATGAGACAAACGTCTTAGGGATGCTTTGTAAATTTAACATATTTGATTAGAAGCTGATAGGGGTGTAAATCACACCCATCATGGCGATTCGATTCAGTATTGTTTTCCTGACCCAACGATTTGATTATTTTCGATACTCAAGAATAGACCACGATTCGATTTGATTCGATTAATCGATTAATTTTTTTTAATTTTTTTTTTTTTTTAGACCTTACTGGCTAAACAAAGTTTCAAGTTTGAAATAAATCAATGAAAACTGTAATATCGTTATGCATTTTTTTTAGAAACAACAGCAAATAACAGAAGTAGAAAAGTTGCATCAAAAAATACTGCACATAATCAGTGCAATGAGTGTAATGCAATACCTCGGCTCCAGACGTCACCGCCCCCTTGAGAGACGCTCCACTGCTCCTCTCCCAAATTGTAGGTCCCTCGTTCCTACCCGCTCAAGCCGGTGAACAATACCTCCTTAACAACCGACCCTTAACAATCATAGACAGGTTTCAGGTATTACAGGAGACAATCCCCCCCTTAATGGCAATCCCCCTTTTAACGACCAACCCCTAGAATCATAGACAGGTTCAGATATTACAGGCTAATGATGGAACTAAACGACCCATTCGTCGGTTACCATTGCATGTTTCCAAGCAATACGAGGCCTTGTCCATATAAGACTCAAACTCACTGCGGATCCAGACAATTTAATTGAGAAAGCTTCCTGGAGAGGTGGCGAAACGTCTTCAAATCTTGAAAACCAAGTCCAGTGGATATTTTTTGAATTTTTACGGAATGACTATGACCTGGATGACTTTGAACCTTCATCAGCATACTTCATAAACACTTGTACAACATATAAATTCTACACTCAGATAATTTAACGGCGTAAACAGACTGACATTTCTGTTTCAACGATGTCCATTCATATTTATTCTGAAAATTATATCTTTTCCTATGGAAAACATCTTGTGCAACAAAAATACTTAGAACATCTTTTGGCATTTATTTTTGTTTTGCTTTTTACATAATAATATTTTTTTTTCAAGTTGACATTTAAATTTAAATAGTTTCCTTTCAATAAATAAATGATTGGTATGCTGTATGTTTATCTTTCTTACTAATGATTCTACTTTGTGTTACCCTGGACCTCAGTACAATAACTGAAATATGAGAGAATCATTGATGAGTATAGCATACACACAAAGTTATAATCAATGTGACGGGGTTCTATTATGACTTGGTCAAACAAATAAATGACTGGCCAATGCTGGAGATCACTTTAGTGATTTTAATTTTTTTTTTTTCTTCTTGTGAACAAAATGGTTGGTTCAGAATATTTACATGGACGTCCAAGTCAGGTTAAAATCATAAAAAGAGCAGTAACTTAAAAAGTCCATCACCTCCAGTGTGACATTTCAGGAGTCCAGCCACAGACTGACACCCTGTGGAAGAGAGGCCTGCTTTTAAAGCTACAGGTTCTGCCAACAGAGGGCAAAAATAGAACCAAACTAAGCAATAACTTCTTACTCAAATGAACTAAATATACAAAAATAATGATGATAATAATAACAATAATAATAATAACAAAACAATACTAATGAGAAAATAAAAAACTTGTAATCAAAATACAATACTCAATTTAATAGAAAACTACAGTACGTTCTGATGACATCACTATGTCATCAAGTGACTCCCTACCAGTGTGCTACAATCCGGAAATAACCCTGTTTGAAAATAGAAGCAAAAAATATTCTTAGTTGAAAATAAACAGGTTAGAGTGGATGTTAAATGAAACCGGAACATCGCGTGTGCACCCACGATGAACGGCGCCAGCCCAACAAGCAGCAAAAAGTAACCCCCAGATTCACATACTCCATCAGCTTCCGCTCGCTCCGCCCAGCTGGCGTACGTCGTCTTAGAGCGCTTGTCTTTCATGGAAATCAATGAGAGCTGTTCCACATCCACCGCTACTCCTCACGCCTCGTCCTCGTCACCACGCACGCGTCTTCTCGATCCGTCACCTGATATAAGTACGGAGCCGAGCTTTATTTTTACTCCGCTCGGTCCGCCAAGTCAAGATCCTAATTGCAATCGCACTTCAGACGGGAAAAAGAACTCCGATTAAATTCGGCCCGCTCACAAATTAAAATATGAGTGCGACAGATCGGAATTTAGAAATTATAGCGCACAATTCTTATAAATATCTAAAAAAAAAATAAACACCGCTTATTTAAATGATTCGATCCAAACTATTGGTTATTCAATCAACCAGGAAGCAGATTTCTCATCTCCATTAAAAATATTTATTTTTATATTATTTTTTATTTTAGTTTAATCAAATCCATTCAAAAAAAGAAACTTCTTATTACAGCAATGAAAAGAGATGCTGAGTTGTAGAGAACAAAGCTTATTAAAAAAGCAGTTTTGAATTATCCTTATCTCTGTTACAAGAATCTACAAATATATATATATATTTGGAGTTGAGAAACTGAACATATGCTCGATGATGGTGGGATTTTTTTAATATGTCATATTAAATTAAGCGCTCACAGGGTTCATACAGGAATTTAGTGACTCTAATTTTAATGCTATTAGAAATGATTTTAATGCCATCAATCAAGGCGAACCATGTACACAAGTTATTAGTGTACATGAAATATGAAGGAGCTGTAAGGTTTCAGATCCATGACTCCTGTATGTATGTAAACACACACACACACATATATAGCATAGCAGCATATATATATATATATCCTCTAGCTTTTCTCCCAGCCTGGAGCTTCCTTCCCAACAACATACGAGCTTTATAAACAGTTCCACGCAAATTAATAGCTTATATAATATATCTGGACCTTAAATTGTTTTTGTGAAGCATTTTTATTAAAGAATCATAAATGCAAATCGATAAACATATTTAATTAATTTTAGTGCCAATTAAGGCTCTTGATTAAAAAGAATTATGAATTGTAATTATTTTTAATGATCAGCGGAAACCCTGGTTCATCTGGCGCGTGCCCTCTACCACGATCTCCAAGGAACTCAGAAGCCGAGGAGGGAACAACAGCTTGGCTGACTGTAGGCTTTGCTGTGCGGAGGCGGTCTGCGTGGGCGGAGCGATGAACGGCGCGAGCCGGAGTATGTGGAATTTCGGGTGTAAGCGAGCGATTGTGTATGTGTGGGCATGCTGACACGGACTTTATAACTATGTCCTGGTTGATGATGGCTCCTCCGTCACAATCAAGCTTTATATGAAATACGAATAATTATGCTGACCTTTCTTTTAGCATAATCAGTAAGTGCTTTCCAGTTTAATTTTTCATCTATAACAGCACCTAAAAATTTTACTTCTTTGACTCTTTTTATATTGACTCTATTAATTGTAATGTCCACATTATCAATTTTGCAATGATTGATTAAAATCACATAATATGTTTTGTACTACTTTTAAGAACTTATTTTTGTCAAACCAATTTCTCATATTTAACATTTCTTCTTCAGTTCCTTCCGATAACTCCAACAAATTACTACCTGGTTGAAATATACTTATGCTCCCCTCACTATATGTTGCTCTCACAAAGCTAGATAGCTAGCTTACACTTGAGTTGAAAATAATCCAGTCCTTGATAGTTTTCTTGTTTTATTTTGCAACTTTTTTTCTTTTATTTTCTTATTTTTTTCTGTAAAAAGACATATGATGTCCAAGGAAATCACTAAAATGTAGCCCGACACTGCATGAAAAGTGAGATTTTCGGCCCCTCGTGAAACCCCCCAGAAACTCCCCTCGCAGATCTGCTCTGATTTTCGCTTCAGTTTCCGACAATTTGCAACCCCGGTGTTTGTCCGTCGGCGTTTGTCGCGCGCCACAAATTGTCGAAAACGCATCCGACGATCTATGTGGAGAGCCGCATCAGCTGTACTAATGGCCCTAATTAGCATATGAATGCAGCAAACCCGCGCGCGCGGCTGGCCAAGTCTGGCTTGAATAACCTTCTCAGTATTGGCTGAAACCACTATTCTCAAACAAGTAAAATCGCTGCGTGATTGGCAAAAGTAAAACTCCCCACCTGCATTAGCCATGAGCTTTAATTTTCTTACTGAGTATTGGACGGAACCACTTCTTTTTTAAACACATTTAACAGTCGAAAACAAGTGATTGGTTGAAGAGATATATATATTTACATATGGGCCTCCTACATATATATATTTATTCATATATATGTATATTTGTTCATTCATATATTTATTCATTCATATGGTGTGTATTTATGTTATCCTACACTACTACACAATTATTATTGCTACCATCAAGGACACATGAATGAATTTATACAGGAAATATATGAACATTTGCCAGGAAGCTGCTTTTTATGCAAAGAAAAGAGCTTTATTAAAACACACACAACTATATACAACGCTGCATTCAAAACACATCGCGTTTCTAAAAATTAAAACCTTGTGAACGTCCTGCTTGCTTCCTCGTTGCAGGTATTCCGGCGTTGGCCCCAGGCAGGTCGATGTGCAGGCGCCTACTGTCGCGCGGCCCTGTACCCGCAGCACGCCTAACCGGGACCGCAGCTCAACACAGAGTTCAGTGAGATCCACGGCCCAATCTGAAATGGCGTGCTTAATCGTACAATCCATCCACAGAACACCGCCGGGGAAGTTACGTAGGACTTCAGAAAGTTCCACTTCCTCATCTGCTAGCACACTCTGCCTGCGCTTTCAGCAGCTGAAAAAACAATGAATCAGCGCACTCCGTATGGACACAACACATCTATCAATGCACCTGAAAAATAGTCACCAAATAAGTCTTTACCCTCTTTTCTTCTGGCCCGACTCGAGCAGATAGCCTGCCTCCGCGCAGCGTGTGGCTGGCTGCGTGATATCTACTGAAGCTCCTGCGTACCCGTCTGAAAATAACACGTGCCTTACAGGCAGCTGGAAAACAATTAAATGAGTGGTATAAATAAAAATCAAACGCAAGTCACAGTAACAAGGAAGGAAAAACATTAAAACAAGTCACTTACACACAATGTCGTCTTTATCAACATCGTGCAAATCTGAGACTTGCCGAGCAAATGGGAGGTCTGTGAAAACAAAATGTAAAGCTATGATCGGTATCTATCCGGTATCCATTGCCTTTTACGCCAGAATGAAAGCATATTCTTTAAATCTTACCCTTGCTCCGGTTCATGAAAGCGCCTGCAATTAAGTCTCGAGGAAGTTGTTAAGACGGGGCGCACTGCTTTCTCTGTAAATCACACAAAAAAAATACACTTTGGTCAAAAGCTTTCTGTCTCTAGCAAGCAAGGCTACTATTAGTCCGCTATTAGCCGTAGCTCTCAGGCTAGGCCGCTTTTAGCTTAGCAGGCAGTAATCGAACATATATTTATCGCTAGCATCTCTTCTTTGAGTTCGCCTTGTTCTCATGCAGAGTCGCCATCACGCACGCGTCCAGAGGAGTTTTACGAAATCCAGAAGCTCCAGACCGCTACACAAAGCAAAAGAATCCATCCTCCACAGTGGCTGCAGAGCCCAGCTCTGAGTTTCCAGCGGAGATGGTAGGCTGCGAAACATCTTGCCGAGATGAACCAGAGTTTCAGTGGATCAATAAAAATAATTAAAAATCATTCTTTTTTTTTTTTAATCAAGGACCTTAATTGGCACTAAAATTATTTAAATATATGTTTATCGAAGTATTTATAATTCTTTAATAAAAATGCTTATAAAAAAACAATTTAGATCTAGATATATTATATAACCTCCAAGTGGAGAAAAAGCTAGAGGATATATATATACGCGATATATATATGTGTGTGTGTGTGTGTGTGTATGTGTGTGTGTTTACATACATACAGGAGTCATGGAACCCCGCTTTGCTTGCAGCTCTTCATATTTCATGTACACTAATAACTTGTGTACATGGTTCTTGTTGATAGCATTAAAATCATTTCAAATAGCATTAAATAGCATTAAATTAGAGTCACTCATTCCTGTATGAACCCTGTGAGCGCTTAATTTAATAGAGGACATATTAAAAAAATCCCACCATCATCCAGCATATGTTCAGTTTCTGCCCAAATATATATATATATTTTTGTAGATTTTGGTAACCTTTGGATAAGGATAATTCAAAACTGCTTTTTTAATGAACTTGTTTACTACTTCCAAACTCAGCATCTCTTTTCATTTACCTGTAATAAGAAGTTTTCTTTTGAATGGATTTGATTAAGAGTTTAAGTCCCTCGGTATAAAATTAATATTTTGATGGAGATGAGAAATCTGCTTCCTCGTATGGTGAATAACAAATAGTTTGGATCCAATCATTTAAATAAACGGTGTTAGTTTTTTTATTTTTTTTTGATATATATATAAGAGATTGTGCTATAATTTCTAGTCACCGATCTGTTGCTGCTATATTTTAATTTGACAGATGAACCGGAATTTGTCGATGTTCTTTTTCCTGTTTGCGTGCCGCATTGCAATTGCGGATCTTGACCTGGGCGGACCTTATGACCACAGTGTACCAATCTTCTCATGGCTACTTCTAACAGGATAACGCGCCATGTTATAAAGTGAATCATCTCAGCACTCATTTCTTGAAACTTTTCCACTTAAGTAATTGTGAATTGAGCATATTGACAGACAACATTTTATTTTTTATCTTAAATGCAATTTTTTTTTTATTTTATAATTACTGCTCTAAATGTATTGCTCTGTCAGCTAAAGATCTGTTTTTGGTCTCTATACTTTAATTAAATAAATCAATTCAAGCTAAAATGTAAGAGGCTATACTAAGCCTGATCTCTTTGTATCAGAGAATTTCTTACCCAGAAAGATGTCACTTGGGGTAAAACCCCCCTGCAACCCTGGTTTGCATTTGTATAGCTCACAGCATGTTCATTTACATGTTAAAGCCTCCCCTAGAATTCCATGGGGGAGGCATGGGGAGGCACTGCCTAAGAGAGTCCACGTCAATTTCTGACAATTTCACGGGGAGTTTTCGTGAGAAACCTGCAAATTGTCGTAAACTGCGCTAACCTGAAGTTCCACGACAATCTACAGTGCCGCATATTGACGAAAATCCCACTTTTTCATGCAGTGTGAAGGACTGACACTGAATCCCAACTGCACAGCTGAAGGAGTTATGCTTAACTGACCGAATTAGATATGCACACAATGTCCACTAGGTGTCAGTATAGACCAATACTTCAGCTTGCAGTTTACCCACATAATACTTAATAAAACATACTGATGGAGTCAGCACACTCCCCGCTTGGCAAAATATTATTTTGACACCATATGTGTAGAAAATTTGTCTGGCCATCTTCACAGGCCTTCAGAAAACAGAACAATAATTTCCAGGACAGGTCTGAAAAAACTCTTGGCATGACCCCCTTTTGTTGTCTTCACTTCAACCTTGCATGCAATTTTGTCACAGCTTGGTAATGTCCTCACAATAATCCCAATGGGCCAGTCATTCCTGTGGGCCTGACTGTCTATAAGCAGACATCTCCTACTTTTATGTTTCTCTCTTTTCTAGTCCATTTGCTGTGCACTTGTAGAGTGGACAAATAATTTTGTCTCCATATCTTTCAAAGGGTGTCTGCAAGACTCTGGACATGTTTATGATATCTCTCTCATTTCTCTAGACACCTGAGTTCGTCTTTGAAAGCCTCTTGTTGGATGTCATGAATGATTAGAATTTCAGCCTTTTTGAGCTCCACAGTACTGGGTATTTTGGCAAAACAGTTCCTTGTTTCATGTTTTGCATCCTCTTCTTAAAGGAGACTCATGAGTTTGGCAATGTTCACTTAAATCAATGAGAACCTAACTTGTCAGGATTTGGTTATGGATTGTTGACCCAAAAGCAGAGGCAGAAAGGCAGAGGTGAATTTCTTGGTGAATTAATGAAGGTTTACTAAAAACAGAGGCAGGTAATCCAAAAATCCAGAAAGAGAACAAAGTCCAAACTAACAGGAAACCAGGAGTCAAAAAATCCAAAACAAGAAAACAAGTCAAAACGAACCAGACACCATGGAGACATCATGGGGATAACTATCACAAGGTTAAAGATTCAGACAGACGGAGTTAGAGGAAGTTTGACGAGGACCCAGCACCGAAGAACTGCACAAAGAGAGTTTTTATGGGAGACTGAAACAAAGGGAGAGCTAACGAGCAGATTGGGAGCAGGTATACTGTAAAACAGAGCAGAAACAAGAAAGGGACAAGGGAAAAAGGAGAACTTAAGAGGGAAGCAGAGGGCAACAAATAAAAACCTGAAAACTGAAAATAACCAGATAACACAACAAAATAAGAATTAAACCACTAAAACTATAAAACATGGAGTAAAGTAAAACTGAACACTCAAAAGAAAACATAACAGAACCAAGACTAAGACAGAAACTGAGAAAAAACCAAAGAACACAGTAAAATAAGAATCAAACCATAAAAAACTAGAAAACAAGGAGCAAAGCAAAACTGAACATCCAAAGAAAAAACCTAACAGAACCAGAACTCTAACAGGACCCCCCACTCAAAGGCCGGATTCCAGACACCCGAAAAATGTCCATAAAAACAAAACCTGGGGGGAACCTGGCAAGCTGGGCAAGAAAACAAAAAAGAGACCACAAAACAACCAAACACAACCCACCCAGGGTGGGCAAAGGCAAAAGAAAGTCTCTGGAGGCCTGCCGATGGACCGGAGATGAGGCAGAGTCTCTGGAGGCCAGCAGAGGGGCCAAAGACAAGGCAGAGTCTCTGGAAGCCGGCCGTGGGGCCGGAGGCGAGGCAGAGTCTCAGGAGGCCGGCCGTGGGGCCGGAGTCGAGGCAGAGTCTCTGGAGGCCGGCCGTGGGGCAGGCGACGAAGAAGGGCCTCAGGAGGAGGCCGGTGACGAAGGAGGGCCTACAGAGGATGCTGGTAACGAAGGAGGGCCCTTGGAGGACGCCGTATCTGATGCAGCGGCCTAGGAGGATGCCGACTCTGTTGCTGCAGGAACCTCGGAGAAGGGCGGCATCTCTGTTTCTGCAGGAACCTCGGAGGAGGGCGCAATCTCTGTTGCAGCAGGAACCTCGAAGGAGGGCGCCATCTCTGTTGTTGCAGCAACCTGGGAGGAGGACGCAGTCTGTGCTGCTGCAGCAGGACCTCTGCCGGAGGCCTGCGACGCCTTCTCTGAAGCAGCAGCTGCCTTGGGGGGCGCCTTCTCAGTAATAGGAACCTTGGGAACGGCCCACAGCGGCACTGGAACAACCTCGGAGGGAGCCGCCCACTGCGGCACTAGAACAACCTCGGAGGGGGCCGCCGACTGTGGCACTGGAACAAACTCGGAGAGGGTCTTCTACTGCATCACTGGAACAACTTCAGAGGGGGCCGCCCACTGCGGCACTGGAACAGAGGCAGAGGGGGCGAGGAGCGCCACCAAGCTTTAACTCTGAGGCATCTTCATTAATATATTCAGGTGTCTCTGGACAGCACAGAGCAGACTCAGGGGTCTCTGGACGGGTCAGAGCGAGCTCAGGGGTCTCTGGATGGTACAGAGCTCGCTCAGGGGTCTCTGGCTCCTCTCATCCCTTCACCAGTGTTGCCAACTCCCTGGCAAGAAAGGCCGCTACTGGCTGTCCTATAAGGTGCTAGATAATGCCTGTCGTCCAATTAATGGTAAATAGGTTAGTTTGTCTGACCTGTTAGAATAGTTTTAACTAATTCATTGCCAGCATGTACCTAAGTTACTTTAAATTAGCCAAAAGAAGCAATACTGATTTTCTGATAAACAGTCTATTTAATAAAATAGATACTCTAGATAAATATTTGAAAGGTGAGTAAAATTATGAGATTTTATATAGGCTTATTTCCTTTTCAGGCTAATTCTATTGTATTTGAATATGTTTCAGATTTTTTTTTTATTATTTTAGCTGTTTCAATGTAATTAATTGAATTTGAATTTAAAATACTTGACTTGAAAATATTCAGATATTCATTTGCAATTTTTATGAGGTTTATGAGGTTTTATGAATCTTAAGATTTTTTGCCAAAAGATTCTCCAAAGTAAAATCAAAGAAGTCGCCTACCATGACTATGAAACTGATCACAGTGGGAAATGTGTCCCTAACTATGTAGGGCCAGTGATAGCCATGCCATTCTAGGGACTGACTGCAGTTCTACTGTAAGTTGCCTTGGCTAAGGTTGATGACCGGTGTACCTGAAATGTAACTACCATTGAGGCCTACCTACATCTCCCAGCCCTGCAGCCTGAGGCCTACTTCCATCTGCTACGGTGATCCTTCTGCTGGAGCTAACCCTGCTACAATGGGCATTCTGCTAAAGCCAAGTTGATGACTGTGCCATTTCAACTCAGCCCTGAGGCCTATCTACATCTCCCAGCCTTGAAGCATACCTCCATCTACACATCCCTGAGAACTAGCTCCTCCATCCACCCAGTCCTGCAGCCTGAGGCCTACTTCCATCTGTTACAGTGATCCCTCTGCTGGAGCTAAGTCTGCTACGGTGGGAATTCTGCTGGTGCTAAGTTGATGACTTTAACTTTCCCACTCAGGTCTGTACTCTTTACTACTTTTGATTCCTGTTGTGGATGATGGCAAAAGTTTTTACTTTTATTTGCTTCTTTGCCTCATGGGCTCTAAGTACAAAGTGTTGTCACTGGCCATTTAAGAAGGACTCAGACTATCACCTCAATGTGGAAAGGGTTTTATTCCTCTAGTACAACTGGAAGATGAAATAAACTTGCCTCCTGCCCTGCCCAGAGACCTGCCTAAACTCAAGTCTAGTTTGCCTTGTATAATTATTTCACCAATCCATTAAGGGAGTGGCTTTTACATTGTCAAAACATTGAAAGTAAATACATTGCTAAAAAGAGGATCTTGATTGTTTTGCTTTTATTATTGCATGGAAATGTACAACCAAATCCTGGACCTGAGCTTCAATGTTCCCAGACACCCTCTTTTAATTTTGCTCCTTTTACTTGCAGCAAAGTACATAAAGCTTTAAGAACCTTAGACCACAGAAAGCCCCCTGGACCTGACTTGATCAAGCCTTACTTCCTAAAACTGGCAGCTGATTTCATAGCAGAGCTACTATCCATTCTTTTTAATCTTTCAATTGAAAACAAGGACTTTCCATCTATTTGGAAATCTGCATTTGTCCTTTCTTTATTAAAATGAGGTTATCCATCAGTTCCTACCAATTATAGGCCAATTTCAAATGTATGTCTTTTTTCTAAAATTCTGGAGTCTCTTGTCTGTGATCAATTGAAAGAGTTCCTCCATTCAAATGAAATCCTTTCTAAATAACAATCAGCTTTCAGAAAAAAAAAACAAAGCACTATTACTGCTACTATGAAGGTGATAAATGTTATAACTGTAGCACTTAATAAAAAATAGTACTATGCTTCACTCTTTATTGATCTTTTAAAAGCTTTTGACAACGTAGACCATGCTATTTTATAATGCAGGCTACTTCTTATTGGCCTGTCAGAGCATGTGGTTGCTTGGTTTTCAAATTATCAAGAAAACCAGTCCCAGTGTATACAATTTGAGGGGCTTTGTTCTGAATTTGTTACTATTCACAAGGGTGTGCCATAAGGATCTTTTTTGGGCCCCCTCTTATTTATCTTGTACATCAACAATGTTGAGCAAAATTTAGCTGATGCTAATATGCATTTTTATGCTGATGCAGTGTATTCTCATTATCAGTTCGTATGAAATCGTACGAAAAGTTATGCACCATAATTTCGTACGTTTTAGACGTTTTTTTCGTCGCAATTCGTAATATTTTTACGTCTTGCCTCGAGACAAGATATCCTTGCCCATGCGCATTTTACGCACCATTAAATAACATAGAATTTAACATACAATTAACCCTAACCCTAACCCTAAGATAAAAAACAGCAAGCAACCTAGTTAGAGACCTGAAGAAGTGATTATTGCACTGTTTTTCCCAGTTTTACATCCGTCCGCGGATCTGCTTTTTTTCGTCTGTCTGGCTGCGCATGCTGCACTGATCTGTATTTTCGAGGAAAAACATCTAAAAAGTATGAAATACTGTGCATAACTTTTTCGTGTACGATTTCATACGAACTGATAATGAGAATATGTTAGCTGATGATACCATTATTTATTACTTTTGGTCATCTCTTGAACAGGCTAATCATTCCCTACAGAAAGCCTTTGTTGCTGTATAGTATTCATTTATTAATCTTAAATTATTTCTTAATGCTGACAAAAACAAAGTTAATGTTGTTTTCATATCATAAGAAGGTGCCTCAAACCCTGCCAGTAGTGTCCACTCTGGAGGGGAATGTCATTGAGGTGGTACATGAACATAAATACCTTGGAATTGTAATTGATGACTTCCTCACCTTCAAACTTGTTAAGAAATTCTTCTACTTTTGTAATAAGACATGTTTGTAATGAGCCATGGTTTATTACATGTCTCAACAGGAGGGATGGTATCACAGCTACACTTATTATGCAACCTGTGGATTCAGTTTATATTAAATTTGTACTCATTCAAAAAATGTTTGTAGAGACAAAAGGAGTAGCTTTTCTGAAACCACATAACTTTTTTAAACACTTCATATGGATTTTTATAGAATTAAATCTATTAAGGGAAGAAATACCAGTCATGATACACATATTTTAAAAATAGGACATAACTATTTCCAGCTACGCATCCAGATGCATTAATGGTCTCATAGGACATTATTCCTATATATGGAATTCCTGAGAGAATATATAGTGATAATGGAACACATTTTTTTAACTACATAGTAAAAAAGATAGGAGTTCAGTTTCACATAGATTTAAAGAATCCTTCTGCTTACAACACCGTAAAGTGATGCAGCAGTAGAAAGAAAGAATGGAAAAATAAAAAAAGAAGATTTAAGAAATGTATTGAAGAAACTAGGAGATCTACTTGGATTCATCTATCACATTGTAAAAGTCATTTTGTCTGAAAGCTCCGCCAGGGGAGGTGATTAAAAGTCTGATAATAGGATGGACTCAGACATTTGGAGTGTGGGTACATCTGAAATTCAGTGAAGAAAGAGAGGTAAACCAAACCAAGTAGATGAGTTGAAATTTGAGTCAAAATGAACTTCTTAAAGTGATCCAGCTGCTGTTTTAATGTTCACAGTTATGTCAATTATTATCTTTTTATTTGATATGTGCAGACGCAAGTCTCTGACACTCCCAACATATTTATCATAGTCTCCAAATAGAGGCATG
Organism: Cyprinodon brontotheroides; assembly: GCA_018398635.1. Lineage (NCBI taxonomy): Eukaryota > Metazoa > Chordata > Actinopteri > Cyprinodontiformes > Cyprinodontidae > Cyprinodon > Cyprinodon brontotheroides. Next base: position 3,186,823 of record JAGKQL010000050.1, on the reverse strand, counting down.
GGGACATCTAATGGTGGTGTACTACTGATAATAATGTAGACATGATCGACCATGTCTGTTATAATGTTCAAAGGCTGGCAATTGTACACAAAGTGATTTAGAAGCGGTTCCTGATCAGCTGGCTGAAGAACGAGGCATAGAGGCCAGGGAAGTGCTGTACCTGCATAGGGAGGCTAAGGAGCTGTGGGTTCTGACCTGTGACCAGGAATCGCAAGTGGCCCAGAGCCAGAGGAAAGTTCTGTAGAACCAGGCTGAGCTAGCCAGCCTGGAGACAGTGCTGGCTCTGTTGCACCTACAGGAGAATCCGGCGGTGCATGCTGCCCCCAGTGGACTATTCAGTATCTGCACATCTGTAGACAGGTGGAGGCTACCAGCAGCTGATGTGGGTTCTGCAGGTGAAAGAGGCGGAACGGCTCAAACAGACAAGCCTGAGTTAATGGCTTCAGAAGCGCCTGAGCTGAGCCCAGGAGGAGGTTTTCTCCTAACCCATAGTCATCCTAAACACATAAATTTACACTCTTTTAAAATCCCTTTCTCTCTCCAAGAAACTAAAACCCACCCCTTGAACAAAAGAGCTTTCTCACACACTTGAACAAAAGAAAGAAAACAACTAAATTCATAAAAGACATAAAATTTAGCCCAGATAAACATTTCAGACAGATTTTTTCCGTTCAGGACCAGAGAAAGGATCAGAAAACCTTAAACACAGCAAGGACATTTTTATCTATATTTCCCCCTTGTCTACAGTAGGGAGGCATTTGCTTCTTTTCACACCTGCTTCAACTTCCTACATCTCAGCATAAAGAAAGGAACAATGTTACTTTTATTTAGCCAAGAAAAGCAGTCTAATATCTCATTTCACACATCATAGTGTAATGAAAGTGTTATTTCTCTTTGGGTGTAAAGGTATTTTATGGCATGATGAACTTCCAGCTGAAACTGATGTGAAGTAGCTGTTCAAGTGAAAATTTGAAGATGGTTAATACATGATACACATGGAGGGAATATTGAAGCTATTCTATTTCAATTTATCTTATCCTGTATTAACCTTATGTATTATATTTAGTAGACTCTTATCAAAGTATTGATTGCGGGTGTCAGGGAGTGTGTCATTGTTAGTTGTATATACAGAGATCCTGGTTCCAATATGGTAATATTTAGAGAATGGTTTCTTGAGGAGATGTTTGCACAGGGAAAAATATGATTTATATGTTTTCTTTCATTTAAATGTTATTTTTATTGCTTTGCATGTTTGGTAAGCAGCCAAGTGATTTATGTTTTTCTTATTTATGTTTTCTTCTTGCGCTTTGCATGTTTTGATGTTTGTTTATATGATTGTGTTTTCCGTTATTAAGACTTTAGAATTTTTCCTGCATGTTGGGTTGTTTTGGTTTTTGTTTTTCCCTTGTGACAATCCATGCGCACTGGACTGAAGTGGTTGTCTGGGGAGGCGGAGTGCATTAATTGCACTGCGTAATTGCTGCGCTCAGGTGTGAGCGGGGGCTGATTAAAGCCGACATAAAAGGAATCCGTATGAAAGGAGGAAGCTAACTGAATCTGCAGGTGACTGAGACGGGCGCGCTGCCGGGGGAGAGGCAGGCGGGATCCCTGCGCCAGGCACATCACCGGGAGGTGCACAGACGGCCCAGTAAAGAGTATCAGGTGCCTGTAAGTAGCGCTTCCTCTCGCTTTAAGCGTAAACGGGAACATATCTTCCGACGGGGTTTTGGCGCGTGGATGCTGGCGTTCTTTCTGCTTCTCTTTTAGAGAGAGAAGAGTCTGCAGAGGCTTCAGTACGTTCAAAACTCTGCAGCTAGGATACTGATGAGAGTGCGGAAACATGAGCACATTACCCCCGTTCTCCATTCACTACACTGGCTTCCCATCCCCACTAGGATAGAACTTATCAAGCCACAGAACACCCCAAAGAACTTATCAAGCCACAGAACACGTCCCGCTCCCTTCGCTCCACTCACTCAAACCTGCTCCACATTCCCAGAACCACACTCAGGATAATGGGAGATAAAGCATTTTGTGCTGCTGCCCCACATCTGTGGAATTCCCTCCCTGACACCTTGAGGGCACCTCAGTCCACTGAGTGTTTTAAAAAAGGCCTTAAAACATTTCTTTTTAGCAAAACTTTTGGTCCCCCTTAGATGTTTCTTTTTTCTCTTTTAAAACAGCTTTTATTACTTTATTTTATATTTTTTATTTCATTTTATATATTTTTATTTCTATGCAAATCTTTCAAAGAGGACTTATTGAATTATTAAAGCTGGGACCTTTTTTTGCCTGATTTAGACAGGGGAACAGATTATAGCAGGTGGCCTGCTATAATTTGTTCCCCCATCATTATAACTTTTAAGAAATAAAGGTCAATCACATCCAAAGTTTCAGGAATAAATTGTCATCATAAAAGATACTTATAAGCCAAAAATATAGAAAAGCTGGGGCCTTTTTTGTCTGATTTAGACAGGGGGAACAGATTACAGCAGGTTTATTTCATCCCATCCTGCCAGTTCTGGCAATATGGGATGAAATACAACGGCTGATATTAGAAGACAAACTGTTTATTAAGGATAGTACAACATAGATAAATTGTAAGTTACTATAAACACAAATATAGATTTAAGTACTAAATTTCAAGTAGGAAAAAATTATTTTCCTTTTGTATATAGTCTTTAATGATTACACGTGCACTCCATTTTCTATTTCATTTTTATTACAAGTATATGGTTTACAACAGTTTTCAATGGGATGAGAACATTTGGACACTGTGAAACAATGAGAGATTTTTTTAAGGAACATGTGGAAAAGAACAAGGATCAGTTTGCTTTCAGAGAGGAGGAGTAGACACTGCTGTCAGCGACCAGCTTTAAAGCAAACGTTTGTGTTTTATTATTAGTTTTAAAATCAATATCACTGGCTGATATTCTGCTATAACACGTGAAGTAAAGAATAAAACAGTAAAGCTCAACTTTCATACCGCAACCTAAAACCTTTCAAATTTCTAAGTTCTGCACGTTGGAATTGAAGCGGGAGTTAACTCGGGTTGTTCTTCCTACTTCGCAAGCGCCGCTCCGACGCAGGGGATACAAATTTTCGCAGGGATAACTACCTTGGCACGCGACACGGGACTCGCGCAAGAGCCTCTCACACAACACGATCGTGTGTCATTTCTGGTAAATAATTGTGCGGAAAGAACAGCCGCGTGTGGGTTATCTCGACTTTCCACCTAATATGGTGGTTTTCCTCACGATGCACCGTGCCCGAGGTAAACAATTGACGTCACCTGGCGGAGACCGATAGGCAATCAGAAAGGTTTGTCTGAGGAGCCCACGTGTGTGTGAATAAAACACACACAGCTAGTAAGTTTAAGTTCATTGTATTCAAATGTATATTTAGGAAGGTAGGCTACTCAATATTTATATTTTCCTATTGGTATAAGCAATAAATACAACAGGAAGAAGACAAAAAATAAACCCTGATAACACCCACGATTTTTTGTTCTCTTCTTCAAGTCTGTTCTTTTTCTTTGCAGAGTGATTAATGTTTCATCAAGCAATAATCTGATTGTTTTTAGTCCATGATCCATCCAAGGCAATAGGTCTGAAAATTTGAAGTATTGGTTCACTTAAGTCCTGCCGTGAAGCTGCAGTGATCCGGTAGCTCACCAACATAGATTAAAATGGGGTGGAAAAAAAACCCTAACCCAAATAATGTCATTAAAAAAAAATAGCATTTAAACAGGGTTTAACAAAAATGACCATTTAAACAGGGTTAAAGTGCTATCCAAAACAAGTAAACATTGATAATAAAAATAGCTATATTCCATATGTCATGGCTTTCAAATTTTTAACCCACATGCAGATCACAATCAGGAGGCAGAAAAAGGTTTAAGATGTTTATTTAGGAACAGGCAATGAATGGAGAAAAGGCTGACAGAGACACAGGGGCAGGACCTATCACACTCTGATGAAGAAGAGCTGATTAAAGGAAGATCAGTTAGCTCAGAGAAAGATCCGAGGGGAATGGCTTAGACGGATTCTGCAGAGCTCACTTCTATGATGGAACCTGTGACTGAGCGACAGGTGAGCAGGCAGATGGAGTGAGGCAGTCCGAGCAGCACCGTGGCACTGAGGCATACCACAATAGTTTAACACTCTGGCGTCCTCCAGCTGACAGAGCCCTGCCTTTATTAATGTCTCACCAAGGAGCCACCAAACGAACCACAGGTGCGCACCACGCCCACCTTTCAAACTGAAATCACCTGTGAGAGAGGGAGAGAAGAGAGCAGACACCGCTGGCAGAAAACTGCACAGCACTCCCAGCAGAATCCTGACACCATATAGTATCTCTCAGGAATTATTGAAATTAAATTCAAGTTGATCACATTATTGTTACAGATCCCAATAAAGTTATAGATCAAGTAAAGTTACAGATTCAGTAAAGTCAGATATCAAAAAAGAGTGCACTTTCAAGTTCTATCCAAGTTTAATTGAAATTAAAAGTCAATTAAACTTTTGTTGCACAACCAATTCCAGAGTTTTATTGTTCGTTCACAAAATCAATGAAAATAAACTAAAAGTATCCTTAAACGAAAAATGTACAAAAATCAAAGGGCTTTTTTAATACTTGGAGGACGTATCTTCAATTCGGCTACAAAATTAACAAAAAGAGAATGATCTTTATGTCTACAGTACAAGACCATTTGAAAATAAAAATATGATAACATTGGAATGTTTTTTTAAACAACTTTTCTTGTGGAAAACCCGATGCGGCCCAGCCTCACCCAGACTCTATGTCCAGCGGCCCCTGGGTAAATTGAGTTTGAGACCCCTGATATAATGGGTTAGCTTCATCTACTGTATATAGGAAATATATAGCTGGGTATCATCAGCATAACTGTGGAAATTAATCTATATATATATATATATATATATATATATATATAAATATATATA
>JAGKQL010000050.1:3157360-3176859 GCA_018398635.1 Cyprinodon brontotheroides | reverse complement strand
TGGACTGTGTGTGTGTGTGTGTGTATAAATTGATTTATTTAGATTTTTTGACTGCACAGCCTTTGTCTGGAGATCTTGATTCCTCTTTTCTGTAGATTTGGTGTGTCTGATGAGTGAGTGAGTGAGTGAGTGAGTGAGAGAGAGAGAGAGAGAGAGAGACAGAGAGAGAGAGAGAGATATGGTGTGAAGTTCTTATGAGATTGTTAAGTTCTGTTTTTGCAACCTATTTTTTGACACAATTGATAATTTCCTCGTTTGTTGGACTTACTGTTTATTCTCCACCTGTGCAAATAAAAAACAAAGACTGCGCATCTCTTGTGTTTGGCTTGGTAGATCTCGGCATGCAATCAACTTTCAAAAGTAGATCTTGGTTTAAAAAAGGTTGGGCACCCCTGGTTTAGACCATCCTCAGTTCTAAGAAAATTGCTTGTTCTCTTTTTCCTAAGGAACTAAGGAGGGCCTAAAATATACACCACACATATCACCTCATCCTTATTCCTCAACAACTATTCTTTCTTTGACTACTTCATCTTTGAAATCAAACACCCCCTTTTAAAGAAAAAAATGTACTTACATATTGCAACAATTGCAACAACCAGGGAATACCATTTCCAATTTCTGTAGATGTCTGTTTTAGGAGAAAAGTTAAACTGTTAGGCTAGCAAAAATAAAAAATAAATAAAAAAACTGAATAATTAAAAGGAAATGATAAGCTGAAATTAGTGCAGCTACACTTTCTCCCTTAACAAAGCAAACAAATTTCTTCATAATTTAGAAAAACATGAAATGTAACTTTTTTTTTTACATTAAATGATTCCCCATCCTCTCTTTTGCTTTCAGCTATTCAAGGTTCAATCTTAATTCTTTGAGTTGTTAGGTTTACCTGTCTGCAATGCACTGAACAGGATCAGCATGCAAAAGGCAGCTGGACCAGATAACATCCATGGGCGTGTACTCAGGGCACGTAATGCGGGAGCGGCTAAGCTGGGGTTTATTACAGACATTTTCAACCCGTCTCTTGCCCAAGCAGCTGTACCAACATGCTTCAAATGCACTTCCATTGTGCCAGTGCCAAAACACTCCAGCCCAAGGTGCCTTAACGACTACCGCCCTGTAGCACTCACACCAATCATAATGAAGTGCTTTGAGCGGCTGGTCAATGGCACATCAAAAAAGACTTGCTACATCCACACGGAGCCGAATGACTTATTGCCACAGAAAGCTTTGAGTGTAAAGAGGATGCAGTTTCCATGGCACTGCACTCTGTGCTCACACATCTGGACAATAAGAACACTTATGCACGCATGCTGTTTGTTGACTTTAGCTCAGCATTCAACACTGTCATTCCAGCGAAGTTATTAGCCAAACTTCGAGACCTGGGCATCAACACCTCCATGTGCAACTGGATTCTGGACTTTCTGACCAACAGACCACAGAATGTCCGATCAGGCTCCAACTGCTCCACGTCCATCACACTCAACACTGGTGTACCACAGGGCTGTGTGCTAAGCCCATTTCTCTACTCCCTCTTCACCCACGACTGCAAGCCTGTGTACGCGTCTAATTCCATCATCAAGTTTGCGGACGACACCACAGTGATTGGTCTCATCAGCAACAACGATGAGACTGCTTATAGGGAGGAGATCAAGCACTTGGCCACATGGTGCACTGAAAATAACCAGCTCCTCAACACCACCAAAACGAAGGAGCTCATCATAGACTTCAGGAAAGATTCAACAGGCACCCACGACACCATCCACATCAATGGAATAGCTGTTGAACGTGTCTCCAGTTTCAAGTTTCTGGGGACCCACATCTCAGCGGACATGTCCTGGTCAACCAACACCTCCTGCCTGGTCAAGAAGGCTCACCAGCACCTCTTCTTCCTGAGAACACTGAGGAAGAATCAGGACTCAACTATCCCCCGGTGAACTTCTTCGCTGTGCAAACAAGAGCATGCAACATCCAAAGTGGGATGAAAGCGCTGCACTACATCGAGCCCGCAGCATTCTTAAGGACTCATCCCACCCAGCCCACAGACTGTTTTCTCTCCTGCCCTCCGGCAGGCGTTTCAGGTGCCTCCGGACCAGAACCATCAGACTAAAGAACAGCTTTTTCCCCAGAGCAGTCTCTTTACTGAACTCTAACCCTCACTGGATAGACTCTCCTCACACCTACCTCCATTTTGTTATTCTGCATTTTTACAAGACAGTAATGTTCACCTGCACTCCTGACTGTTACTATTGTAACAACTGTTTACATGCATCTTGCACTACTCACCTTGACTGGAAGAATATTGATTTGCACTGCCAACTGTTTATATTTGCACTGCCGACTGTTTTATTCACAGCACCAATTGTTTACATATCTACATCTGCAATAACAAGCACTTTAACTTGTAATATCCGCTGTTACCTTAAACTGCAACTTTAATCTAGATAGCTTCTGTCCAAACTTATTTATTCATTTTAAAAGTGAAAGCCAAATCTGTATATTATGCAATTGTACATCTCTGTAAAAACCACTAGAATATAGTAATATCCACCTGTATATTATATTAGGTACATATTCAGCTGTAAATTTAGTTCCTAACACTTAGTTATCTATATATTATATTCATCTATTAGTAAGATGTTGCTGTATAATTGTTTTTTTTACTTATTCAGTAGAAACTCATGTCCTGTATTTATGGAACAATTATTTATCCTGCACTTTGCTGCTACTGCACTTCTGGTTAGACCTAAACTGCATGTTGTTGCCTTGTACCTGTACCTGTGTAATTGTGTCCCTCATCATGTTGATTCAGTCTTTTACACAATAAAGTGCAGCCGTGCTTCAGATGTTATCATCCCTTTAAATGGCCATTATAAGCGGCTATCAGTCCCATAGAATGGCTTCCGATTGTGTCATTAAGCTCATTAGGGTTTTTATCATCAAATGAATCCTAATATTAACCTTAAATTAATTCCATTTCCCCCATGAAATTAATGAATTTATTTATGTATAATCTCAAAATAATTTCAGTAGTTCTTCATGTACTGTAAATATAACAAAATAAAAGGATCTATACCTTGCTCATATTAAAAAAACCAAAAACAAACAAATCTCATGTCTTGTCAACTGAGTTGTAAAATCCTCTCCCTATAAATATTCTATTCTGTGTGAAAAATAGCAGATCATTCTTTAAAAGGATCCTTGTCAAATGGATATATAGTGGCTGACTTTTAAAACTAATGTGTGAAACGGATAAAGTGAATTATATACTCTGACATCATTTCTTACACCGCCAGCTATAATGCAAAGATCTTACTCTATGAGGAAATGCGACAACGCAGTTATTTGGTTCTCAGGAGAGTTTTAGACGTAGAGGAAACTCGGGGGTTACTGCTGCGTAACCTGCTACCGATTAGGTTATCTCTGGGGGAAATGTTACTACTGTACTACGCGACTTAGAAATGGACCCCAGTAATTTCCTAATGTCATCCAAGTGTTGCTTAAATTAATATGAAGATTATATTATCACAGAAACTGACCAAAGTAAATATCAAAATAAAATATATGATTAACCAGATTTTGACTAAAAAGTATGTATATTCTTAGATTAAGTTTTACAGGCATTAACTTATCAATCAAATTGGGTTTCATTAAATCCAAGAGGTCCAGCTTCGACCTTGGTAATTAACTAAAAATATAAATTGAACTTTTACTAGACAAGTAGATTTGATTTCCTGATTCATAATCTACTGAAAATTTTATTTTCAGTAGATTATTTTTATTTTATAAGTGCAATTTCCATTCTTTGTTGAAGGATGCAAACATAGCAAAAAGGGAAGCAGAATCTTAATGATAAAACAGAGGAACTTACAAGAATCTGAACTAGAGGCAACAGCAAGAAGGAGTGGAAAGCAGATACTAGAGACGAGAACAGCCTTCATGGCAACAGAAGGACTCGACACTGAAGGAGAGAACCAAGTAGTTAAGATCCTGTTATACTAAGCATAATACAAATAGGGAGTATTTATTTGTACACGAGAATACAACTTTTAAAACAGTAAGCAGGTTTAATCCTGGTTTATGTTAAACACATTACCACACCTTTGATAGGCTGAAATCCAGAGAAAAACAAAAGGTAGACCACATGAAGCTTTTCCTTTCTATAGGATTAGACATACAACTAGATTTAAATAACTACAACCAAATACAGACAAATTTCACAGAACAAAATACGCTTTAGTTTTAGATCAAATGTTGCATACCTGTTGTGCTCAGGATGAATTCAGCTAACCTCAGCTAACCCAAGAGTGCAATAAGCAACAGGGTCAAAGTCAAGCAATAAATTACATAATCTAATTCATTTACTTCAAAGTTTCTTTTTGCTGTATTTTTTTTTTTTTCGTTTCCAATTCAAATATTATTCAATTGTATTATTAAAATAGTATTTCAGAATGATATAAAATATGTAGAGGTAGATAAGTGCATTAAATGGAAACCGTTTAATGGCAGTACTCCCCTTTATAATTACCCAATTATGCAACTGAAACATGGGTAATATTTATATGCATCTACCTATTGATTTATATTACAATAGCTTTATTGTGCAGAAATTAAACCGAACTGAAGAACAAAGCCAGTTTTAAATCTAATCTATGTGATCAGTGGCGGCTGGTGGAATTACCTCGAGGGGGGGGCTATAACTCAAAACATTCAGTTTCATTTCAACTTTGTTCATTTATATATCACAGATTTACAATATATACCAAAACATACATAGGCATCACAGGGTATCCACATTACTGCCAATAACAGAAGTAACAGTGCTCTACTTTATACACATATATTTGGCCCTTTTACCTTTGAGAGAAGCAAATTTCCTTGCAATTCTGTGATTGAAGTCTGGAATGGTTTTGAAAATATACTTTTTTATAGAGAGCATGGCAAATGTATTTTATTCAGTGTTGAGAAACACCTCTCAGATTTAGCTGTGATCATAGGAGTTGTGTTGAGTATCTTCGACAGAGCCACAATCTCTAAGAAGGTCTCCAAAGGATCGTTCCCAAAGAAGAACTGATACAGGTTCACAGCACCACTGCAGCTCTTTAACTCATCTTTGTTATAGATTAGAATCAGATCAATTTGCAGCTTGTTCTTGTTCAGCAGTGGGTAGGCCTCCACTGTGGTGTTTAAAGCTGCTTCAGGGAAGTGGCTGTATTACTGCTGGAATTTGTCTGCCTGTGGCAGTATAGCAATGATCAGATGCTTTGTGAAGGCAAATTTGTGTTTGGTGTATTCAAAGAGGAATTCACCACTTAAATGTAAATGAAGTTAACATGTTAACTTAGGTTCGGGAGCAGGGCAACACCAAAACCACTCCTCTAATTTTCTAGTTCTCTATTTATTACCCTCATAACCCTTCCTCTCTGTCTGTCTGTCACGATTCAGCAATGATTCAATTTCGATTCATCTACAGTCTGTAGCATTCAAGACTTATGATTTAGATTCTTCCATGCCAAAGCTTCCATAGATCCCGAAATGGCTCTGGAGCTCAAACCCTCAGATTCGGACAACAGCCTTTTCAACACTCCATCCATCCTCGGAGACTCTCTGTGTCCTGTAATCAGACAAGCCTGAACCCATAAGCGCATTGGCTCTGTCATTTTCATACCACAAGCACAGCACTTCCGTCCACCAACTCAACATCCACCCGAGATACAAGGCTTACCTTCAGAGTCGATAACAAATATTAAGGGGGAGATGCCATCAACCCATTCTTAATGAGCATATTACAGCTTAATAAGGTGGCTGTGTCTCTTTTGTGGATTTCCTGAGTCGACTGGCAAACAGTGCAGGGAGGTGGATGTCCCCAAGCCCTTTTCTTAATCAGCATACTAGCGCATGCAGAGGGGAAAATACCTGACTCCGGAAAGGTAGCAGACTCTTTTAACAGCATTTCCTGATTCGATTGGCGAAAGCCGCGGGAAATGGATGTCACCACCCTGTCAGCACTCTATGGCTTATAAAGGTGGTTGTATCTCTTTTAAGTATTTCCTTATTAGATTGGCGGAAGTGCTGCTGGAACCACAGCTGGAGCCGCCGCCAGAACCGCCACCACAACCGCCACTGTATCACAAAGAATCAGATGCAGTCACATGCTGAATATAAAAACTTCTCTGCATCACACGTCTGAAGCGCATAAAGCTTTAGGTAAGTCTACAACATGTCAAAAATTCCTTTGCCACTCTCGTAACTGCTCAAATCCATAACCCTGGTTCCACACTGTCTCAGGAGTTTAATCCGGTATTCCCAAGTGGGAGATGAGGTAACATCATTGAGCATGAAGTTACCACTGAAGCTATAAGTTGAGCACACTAATTCTGTCAAAAATAGCAACTCGTTGTCATTCTGATAAACCCCGTTGAAGTGGGTATGTCTTCAGTGTCAGCATCAGTATAATATATATTTAAGTTATTCCCTTGAACCCACTGTATTCAATGTGGATGATGATTTCATTTTACCACAATTTTAATAGGATCTAATTAAACCTCATATTAAATTTTATTTAATTATATAATTGTAAAATAAAAAATAGTTTCAACCATTTTTTCTATTTATTTTTGTATTACATCCTTATTAAATCCTGTAGGTTTGATAGATTGGCTGCTCAGTGTTACAATGGGTAGCACTGTTGCCTTGCAGCAAGAAGGTAGTGGGTTCAATTCCTGGCCTGGGGTCTTTCTGCATGGATTTTGCATGTTTTTCCTGCGCATGCGTGGGTTTTCTCCAGGTACTCCGGCTTCCTAGCACAGTCCAAAACATGACTGTTAGGTTAAATGGTTTCTCTAAATTCTCCTTAGGTGTGAGTGTGTGTGTGAATCGTTGTCCTTTTTGTCTCTGTGTTCCCCTGTGATGCACTGGTGACCTGTCCTGGGTGTACCCCGCCTCTCGCCCATAGAGAGCTAGAGATGGGCACCAGCACCCCTTGCGACCCCGCTTGGGATAAAACGTGTCAGAAAATCGCTGAATGAATGCTTTAATAGATTCTAAATGCAGACACCCTGCTCATCACCATAATCCGAGCATTATTCCTGGTGTTCTGCCTCGAGTGAACATTGAACAGAAGTGCTCAGCGAACAAGCTGACTTTATCCGGGCCCAAAAAGAGGTTACTTTCCGAATTTCAGTTTGCTGCCCAAATATCCACCCCCAATTACAAGCCAAAAAGCAAAAGACCATAACAATGCACCTGTGATCCACGTTTTTGTGTTTGTCTGTTTGTCTTGTCTTTTGTGTTTCTCCCTTCCACCACCAGGAGGCGCCAGGCTCCGTTTCACCTCCTCACACACCTGCAAGCTGTTGCCTCATCACCGGACTGCTCTTAAGCTGCTGGTTGCCACTACTTCGACGCCAGAGTGTTTGCCAGTATGGGGTACTCTAGCCAAGCCTTGTTTATGCTGAGTCTAATCTGAGTTTTTGCATTTTGAGTTTTTGTCCTCTAGCCAAGCTGAGATTACATTGAGTTTTACGGAGCGCTTGTTTCTCCCTGAGTCTCAACTTTGTTTGTTCTTAGCCTTTCGACCTTCTCCCAAGTGGGATCAACCGAGTCTTACACTGAGCAACAGATTCCAAACAGGAGGTTTGGATCCAGCCACCTTTGAGCAGGCTGAGAACACTCTCTGAGTAAGGAGGTCATCTTCACCATGACCCGTTTAAGTACCACAGGAAACTGAGTTGCAACCAGCGGCTGCATAATTCCACTCCGTCCGAGTTCTGGGTAAACCCTGTTCTGCCCTCCACCGAATCAAACAAACCCTGGAAGACCAACACACAGACTGGAGTCTACGTGTCTCTTCTTCTCTGGAAACATGAGTGGCATCAAATCCTCTCCCTCAAGATTAACAACTCCAATTCCCCACTGAGCCTGAATCTAACAGTCTGTCTTCCCCTTGTCTTCCAGTTTTCCTGGCCGAGCAGAGTTCGGAGGAAGTCTGCACTGAACTCAACATACTCTTCAATAAAATCCGTTCAAACTTTTACTCTGTGTCTCTCTGTTTGGCTTCACTGCATGTGGGTCCGAGCTTTAGATAAAATCATGACAGCACCATTAATAATGGTATCTCTGAGTGCTCCCCCATGGCTGCTCACGGTCTTCTGCTCCGGGGACACGACATCGGTACAAAACACTGGAGCCACCTCGCCAGACTGCCATCTTCCTATTTCTTTAGCTGGAAACAGCACTTCAGAGCAGGAACCCCCGCTACCTGGTGAATTAATAATAAGAATGGTATTTAATTGCAATACTCTTAAACAAATGCTGATTGTATTTCATCACCGAATGCCTTTTAACTTCTATGTCTCTATGTTTCTCTATATTCCTTTTTTCTTTTTTTTCACAGTGTGATCGAAAAAATTTAGACTTCACTCAATCTGTTTCACCTGCAAGGCCACACAATTATTTATACATAGTTTCTTCCCAAAACAAGCCAGATTCTCAAGATTTATTCATAACACTGTTACTGTTACTGCTTATCTGATTCACCTGTTTTCAGCTCCTATATATGCTGTGTGTTTTCCAGATACCAGTGCCAGAATATTCAAACTTTTTGGTGTCAGCAACTCTTGCGTTCTGTTTGTTGTTCTGATTATCTGATTGTGACCTGTTTCTGTCCTGTGGATCCCGAGTTTTTGCTTTGCCCTTGTCTGCTTTTTTTAATGAGCTCTTTTCTGGACTGATTCCTAGATTCGACTGGCTCACCAAACTTGGACTATTCTTCTGACATTGGCCTGGATTCCCCTTCTGTACCTCATCGGCTCTCTGATCTTCTGGTCTGTGAACTTGGTTCTCCTACGACTTCGGCTTGGACATTCCCTACAGAATTCTGTTGTCCCTCGGGGTTGGCTGGCTTCGGCTCCACTCAGAAACAGGTCAGTGACTATTTACTCTTAATTGTTATCAGCCCATATTAGTCACTGACCTGAGTTTCTGTTCCCAGATAGGATCTGGTTAATCCACTCCAGCTGAGGAGCAGCCAAGTACTGAGAGTGTTCAATAAAGACTTGTTTTTACCTATCCAGATCTGTCTGTTTTTGAATATTAGGTCCACGGTTTTGAGTTCATCACAGCATAGAATATGTTTTGGCTTGCTCTACCTGCGCCAGAAACAAAACCTCTCATCAACCACCCTCAGGTCTGTTGCATCCTCTTCCAGTTCCCACTCGTCCCTGGTCTCACATCGCTATCGACTTCGTCACTGGTCTTCCCATCTCCCGAGGTATGTCTACAATTTTTACCATTGTCGACCGATTTTCAAAGTCTTGCCATTTGATCCCCCTCAGGAAACTTCCCACGGCCTTTCAAACCGCCCAGCTCCTGGTTAAACACATTTTTCGACTTTATTGAATCCCCCAGGAAATTCTTTCGGACCGCAGACCCCAGTTCATTTCTCAAGTCTGGAAGGCCTTCTGCGCAGCACTCAACTGTAAGTCTTCACTCACATCAGGTTATCATCCACAGTCAAACGGTCAAACTGAAAGAATGAACCAGCAGCTCAAGTCTACTCTTCTGTTGTCTAACCTCCAATAACCCCACCGACTGGAGCCAATACCTCACATGGATTGAATACGCCCACAACTCTCTCAAGTCTGCTTCCACCGGCCAGTCACCATTTCAGGTTAGTCTTGGATATCAACCTCCTCTTTTTCCAGCAGACGAGAGAGAGATTTCGGTTCAATCAGTCAACCATCACATCCGTCGATGTCAACGTATCTGGAGAGACACCATCGCTACACTTAACCGCTCCTCTGAAACAACCAAACACTTCGCTGACTCAAGGAGACGTCCTGCCCCAGAATACACCGTTGGTCAGGAGGTATGGCTCTCCACTTGTGACATTCCCCTCAAGGGATGTCTCGCAAGCTATCTCCTAGATACATTGGTCCATACAAGATTGCCCAGGTGATTAATCCTTCAGCCATACGCCTGCAACTTCCCCCGACTCTTCGCATCCATCCCATGTTCCACGTCTCCCAGGTCAAACCAGTGGTATCTAGTCCTTTGTAGTCCCTACAGAATTCTGTTGTCCCTCTGGGTTGGCTGGCTTCGGCTCCACTCAGAAACAGGTCAGTGACTATTTACTCTTAATTGTTATCAGCCCATATTAGTCACTGACCTGAGTTTCTGTTCCCAGATAGGATCTGGTTAATCCACTCCAGCTGACGAGCAGCTGTATACTGAGAGTGTTCAATAAAGACTTGTTTTTACCTATCCAGATCTGTCTGTTTTTAAATATTAGGTCCAAGGTTTTGAGTTCATCACAGCCCAGGCAGAACAGGCCTGAATACACACCAGTAAGGCTGTATGATGACTGTTCTCTCTTTGCAAATATATGAAAATAAAGTGCAGACTGAGTGAAATCTATCAATCTACGTTTATTTAACTATGGTGCATAGTTGGATACTTTTTCCTTACCACAATTTTGCGTTGTCGGCAGAATTCTCCTATGACTGATTTTTAACCAAGGACAGCGATTGTCAGAAGGGTCAGGTACCACCTGGAGGAAGCAGTCTCTCAGCCTCAATACCCCGTTTAGAAGTTGAAGGGAGCGAGGTCTGGCATCGAGGTTGTTGGGATCAGCGGGGGGATCAAACAAACCATTTCTTTTTTGAGACGGTGAGATGAATCTTTTGTCGGCACAGTTTAAAGTAAATTTCAAAAACAAAATTTCAAAAAACAACAGATTGTTAACAGATTTAAAGATTATTGTAAATCAAATACTGGAAAATAAGCTCAAACAAAGTCCACTACTTCCCAATAAAAGAAATATAAATAAATAGATGTAATCTATTTAGAAAAAAACTAAATAAATAAAATAAAAATAAATCAAAAAATAAGTTAATAATTTTAATGCACTAAAAATTAGTATAATACTAAAGAACCTACGTACACAGTGTTCATATACATACATGACAAAAGATAACTTCTTTTGTGGAGAAGAGTGACAATTCGTTTTTTTTCACCTGTGAACCAAATTGTACAATCATAGACAGGTTTCAGGTATTACAGGCTAACAATGGAAGAAAACGACCCACTCATCGGTTACCATTTGCATGTTTTCAAGCAATACAAGGCCTTGTCTATATAAGACTCAACTCACTGCGGATCCAGACATTTGAATTGAAAAAGCTTCCTGGAGAGGTGGCGAAATGTCTTCAAATCTCGGAAACCAAGTCCAGTGAATATTTTTTAACTTTTACGGATTTAAAGGCTGCTCTTAAACCATCACCTTCAGTGTCAGCATAGATGTTAAATCCCCCCACCATGTATTCAGTATTCAGTATTCAACACCAAATCACTTAGGAACTCTAAAAACATATCTTTTCTACACAATGATTACCATAAAATCAAAAGTAGATTTATTTGTCATTCTGTGTAAAACAAAAATAAATTTCTTTTAGAACAGCTCTCTGGACAATTTTTTTTTTTAAGTGTAGCCTTGAAAATTTGTAAAAAAATATATATATATAAAAACAGTAACAGTAAACATATGATATGATAAAATATAATGAATATAATAAAATACAACACAATAATTTATTTTACAAAACATACAAACGACAGCAGTCTAATGGCAGTGGGGAAGAAACTATTATGGAATCACTTCCAGGCATCCACAGGCTTCCAGGAGGGTTCTGACTGGGACCAGAAGCATGACCAGGTGGTCATGCACAGGGGCACAGAACAGGATCCAGGTGCCCGACAGGCAGGTATTTGCAGTGGAAGGCGGTAGCCGCTGAGACAGGAAAATGAGGAACCGGAACTTGAAGCAGGACTTTAAACTGGTCTCCTCCTGGAGCCAGACTTACTGGATAAAAACTGAACCTCCCACATATTGAGCCAAAAACCCAGAGGACTCCGTGGGGGAGGAACAGTGGATGATCAGGAGGACGAGACAAACACTAAAAACCCTCTATCCACTGGCAGCTAGGATCCAGGACACGAACCATAAAATAGAACTGAACAGAAAGACTGACAGAAAGAAAAGCAATGATCTGGCACTGAATGCTCAGGCTGAACTGAATATAAACCAGAAGAAACAGGTGAGAGGAATAAATTATAATTGAGGCAGGGAGGGAAAACGGCAGGTTAGAGGAATTACTAATTAGGGAGAGCAAACAGGCCAGATCATGACAGATTGATCCAGCGAGGTGTTAAAAATGTTTGTGACGACACCAGCCAGCTTATCTACACACTCCTTATAAACCCGCCTAGGTATGTTATCAAGCCCTGGGGCCTTCCTTGGGTTGACTCTCCCAAAAGTTTTCCTCACTTCAGCTACGTCCAGGTTTAGTGCCTCTTGCCCCTGATGTGGAACAGCTTTCACTGCTGGAGGCTGTTTAGTGTC
The DNA here is from genome assembly GCA_018398635.1 of Cyprinodon brontotheroides. Classification (NCBI taxonomy): domain Eukaryota; kingdom Metazoa; phylum Chordata; class Actinopteri; order Cyprinodontiformes; family Cyprinodontidae; genus Cyprinodon; species Cyprinodon brontotheroides. The sequence goes on along the minus strand of JAGKQL010000050.1, from coordinate 3,164,465 downwards.
TCAAACCTTCCAAAGAAGTTGTTCAGTTCATTTAGGAAGTCTGTGTTTGCTGCATCTACCAGGGGGGAGGGTGTGTTCTAGTCCGTGATCATCCAAATGCCTTTCCACATCCTCCTGGTGTTGCTGTTGTCGTGGAAAACATCCTGGATCTTCTGGCTGTGGTTTATGCTTCGCTGATCTGATGGCATGATTTCAGTTGGCACTTGCTGTTCTCAGTGTCTCTTTATCGCCAGACTAGAAAGCTGAATTCCATGCCTTTAGCGACTTCCGAACCTCTCCATTTATCCAGGGTGGTTGGTTGGCCCGGGTGGTGATGTTCTTTTGATGTTGAGGTCCTCAATGCATTTGTTAATGTAGGCTGACACAGTCATGCTATACTCATCAATATTTAACAAGTTGCCATATGTTGCTGCAGCCTTGAAGGTGTTCCAGTCAGTTTAGCCCTGATCATCTGGGGCTTATATGCAGTGATAAGCTTGACTGAGAGATGATAAGGTGACCCAAGGTGGGGGCGGGGGGCAGCTCTGAATGCATCTTTGATGTTAGAGGAAACCAGGTCTTAATTGTTTTCACCCTGAGTTGCAAAGTCCACATGTTGGTAGAAATGGGGGAGAACAGTCTTCAATTTAGCCTGGTTAAAATCGCCAGCAATGATGAAAAACACTCTGTGTATGCAGATTGGAGCTAAGAGATAGCCTGGTATAGAAGTCTTCATGGCCTCTGTAGTGTTGCTTTTGCGGGGCACGTAAACAGCAGTAATGCTAACCACACACTGAACTCTCTGGGCAGATAGAAGCGGCCTGCAGTTAAGAGACATCGAGTCAGAAACTTCGATGTCTGGAAAAGCTGAAAGCTGGCGACTGATGGCAGCCCACCACCCGAGTCTTACCACTTAGTTCTTTGTTTCTATTGGCGTGGTATAGCGTTAGGCCCCTCCATGCTAATAGCATTGTATTGCTGTATGCAGCCAGGACTCCGTCAGAATGATGCCGCAGCAGTTGCATATCTCCTTTCTTGAAAACAGCTCCAGTCTGAGATCCATTTTGGTTTCCAACGAGCGGACGTGGAGAGCAGGATTGATGGAAGCGGAGGTCTGTGGGAATTTTACCGTTTGGCCCCCCTGTGTCACAGTCTTGGTTTTCCATTTGTTGTCCTCTGCTGCCCTCTTATGTCCTCTTTCCCTAGCTCTGTTTTTCTGCTCTGCCCTCACCTGTTTTTAATCTCCTTCGTTAGCCCTCTCTTTGTATCTGTCCCACTTTAAAGCCTCCCTCTTCAGTTCCTGTTTGCTGGATCCTCGTCTAGCGTCTGTCTGCCTACATCGTCTCTCCCTGGCTCCCTAGAGTTTGGTTCCCCCTGATGTCTCCTTGGTTCTGGTTGGATTTATTATTTTTGTTGGATCTTTGATTCCTGCCTCCATTACCTGTGAACCTCATTAAACCCACCTAAATTCACCTCTGCCTACTTGCCTCTGCTTTTGGGTCCTCAATCCAACACCAAATCCTGACAGAAGGATCCAGCAAACTTGGACTCAGCAGAACCACAGGCAAGTGAATTCCTCAAACTCCTCAGAGCTCCCCGTATACCAGAGTCAGACCTCTGGAGCTTCTTTTATGGGGACAGGGAAGATCTTTTCCCTTTCCTGCCACTCTCCATCAGCACCCCACCAGCCAGATCTCGGTTACGAGCCCGTTCCTGAGCCGCAGTGGGCGGCCCCTTCCGAGCCCGTTCATGAGCCGCAGTGGGCGGCCCCTTCAGAGCCCGTTCCTGAGCAGCGGTGTTCGGCCCCTTCCCAGCCTGTTCCTGAGCCGCAGGTGGGCGGCCCCTTCCGAGCCTGTTCCTGAGCCGCAGTGGGCGGCCCCTATCGAAAACCTGTTCCTGAGCCGCAGTGGGCGGTTCCTTCCGAGCCTTTTCCTGAGCCGTGGGCGGTCCCTTCCGAGCCTGTTCCTGAGCCGCGGTCGGCGGCCCCCTCTGAGCCTGTTGCTGAGCCGCAGTCGCGGGCCACCTCTGAGCATGTTGCTGAGCCGCAGAAAACGGAGACGCCGTCCTAATCAGAGCTTCCTGCTGAAGCGGAGGCGTCCTCCTGGAGGTTCCTGCAGCAACGGAGACGTCGTCACTCCTCCAGCGGTTCCTGCAGCAATGGGAGGCGTCATCCTCCAGAGGCCCCCTCTTTGTCAAGCTGGCCTCTCCAGAGGCGCTTCTTTGAATCGCCAGCCTCCTCCAGGAGGCCTCCACCGATCGCCTGACCCACGGCCGCGTACCTCCAGAAGCGTCTGCCTGCGCCTCCAGCCGCGGCCTGCCTCCAGGCGTCTGCCTGCCCGACCCACGGCCGCCTCGAAGACTCTTCCTCGTCTGCCTCCAGAGCTTTTTGTTGCCCTTGCCCACCCTGGGTGGGTTGTTTTTTGTTTTTTTGGACTCTGTTTTGTTTTCGTGCCCTCCTCCCTGGTTCCCCCTCTGCCCACCCTGGGTGGGTTGTTTTTGTTCTAGCGACTTTTTAGGGCGTCTGGGATCCGCCCTTAAGTGGGGTACTGTCACAGTCTTGGTTTTCCATTTGTTTGTCCTCTGCTGCCCTCTTGTGTCCTCTTTCCCTAGCTCTGTTTTCTGCTCTGCCCTCACCTGTTTTTGAATCTCTCGTTAGCCCTCTCTTTGTCTCTGTCTTCTTTAAAAAGCCCTCCCTCTTCAGTTCCTGTTTGCTGGATCCTTGTCTAACTTCTGCCTGCTACCGACTCCGTCTTACTGTCTGCGGTGCTTGGTGGGTGCTTTCGCGCCGCAGTGATTCCAAGTCATTAAAAGGCGTAAACCTCTCTCACCGGCTGCTGAGCTGTCGCGGCTCTCGATTCACCGAGACTTACTCGGTTACGCTGCAGAAAATTCAGCAAAAAGCTATCCTTAGCGGCGTGCTGGAGCCCTCCTTGCGCAAATAGCTCGCACGCGAAATATCGCTTATTTTGGGCGTGTTATCCAGCGTGAAGTTATGTGAACTCAAGTGAACTTCTGTTCTGTGAGTTAAATCTCGGGACCTGTCACTGCATGAAAAGTGAGATTTTGTCCCCGTAAACCCCGTAAACTCCCGCAGATCTGCCTGATTTTCGTCCGGTTTCCGACGGTTTGCAACCCGTGCTTTGTCAGCGTTTGTCGGTGCCACAAATTGTCGAAAACGATACCGTGACGATATGTGGAGAGCGATCCAGCTGTACTAATGGCCTAATTAGCATCACGAATGCAGCAAACCCGCGCGTCTGGCCGAAGTCTGGCTTGAATAACCTTCTCAGTATTGGCTGAAACCACTATTCTCAAACAAATAGAAATGGCTTCCGTGATTGGCAGCAAAACCACAACACGGTGGCCATGCCCAGGGCACCCCAATTTTCTTACTGGTATTGGGCGGAACCACTTTCTTTTTTAAACAAATTAAGAAGTGTAGGATTGGTTAGCATATATATATATATATATATGTTTGTATATATATATAGCAATAATATATATGTATATGTATATGTGTGTGTTTGTAGCCAGCAGCCAGCCAGCATGTAATAACCAGCAGCAACATGTAGCAGCAGCAATAGCCAACCTTATATATAGCACCATATATATATATTATATATATCTATATATATATATATATATATTCATTCATTCATATATATATATATTCATATATTTATTCCTTCATATATTTATTCATTCATATACTTATTGTATTTATGTTTATCCTACACTACTACACAATTATTATACTTTACCATCAAGGACATGAATGAATTTATACAGAAGTGAAGATTTGCCAGGAAGCTGTTTTATGCAAAGAAAGAGCTTTATTAAAACACACACAACTATATACAGCAGCGTATCCAAACACATCGCGTATCTAAAAATTACAACTCCGTGAGCGGGTCGGTTTGCTTTCTGAAGGGTTGGAGGTAACAGACAGCATTCCTCCGAAGGCAGGTCCGATGTACCCCGGCCATCCTCGTCGCGCGGCATTAGGCCGCCCATCGCTTTTCACCGGCACTAAAGCTGGACGCAGCCGACACAGAAGTGATCCGACCTACGAAATGGCTGACGGTACAATTAAATGGGCTGCGCCGGCGCCATCTTCGTAAAATTACGACATGAGATTTCGGCGGTGGCGGACTTCAGAGTTCCACTTCTCATCTGCTAGCGCACTCACACTCTGCGCTTTCAGCAGCTGAAAAAACAATAGATCAGCGCACTGGCTCTATGGACTGCCCACATCGACTGTTGCACCTGAAAAATAGCCATGCGATACAACGCCTTACCCTCCTTCTTCTGGCCGACTCCGAGGTAGATAGCCTGGCAGCCTCGGCACGCGGCGTGCTGGCTAGCAGCGTGTATCTGAAGCTCCTGCGCTACCGTCTCATATCACGTCTTACAGGCAGCTGGAAAACAATTAAATGAGAGGTGGTATGAATAAAAAAAAATCAAGCATAGCGCGACAGTAACACGGTAGGACAAGGCATTAAAACAAGTCACTTACTGCACAATGCTTCGTCTTTATCAACTGCTCGGTGCAAATCCGAGTGAAATAGGTGGTCACGCCTCATTGTGAGGCGACTGTAGTCTGTCTGAAAAAAAAAAGTACTATGTATGGTGGCCCGTATCGGTATCCACTGTCCTTTACGCAGAATGAAAGCATATTCTTTAAACCTTACCCCTGCTCCGGTTCATAAGCGCCTGCAATTAGTCTCCGAGTTGTTAAGACGGTGTACTGGTTCCTGTGAATCACAATGAATACACTTGGCGGCAAGCTTTAGGCTATGCTGCTTTTAGCTTACCTAGCTAGGCTGGGCTGTCTTTAAGCTTGCCTAGCTAAGCTAGGCTTAGCTGAGCATAGCTACCAATGTCGAACATATATTTACGCTACTGGCGGTTGCGTCTGTGCTCTTTCTGGTTAAGGCATCGCCAGAGTTGTAGGCTGCGCATAGTTGCTCGCCTGCTGTCAAAGGCTTTTAGGAAGAGGCGGTCGGACAAAGATCCGGGATTTGCACAAATTTACGGCGTCGTGATTCACCCAGCCGGAATTGTATTTGTCCTCCTTTACCCCCAGATTCCACATACTCCGTCCAAAACTCCGCCCCGGCTCACGTACACAGTACTTGTCTTATCATGTAAATCAATGAGAGCTGTTCACATCACCGTCACAGCTCGTCACGTGGCACGTACCGTCTTCTCAAGGTCCTTCACCGTCAAAATATCTGAACTGAGCTGTTTGCTCCCCTCCCGGTCCGTCAGATCAAGACCGCTATTACTGTCGCGCAAAACAGAAAGAATGTAAGAGAACCCCGGTTTGTCAGAATTAAATTATAGTTAAAACAGATTGCGGTATCTAGAAATTAGAGCGCCAGTTTGTATATATTCCCAAAAACTACAGAGCAATTAATTAAATAATTGGATGCAGACTATTGGTGCTTCAACAGACCAGGAAGAAGTTGTGAGATTCTAGAGGTGAATCCTGCACAGCTTTAAAGAAGAACTCTTATTGCAGGAATGGATGAAGGAATGATGAGTTTGGAAGCCAGAGAACAAACAGAGTTCTAGCGCAAACTAATAGCCATGAAGGTCCACGCACACCGGATATCCCTGTTGCACCACGGCAAATCCACAACGAGAAACTTATAGAATATGGCTGGCGGGCGAAAGCTTGAACATAACTGCTGTGGATGATGATGGGGATTTTTTAATATGTCAGATTAAATTAAAAAGCGTTCACGGAGTTTTATGCAGGGCTGAGGAGCTCAATTTAATGCTTTCTTTGACGCGCCTGTGGAAGCAAATTTTAGCGAAAATGCCGTAATGTCTGCTGCAAGTGGCATCTCATGTGGCCACACACACTGGGTGTGTATTATAGATTTGACACACACACACACACACACACACCACATGAAATGAGGCTAGCACACACATAAATTATATGGTGAGACATATATACATATATGTATAATATATATATATATATATATATATATATATATAACATATATATATATATATATATATATATATATAGATAGATAGGATAGATAGATAGATATACCCATAGATATGGATAGATAGATATATGGTCAGACTTGGATCGATAGAGAACATGGTGAAATCATCTTTACTCTCGACAGGCTGAACTCTTGTCATGAATTCCTCTGTTCCATCCAGTGCATGCCAAAGGCCTATTCTCTAGCTCTTTCTCGAGCTTCTTTTTCAAACATAACTGCTTTATGATCAATTGCAGCAGTTCTGCACAAATTAATCATGTTCTAAAAAAATGTCACTTTTTAAAACACCACAATGTATTAAATAAGCAAATGTGCTGGGAACCAATTCTTTTTACATTTCTTTAATATTTTGTTCTATTCAGCTACACAAGCATCACTCTTTAAACTACTAAGAATTGTGCTATAAAATGTGCTTTAACCGATTCTTATGTACACCTTAGTAATTTATTGTTATGCCGCCAATGTCCTCCTTTTGGTGCTATAAAAATGGCCACCCTAGCCCTCTTGTCCTCTATGGACTGCAACCTGGAGTGCATCGAATTCTCCAGCTCAGTGAGGCGCGCGCTCATTCATGGCGGCAGTATGTTGGGCAAGCTGGCCAGAGACAGTCCGGTGATAGCAATCAGCAGTGGACGTTAGAGATAATAAATGCAACAACAAGTTTTTGGAATCAAAAATAGTCTATAAATAATATGTACCCAAAAAGAACAAAAGCACAGCTCTCTTACAAGAATTTTAAGAAATCTGCTATTAGTCAAAATTAGGACAAATTATTTGAAATTCCCAATTCCTCTAAATATAAAACAATTTAAAAATAATAAAAATAACATATATCCTTCAAATGAGTTTTTTAAAGAGAGATTTAAGTTTAATGTTGAAATTGTGGCTTTTGTACAACTCAATTGGAAACAACTAAACATCTTTTTTATGAATGTAAAGTATTAAACTTATGGGGATCAACTTGAACCTTTCTGTCTTCTAAAACAATAAATTTAGATTTTATTTCCTGGCAAAACATTCATTCGGTTTATCCATTAAAGAAAAAAATTTGGAATTTTTAATCAATATTCTAATAATTGTAACAAAGTATTATATTA
>JAGKQL010000050.1:3047039-3152534 GCA_018398635.1 Cyprinodon brontotheroides | reverse complement strand
TTACCAGGGTTGCGGGGGTAAAACCTGCTTTGCATTTGTATAGCTCACAACATGTTCATTTACATGGTAAAAAGCCTCCCTAGAATTCCATGGGGCATGGGAAGGCTTACTGCCTAAGAAATTCCGCACGTCAATTTCTGACAATTTGCGGGGAGTTTTCGGCGAAGCCTGCAAATTGCGTAAACTGCGCTAACCTAGTTCCCGCGACAATCTACAGTGGCGTATATTGACACGAAAATCCCACTTTTTCATGCAGTGTGTTGCGCGAGACGCAGAGCGCACCCGTAGACAAGAGGCGGTGTGAGAGGCGTGTCGCGGGGAGTGCAGTGCTGCGGCTGGGGTAACGCACGAACCGGAGGTGTGAGCAGGGGTTCACGTCTGTCTGTGTACCTCGTCTCTCCCTGGCTCCTAGAGTTTGGTTTTCCCCTGATGTCTCCCTGGTTCTGGTTCATCTGTTATTTCTGTTGGATTTTTGATTCCTGCCTCAGTTCCTGTAAACCTCATTAAACCCCACCTAAATTCACCTCTGCCTACTTGCTTGCCTCTGTATTTGGGTCCATCAAACCAACATCAAAAATCCTGACAACCTCTGCAGCCTAAACTTCTCCGTCGCGCACATCTCTTCCGCCCTACCATTATGTTCCGCTGTTGTTTTATATGAAAGGGAAGAAATTTAGAAAGGGAAAAATCGGGATGGGTGGATAGATAGAGAGATAGATGGATGTTGCAGTACCTATAACAACCCAAACACACAGGATTTTAGAATTAGACATCCCCAGTTTTAATTTCATACACTTACCAGATCTGAACGCCCTGTTAGAAAACTTCACACCCATTAGTAGACGTAATGCAGCCTGATGATATTTACACCGCATCAGATAGCGTTCCCCCTATGTTTGACTCGGGGGACAGTCCGTCCGTCCGTTTGTCCATCCGTGGGTGAGTAGACCATGATGTAACACCACTGAGGAGCCTCCAGCTGAGTGTATTAAAATCACTGTTACTATTAAAATACTTCATTTAGATTTACATTCGGATTAAATTATTACCATTAAAATATATCTATAAATCTTTATCATTCTCAAGAACAAAAAAGCATATATATCTACAGTTTGTAGGCATGAAAAGAAATAGGTTTTGAAAATATATTGCTATTAGGTTTCGTTATAACTTTAAATAGAGGACTGATTATATCTATGCTGGCCCTGAGATCTTATTTTTCATTAAAGTATGACATGTGGTGCCTTGCTGCTGCAGGCAGATAATGCTGTTATTATTTTTAGAGAATGATTTTTAGACTTAAACTTAGACTCAGACTCAACTCTATTTATTCCTTGAGATTACTACTTCATGGAAATTCTGGTTGCAGTAGCTTATATAGCGTACAAAGTGTAGAGTTAAGGAAAGATGCCATTAAAGATAAAAATACAATAGACAATATAAAAAGAGTTTATTAATGTAGAGTGTATTAATGTAAAGTTTGGTATAGACTGTAGTGTGGAGTGTTTTAATGTAATGTTTAATGTATATTTAACTTTTTCCGTGAGGACAATATATATACAATATAACCATTTAAATCGTACATTAAAAAAGAAATTGAAGATGCAAATGATACTCCTCTGTGTATCTTTATAGTGTTGGGAGCTGGAGAAGTTCCACCTTTTCTCCAGCAGAGTCCGCTGTGGATCCTTCTGAATGAGCCTCCTGCACAGCTGCAGCCCATCAAGATCATCAGAGGATCCACTATATAAGCTGTCTTCAGACCTTGCCTCAACGCCGCAGTGTTGATCCAGTTGGTCAGTCGGCCTAAGCCTAGACTCTCAGTGTAACTTTGTGACTTTGAATCCAGCCTGGATTCTAACCGTTATCTCTGTCTTCCAGGAGACCAGTGTCTCCTCTGTGAAGCTCTGGAAGAGCTAACCTGCCGAAACGACCCTCAGAGCCAAAACCCTAAGAACCATAGAGAACTTCTTGCAGCTCAGGACTAAGAGCTGGAAAACCCAAGGCCAAGGTCTGTTCTTAAATAGACGTGAGACGCTGAAGCAGCAAGCGGACTCTGCTGATCAACTCCTCTCCAGATCCAACAGTGACTCTCCCAAAGCTAACCTCAAGAACCCTCAAGGTACAATCAGTTATCTTCAAGAAATCAAGTTCCAACTTGCAACGCTAACTGAACTGTCTCCCCACGCAGACTCCGGTGAACCAGTGTCCAGGCCCGAGCCAGAACCAGTACATTCTGTGTGCTTGTAGCAAAATAAACTTGTTGAACTTTTATCCTGTGTCCGCCAGTGGTGTTCTGCATACTTGGGTCGCTCTTTAGAGAACCCATCATGACATTTAGTAGTTTAAAGGTTGCATCCTTTTTTTGCGGGTGGGAGCCCAATATCAATGTCTTTCACAGTGCCTCAAATTCCTGGTGGCTCCCCTGTTAACAGAAGCCACTAGTTACAGTGTTAAAGTGTAACAGATAAACAGAAGTTAACCACTTTCAAAAGATAAATTCATCAGTCTGTTTTTAAATTATTCTTGAATTGAATAATTTTTTATTCAGGTGGACAGCAGTCTCTGTAGGCTCCACCACAGCCTGCAGCCTTACATGTGGCTCTATATCACATAAATAGGAATCAGTTTTGAGGGGGGCAGTTTTCATCAGGACTCGGGCAGAGGTCACTTACAGTAGCAATGGGCTCTATGCACAACTCTGCTACTTCCTAAACTTAAGGCAGCTCTTATTTCCTGTCTTTTTATGTTGGATGAGCTGATCAATCTAGGTTTGGCTCACCTCATTAACCATGGCCAGGCACACCTGGATTAACCAGTTCATCCATTGATGAGATTCTAAATTTTTTTTAACCAACCCATCTCCTAACTATTACTTAAACATTGAAGTAGCTACTGGTTAATATTCACTGAGTGCTGCCTTGTGTCTCTCCTCCAACCACGTAGCTATACATAGCAGTGAAATGCGACCGCAAATTAGATATCTCAAACCACAGATCTGATGATGTTAGACCGAGATACAGGATAAGGAGCAGCAGGAGAGAGGAAAAAAACACTGACTCAAAACGCTCTGAACACTGATAGCTGCACCCAACCTCTGCTGGCTGCCTATCCCCGTCCGCCAGGGGCAGAGGTTCAGAGCTGATGGCTCGGTTCGAGGACCCAGTGTGTTTCGACTACATGCTGTGCTATAGTTGAACAAAATCCCAGACGATTTTGAAAGCTGATGTACTGACAAACAAGGTGCGGCGCCTAGGCACCCAGAGTATCACTGATGCAGCAACCCCAGTGAGCAGGCAGGAATCTGATCAAGGTGAGGGAAACAGTTCAGACCGAAACAGTTCTGGAGTCCAGAAGTCTGCAGCCCAGTCAGGGGTTCCGGTCCACACAGTAACAGACAGATCCAGGGTTCCAGGAATCCACAGAGCGGGAATGCAGGTTCAGAGTTCCATTAGTCAACAGCGGCCTCAGACAGAAATGCACAACTGCAAACAGGCAAGCTCAGTGGTTGAGGTAGAGAGACAAGACATGGTACCAGGATAACTGCAGAACTTTAAACCTTTCTCAACCTAGGAGCCTGGACTTTGGGACTAGCTCCATAGTCCTGCCATACGTGGGGCATAAGTTACATGCAAGTTAACTGATCACTGACATACGTTACGTGTAACTTACTTATAAGTCGTGGCGTCCAGCTTATCCAAAACCTATGAGTAACTTCTCCTAGAGGGGCGCAGCTTTAACTGATGTAATGACCAAGGAATTATGCTTTTGCATCATTTAATGGGCATTACACTGCCATGCGTTATGGTGAAGTTAGGCTGTCATTGCACATAAGTTCTGGACTCATTATTAATATGCTATGTATATTCCCAAAATTTAAAAAAATACAAGAAACGTTCAGCGCATGCCAGGCATACGCTGTCTAAATCGGCAAGGTGTGACAGGGCCCTTAGGCAGGTGAAGGAAGTGAACAATTAGGGTCAGCTATCAGGGTAGATCACGACACCCTGGTGAGAGGCACTCTGAGCAGAAAGGGTGTGGTAACTTGTGTAAGGCTCGGTGGAGGATCAAAGTCTACATAGGTAGTTTCTTATTAATGGATGGATGATCTAACATCTTACTTTATAATCTTTACCATATCCTCAATAGCATTTAAGTAATTCAGCATGACAATGTGTTAAATTAATAACTTGATAATTTGAAAGACAGCCATGGAAAGTAAAAATCATGTCCATATCATCAAAGTCAAGACAGATGAAAGAACAGAAACAAAATACAAAGGCCATAATGATCACAAAACCGGAACAGTAATATCTGCTGTAACTAACTGCAACAACATATTTTCACTCTCTGAAATCTTTTACCACTTGTCTGTCAGGGTCATAGGGCTGCTGCCTATCTCCAGTAGTTTATGGACAAAAGGCTGGTCACACTATGGACACGCTGCCAGTCTATCTCCGTACAACAAAGAAAGGTACAATCATGCGCATGCATGCATGTTAAGAACATGCAAACTCCATGTAGAGAGACAAAGCAGGAATCAAATCGAGGACCCTCTTGCTGGAATTCTGCAGTGCCATAAACTGCACCATTATAGAGCCCACTAACTGAAATGTTAATATAAATTAACATTACATTTTTTGGTCAACCAAAGAATAACAGATTTAATATTTAATGGTTATTTTATATTTGAAATAAATGCTGCCTCCCACAATAGCAAGTGTTGAACAAATTTTTATTTACTGAGCCGATACCATACAATTAACACATTAAACATATGAAATGTCAACATTTGCAGCAATTGCAACACAAGTACAGATATAAAACAAGTAAATAATTAACCTAAGCCTTTTTGATTTGAACTTTAGTCTCCGTTTCCTGTAACAAACTGTGTCTTGTATCTACAGCAGTTTTTGTTATTTTCTTTTTATTCATTACTGTTATCTATGGGTTCCTGCTATACAGGATACAATGAATATATTACCCAATAATATAACAGCCACAGAAACAATGTTAAAGACTTAATGTTTTTAAAAAAGATATCTACTTATTTTATACTTTTACTTTTTGGCTAACTTAGGAACACTCTCCCACTAATATCATGGAAGTCTGTAGGTCAGTAATATTCAATTTTTTTTAAAAAAGATCACTGAGAGAATGTTACTGTTATATGAAGAATCATGCAAATATGGGGCTATATTAATAGTATGTCAGTTATTAAAAGAATAGCTTACCTTGCTAACTAAAAAAATAAGTCCTTTATTTGATTTTTATAGCACTCTGCCTTAATCCTTTATATCTCTGTGTGTTGTGCAAGTTGCTGCTGCGCTTAGGTAACTAGCTATTGCTTTAAACATTTAATTTTACATTTATTAACTCACTGTCCTGTCCTCATCCTTTGGTTCTATGATTAATTTTAAGATGTACACAATTTTCGTCTCTTTGCAAGTTTTTTTGACAAGGATCACGTTTTATTAATGATCTTTAATCCTTTTTTTCATATATCATTTATAAGCCTACATTTTTGAGGGGAGAGAATCAAACTAAAAACCACAGAAAAGGAAATTTAGTCAAACGTATGAAGATCAAACAGCAAGATAATTGTTTGAATTAATGCTTAAAATGCATGTATACTTTATAAACTGAAATAGAAAGCATATTGGGAAATGGACAGCCAACTAAATCACAAAACAGGCTAATATGCATTTGATGTCAATCAATAATGTTTTATTTTAGCTTTTCAGAAATAAGTGGAGGAGTAATATAGGGGATTGGTGGCCCAGTAATTAGAGTAGAGCAACCAATGCAAGTATGTGGTTCAAACCCTGCAACCCACCCATCTGGATTCCTGAAGACGACTCTTGGCCATCTGGTTGTTCTCCAGGCAGCTGCTGGCTGCCCAGCGTTAAATGCAAGAATAAAATTCTAATGCAATTTAAATTCATAGTGTCCAATTAAATTGTACATCTTTATGCTCTCATTTATTTCCTGAAAAAAACTTTTGTAAAATCTATAAATTTCACTTACAGTATGTGCAAAGCTTTCATACTTTGTTTTTATTTAGAATAAACACTATTTATATTTAAGAAAACATTTAGAGTCATGATTAATGTTTCTGTTATCACTATTTTATAATTTAAAAATGTTTTAACTATTTTGATCTAGATCAAGGTTTGGACCATATACTTTTTTTGTGTTTTTTCTCCCCATCAGAATTAGTTTTATTCCAGCCATGCCCTATAAAAAAGCTGATTCCAAAAAAAAAAAAAGATATTAGTCTTAATTAAGCTGTGTGGTTATCTTCCTGAAATCTATACTGCTGTACTACTGATTGAAACTTTTTTTTTTATATCTCAATTTCTGTTTCCTATTTTGTTAGAAAATTTTCAATAGGTTCAAGAACCTTTTCTATGTTCAGCAGCTGTCTTTCACAAGCTTTCTTTTTCTCATCAAGTTTCCACTCGGACTTTAACAGACTTTCTTTTTTCTCAAATAACTCATCCTTGCCATCCGAACTATCTCCTTCAGTTATTTTTCTCTCCACCACCTGAAGTTGCTCTTTGTTTTTCTCCTTGTTAGACTCAACCTCTCTGAGTTGTTGGCCCAGCTTTTCTTTCTGGTTCTCCAATTCCTTTTTTACATTATTTAGTGTGGCAAGTAACTCCTCAAGTTTGGGATCTTCTGACTTCCTCTGCAGCTTAGAGTTCTCATCTGCGGTGGAAAATAAAAAAGGTAGACTTTGAAAGACTAGAAAATGTGATGAAAAATGCAAACAAACAAAAAAACATCTGTCTGTAATTCTTTGTAAAGGTTGCTTTTGGATAAAACAGAATTTTAATAAAAAATAAACTTGAGAGAGATATAGACCAATGATGATAATTTAATAAAACTGTATCACATAACCACTTGTTAATGATTGAATCTTTTTCATGACACATTTCCCTTTAATATATTATTTTTATTTTCAGTCATACAATTTTCAGCCTACATTTCTTTCAATTGTTTTAAAAACTTCAAAAGTTTTTATCTAATTGTATTTCTGGGTGTGTTTCTTGTTTGTTGGCAGAACCTGTTCAGTTACTGTTATTTACTGTAGTATATCCAAGAAACATAATGGATAGTAAAATGTAAAAAATTCCAACAATAATAAAGCAACAGTTAAAAAACACTTTCATTAAATAATCAAATTTTGGACCCAATTTTTACCTTCATATAAACAAAAAATTATTATAAACAAACAACAAATATTTATAAAGAATGGCAAATATACAAATGTATGTATTTTTTTTATACTAATTATTTCATAATCATAAAATTTTGTACTTTCAGATTATGAGATTATGGACAAATGGAGAGCAAAGTGTTTTCAGTATGAGACATCTCCAGATGTGTAAGACACATTGATAGAGAATATCTTTCCTACTATCAACACCTACAACAACTTGATGGAAAAAAAACACTATTAATTACTGCAACATTTATTTTCCTTTTCCTTTTCAATTGAAATGATTTTAATTGTAAGGAAACATTAAGCCACAACTGGTCCAGTGAGGATACCGTGGCACCATATTATTTTCAATGCCTTAGCAGAGCAAAACATTTTCTTTTACCGGGAAAATGTGAAATGACACTTAAAAACCGTATACAGTTACTGACTTGCTTCCATTTCTTATTCTCATTTATTTTCAGCAATTGAAATTTCAGTCTTAATACTTCATTTAATTGGATTTACCTGTTTGCTCTTTCAGTTCTTTCTTCACAGCTTCCAGCTGTTTCTGTTTGTTTTGTAGTTGTCCTTTAATCATGGAAATGGTAGATGAAATCATCACATAAAACAAACTAGTATTAATTGCAAAATTAAAGTTTTTGCTTCATGAAGCTACACTTTATGCTTTGAAAAAATATCTTAAAAGTTGTATCTGATTGTTCCAATTCTTTTTGTTAGCAGAACCCACTCTGTTACTGTAATTTACATCATTATATTCAGCAAAAACAATGGAAACCGTCCATTTCCAACCAGTACCCACTGTACTAATTGTCAAAAATAATTGGGAGACTATTCAAATTTACGCTGATGAAGATTCTCAGTCATCCAGTTCATAGTCATTCCGTAAAAGTTAAAAATAAATAAAAAATCCACTGGACTTGGTTTCCAAGATTTGAAGACGTTTCGCTTCTCCTTCAGGAAGCTTTCTCAATTCAAATGTATGGATCAGCAGTGAGTTTGAGTCTTTATATAGACAAAGCCTTGTATTGCTTTGGAAACATGCAAACTGAAACCGACGAGTAGACGAAAAGGGGGAATTGTCTCCTGTAATACCTGAAACCTGTCTGTGATTGTTATGGGTCGGTCAATAAGGAGGTATTGTTCACCGGCTGAAGAAAGGGTTCCTCTGTGATGGGGTAGGGGATGTGGTGATATCTGGAAGGGATCATCTCTATAACTGAATTGTAAGTCTTTGGAAGCTGGAATCTGAGTCCACCACCTCTGTTTAAAGTTGTTTTTTTTCTCTCTTAACATAGCTTCCTTCACTCCTTTCTCAAACCACCTATTTTCTTTTATCCAGAATGTGAACACTCTGGTCCTCAAAAGAATGTCCTTTTGTCCACAAGGTGTAGAGATGTACTGCAGAGTATTGTCCAATGGGACCAAACAACCCACTCGTCGGTTTCAATTAATTTGTATTGCATGTTTCCCAAGCGATACAAGGCCTTGTCTATATAAAGATTCTAAACTCAATGCTGATCCAGACATTTGAATTGAGAAATCTTCCTGAAGAGGTGGCGAAACGCGTCTTCAAATCTTGAAAACCAAGTCCAGTGGATTTTTTTTTTTTTTTTACTTCTACAGAATATTCAAACTTACATTAAACAATAAAATAAATCCCTTCTATAACTTATTAATATTTGAAATGAAACATTTCCATTTTATTAATCATCCATTATCACTTACTTATGTTCTCAATATCAGTTTCGATTTCAGCAAATTTGTCTGTAGTTTCGCTTTCGTCAATTAACGGTGACATTGAAGAACCTGAGGTTTGTTTGCAGGGCTTTATCTTCTTTATATCTATAATGTAAAAAATGAAGCTATTATAAGATAGAAAATGATTTTATTCTACAGGGTAACTACATTGTTGAAGAAAATTGACTTACATGTTAGCAATAAAATGCCAGAAAAACCAACAGCGCAAACAACAAGGAAACCATCAGCCACAATAACTAGAGTCCTCAAGTGACCCAATTCCCCAGTGATGTACACTGAAAAAAAAGAGGTCAAAACTATGTTAAAATACCGGCAGCTGTGGTTGCCAGGAAATTACTGTTACAAAAAATGGAATCTGTACAAGACAAAATGGTGCATTGTTTTGTTAACCTTAAATTTTACAGTTGAAACATTTTTTTTTCAGGTTAATTCATTTTATTTATATAGCACCAGTTCACAACACACACGTCATCTCAAAGGCACTTTACATTTCACCAGATCATACAGTCAAATTTATTAAACGTTTTCTATCTAAGGAAAACCAGTTGATTGCATCGACTCATTGACTCGAAGGCAGTCCCACCTCACACTACGCATACTTGTAGTGACAGCAGAGAGGAAAAACTCCTTTTAACAGTAAGAAACCTCCAGCAGAACCAGGCTCGGATTTGAGCGGCCATCTGCTGAAGCCGCATGGGGTTCAAGGAGACAGAGCCAGAGATACAAAGGCAACTGTAAAAGGAAGCCCCATCCACGAAAACACACAGCCAGGCAGAGGCGAGGCTCTGGCCAAGCTCTCTTGTGACAGGATGAAGAGAGCACACACTGCAAAAAACGATCTAGAAATAAGTAAAAATGTCTTTAAATTAAGTGTATTCACCCTTAATTTGAGTGGGTAAATTAGATAGTTTGCCGATGGAATGAGTAATTTTACTCTAAAAATAAGATAATTAGATAATATGCACTTAAAATAAGACAATGCAATTGTGTTTTTCTTATTTTAAGTGTAAATTGTCTTGTTCCATTGGCAAAATGTCTCTTTACCACCTCAAATTCAAGAACAAATGCACTTATTTTAAGAAAAAGGACTTATCTAGATTTCGATTTTTTGCAGTGCATCCAGCCAGTCATAGTCAGAGAAACAGGACTACACTGAAAACAGGCCGATCTCGAACATCTATAAACAAAGGTGTTGATGGCAGCAGCACAGCTGATATTTCTCTCCAGGAGGAGTGTTTGTCTACCTTTTCCTTCACTGTAAATTATTGTAGAAAAAATAAATAACATAAACCGTTGAACTGTAAGGTCCTGTGAAAATAATAGCCCTTTCCATAGTTTTTTACATTTATCGACTGTAAACAAAATGAGATACATTACAGTTCTATTTACAGTTATTTCTTCTTTATTTTACAATGTGGGATATCCAGTACATTATTAGTGTAAAAAACTTAAATGCGGTTAACTTTTTTTTAAGGCTACGGTAATAATAAACAAAGTAAAATTGTACATTTTATTTCAAAATTTTTACATTATAGTACATTTCTGGCAACCACAGTTGCTGGTATTTTACAGCTAAAAATACAGTACCATACATGTGCAAATTAAGTTTTTTGGTGTAAAATTTACATTGGCAACTTAAAGACTGACTATGGTAATCAAGGAACTGATTATCATTAGACAATTCTTTGTTACAGCTTGGAAAGAAGACAGTACAGTCTGCACGATCACAATTTACTATGAACCTTGACAATGTAGTATATAACTGGTAATAGTTAAACGAAAACATGGTCAACTCGTAGTCACTTCCCCCTCTATGAAATGGAGTAAGAAGTAACAGAGTCTGGATTCAGTTAAAAATAGCCCTCTGAATAATCAGGTTCGAAATGTACATGGCATCAAAGTGACAAGTTCTGCTGGAGATATCAAATTGCTGCCATTGGGTTTTCACTTTGGACTGCGAGGATCCACCCTGCAGAAGAAAGAGAATAGAAAGTTACCAACATTTGATCAATGCTGCAATGCATGCAAAAGATAAACAAAGACTTAGACTGATTTTATTTTTTCATTTTGTATACACAAGTGTAAACAAAAATAGATTTTTTTACGAACAGCTCTCTCAACTATTTAATTTTTTAAAGTGCAGCCTTGATAAGGTAACCTACAGTAATAAAAAAAAACATTGTGATGGAAAACAGTAATGTGTATAGTTACATTTTTAACATTCAACCTTCATTTCAATAATTTTTTATAACCCATTATACATAACATTCAGCAGTTTATTGGCAGTGGGGTAGAAACTGTTATGGAATCTGCTGGACCTGCATCGAATGCTTCAAAGTCTCTCCCCAGAGGGCAGCAGGGAGAACAGTCCATGGTGGGGCTGTGAGGAGTCATTTATGATGTTACGGGCTCGGGACACAGCACTGGGATGAAATGTCTTTGATGGAGGGAAGAGGAGTCCCAATGATCTTCTCTGCTGTTCTTACCACTCTTCTCACTTTCTTCCAGTCTAAGGCGCTCTAGCCTCCACACCACACGGTGAGACAGCTGCTCAAAACACTCTCTATGGTGCTTCTGTAGAAGGTGTTGAGGATGGGTGGGGACAGACGGCCTCTCCTCATCCTTCACAATAAGTATATGTCATTTTGTGCTCTTTTGACTAGTGAGGTGGTGTTAACATTCCAGTTGAGGGTGTCTATGATGTGCAGCACCAGGAATTTGGTGCTGTTGACCACCTCTACAGCTGAGCTGCTGATGATCAGTGGAGCGTAGTTAGGCTGGTTCTTCCTGAAGTCCCAGATGATCTCCTTAATCTTCTCCACGTTCAGCATCAGGCTGTTATCTTTGCACCAGTCCACCAGCTGCTCCACCTCCTCTCTGTAGTGCTGGTCATTGTTGTCACTAATAAGGCCCCCCCACCGTGGTGTTGTCTGCAAACTTCATGATGTGATTGGTGGTGAACCTGGGGACGCAGTCATGTGTCATCAGGAGTGAACAGCAGGGGGCTCAGGATGCAGCCCTGAGGGGAGCCTGTGCTTTGGATGATGATATCAGAGGTGTTGTAGTCCATGATCATCTGAAATGCCTCTCCACATCCTCCTGGTGCTGCTGTCGTTTTGGAAAAGATCCTGGATCTTCTGGCTGTGGTTCTGCTTCGCTGACCTGATGACACGTTTTGAGTTGGCATGCACTGCTTTCAGTCCCTCTTTATCACCAAACTTGGAAGCTGAGTTCCATGCTTTTTAGCTATTTCTGAACCTCTCCATTCATCCAGTGTCATTGATTGGCCCAGGTGGTGATGTTCTTTTTGATGCTGACATACTCAATGCATTTGTTAATGTAGGCTGGCGCAGTCATGGCATACTCATCATGTTAGGATCCTCAGGCTGGCCCACCAGAGGCGCCGAGGATCTCTTTTTGTTCTTTGTTTTGCTTTCCATTAGGACTGGAGTTACTGTTGGGATCTGGGATTACCCTCTGTCTCCAGCAGAGTGCGCCGTGGGTCTCCTTGGGCTGGAGTCTCCCTGCACACCTGTTGTTAATCCTCTCATCAGGAGACCTCCCCTTTATAAGCCCCTGCCAGACCTTGCTTCCACGCCGCAGTGTTGATCTTAGTTGGAAACCTGTCTCTGGTCTGAAGCTCAGGAAGAGCTGCCTCACTGGGAAACCTGTCTCTGGTCTGAGGCTCAGGAAGAGGCAGAGCTGCCTCACTGGACTATGTCTCTGGTCTGAAGCTCTGGGAGAGCTGCATCACAGGGAAACCAGTCTCAAGCTTGAAGCTCTAGGAGAGCTTAACCTGCTAATCAGCCCTGTGAGCTGGAAGCTCAGATCAAGGTCTGCCATGCTAAGCCTGAAGCTAGATGCTTGGCTTCCCATGAACTCTGCTAACCAACAGTCTCCAGTCCCAGTCAAGACTTTAGTGAACCAGCCCTGAATCCCAGTTCCAGTGTTTCATTCCTTGTGCTTGTGCAAATAAACTCTGTGTTGATTTTTTACCCAGTTTCCATGTGTGTTCTGCATTTTGGGCTTAATTCAGATACCCATCATGACACATCAATATTTAATAAGTTGTCATATGTTGCTGTAGCCTTGAAGATGTTCCAGTCAGGGCATTCAAAACTGTCTTGGAGTTTCTCCATGACACCCTCAGACCACACTCGGGCCTCTTTAACTGTCGGTTAAGCCCTTATCAGCTGGGGCTTATATGCATGGATAAGCCTGACTGAGAGATGATCTGAGGACCTGAAGTGGGGGCGGGGGGTTGCTCCGAATAAATTTTTGAAGAATTAACCTAGATTGAACCAGGTCTAAAATGTTTTCACCTTGAGTTGCAAATTCCTCTTGTTGGTAGAAATTAGGGAGAACCGTCTTCAAGTAAGCCTGGTTAAAATCCCCACCAAGGATGAAAATACCCTCTGTGTGTGCAGATTGGAGCTCAAAAATGGCCTGGTATAGTGTCTTAATGGCGTCTTTTGTATTAGAGCTGAGAGGCACATAAACAGCAGTGATGTGCCCAACCACACTGGAGCTCCTCTGGGCGGGATAGAAATGTCTGCAGTTAACAGTCAGAAACTTGATGTCTGAGAGCAGAAGCTGGTGACCACCCAGAATTCTTGCACCAGCTGTTGTTAATGTAAACACACAGCCCACCACCCCGAGTCTTACAGCATAGCTCTTCTTCTTTATATCAGCGCGTAAAGTGTTAGGCCCCTCCAGGCATAATAGCATTGCTGGATGCAGCCAAATCTCCATCAGAATGATGGCTTAGCTGTTACATATCTCCTTTTTTGAAGGGAGTTTTAATCTGAGATTATCCAATTTGTTTTCCAGCTAAACGGACGTTAGAGAGCAGGATTGATGGAAGCAGCCATCTGTGGGGATCTCTCTTTAGCTTTGAACCCCCTCTGTAGGCGCGCTTTATCCATCTCGTGCATCGCTTCCTCCGTCTTTTATTTTTCTCTGTTGTATTATTTACATCCGTCCATAGCACTTACAGCTTTTTAAACGGTCAAAAATGACTGTATTTGAAAGTATTTGTGACCATAGCTCCAGCAGGTGTTGGCGATCAAAAATGCAGGTTTGATGTCTAGTTTGTATCGTTTTAAGCAGCATTTTTGTGAAATTGTCGAGAGGAGCTGTTCTTGGCTGCTGCCTTGGAGCGCCGCCATGGAAAAAACAATATGTAAAATTAAGCTTTCATAAACTATTTCTTAAAAGTTGTAGGAACATGATGGTAGGACAGACCCAAAACTAACTCAAAATGTGAAAATTTGAAGAATCTCAAACAGGATATGAAGTCTAATTTTCCATGGAACTTCAGATGTATGACTTGAAAATTTAACAAAACGAAAGTTACGACTGTAACCACGGTTCTATGCATCCTCGATGACCACCAAATGCACTGCTTAAAGCACAATGACCACCCTTGCACAAGCACAGGTCAAGAATCTTATACCAATATGGTCATTTGAGACCCCTGGTGACTCCGGTAAGACTATATAGTAACAACGACAGCTCAGTCCCATAATGTTCTCGCGAAACACGAGGATTCCAAGGGACTGAATGCTCTTTCGGTCATCTGGGATTCATAGAACCATAGTTACAGTCATAACTCTCGTTCTATTTCATCCCTACTGATCGCCAGTCAGTCCTGAGGAATCACACCCAGAAAATAAACAATCCCGAAAACACATGCACCTCACTGGGATGGTGGTGTGCACTAGGATAGGATCCCCTCCATTGGTGGCCAAGTTAAACCTGTAAAACCTAGCAAAGATATTCAGGGATTACCAAGAGGCTGCTGTACATATAGCCTCCAGAGTGAACGCAGTCATAACGACCCATGACACACTAATGCTCCTAGTGTAATGATACAGAAACGGGACAGTGTACTAGGCCCTCCTGTCTTTCACAGCACCAGCTGCTAAAAACCTTCCGCTTACGGGTGTACACCAGTCCTGTGGAAGGGGGCGTTTCATTAGTCATTGTGTGTCTGATGTTACCGACCTGGCTGCTTTTCCGTACTTTCCCAAAATGACCCCCAATACCTCTGGGTGGAGCCTCCACTGACCTGGTGGTGGGCGTCCCTGAGACAGTCAGAACAGTCTGCACACCTGGAATGTGGGCTGCTCTCAGGCTGGCAAAAAGAGGGGCTGCCTCAAGAGCCTCTGGGTCAGCTTCAGAAATATCAACAGACAAAATAGCACCCTTGGCAGGCAAGGTGTCTATCTCTTGGCTCAGAGCCTGAGCTTTTACCTAGTTGTGAATCACCATCATCCTGACACAACCAGGAACAGGAGGGCAGCGGCGGAACTGTAGCATGTAACCCCAGCTAAGCGTAGACACCACCCATGGATTGGGAAAGAGAGCGGCCCAGCAACTGAGCTGATTTGGGGTAAAGTGTCCCACCTACAGCCTGGTGATGTCATCTCTGAGCTCCCTGCCCTTAGGGGGCGGGAGGAGTGCCTAGTGACCTGCCTGGGTTCAGAAGTAACAGGAGTCTGACCTCTTGGTAGGTCCCACTGGCCATGAGCATGTGTGCAGGGTTTGGTCAGGGCAGGATAAGTGCATGAAAGAGACACAGAGGCCCTCCCAGCAGGATACTGCAATCATTTGCAATAAAGGCCGGCCAACTGCTGCCTGGTACGAGAAGCCTGGGCCGACCATTCCAGGATACAAGTGCAGTGGAGCCAAACAACTCTCCAGGAACCATTGGAAGGCTCATCATGATCCTTATACCAGCTTCTGTCAGAGGAGAGTGATTTTGCCAAACTTGGTGCCTGGACAGGGGTAGATAGGACACATCCAATTTCCCTCTACAGAAGAGCAAACGCATGAAGAGATGCGTCCATCAACCCTTCAGGAGGCGCATCAACGGCGACACCCTTCAAAGAAGCTGAGAAACCCAATAATAGATGTGACAGAGAGTTACCAAATCGCCCCAAATGAGACCCTAAGTCATAGGCTCTAAAGAGCAGATTGTCGGTCACACTACACTGAGGACTAGGACACCTGGCATTAGCTCTCAAAGCCTCATCTGGCACCACAATGAGGGAAGCTATGGAAAGTTCGACTTCCAGGTTCGAAACTTGGGCACATCTTACATGAATGCCAGGGCCCTGCCATCAGAGGTCAGCTCTGAAAAGGCCTTAGTGTCTGCACAACAGGCATGAATCTCACTCACATATTCAGCAGACGGGGGAACCATAAAAGATGACCTAGCAGTAGGACGTTGACTGAAGGCCCTGGAAGAGGCAGGTTGGTCCTGTGGAGCATCCAGCTGCAACCAGGCAAGAGCAGTCTTCAAAGTGCCCACTATCGACCCATCCACCTCCACTAAGAGCTGTAAGAGATATGCGAGCTGATTTCCGACAGATGTGCCTTGAGGTCAAAATGATCCTGAAAATCAGTGCCAGAGGGTGCCAGGGAAATAGCATTGTCTTCTAAAGCACACAGTGGGGATGAAATAGATCTGTATTTTAGATTTTGAAATTGAATTTCATTGCTTTGAATACTTTGTTTTAATAATGTAATTTCAGTTGTATATCATTTCTATTGCTGTGTCATGAATCTGGGTGCTTTAGAAAGCAGATAATCAAACAGATTTCTAAGTTTATGTGGAGCATGAACTTAAATTATTTAATGGCATTTTAGATTTAACCTTTGAAGCATTTTAGAGCATCCTGGATATCAGTAAGTATTTCAAATTATTTACATAACACTGCTTCAGCCCAAAGTGTAATTTCAGAAGTATAACATGATGTTACATGTAGATCAGTGAATCTGTGATGATCAAGTATTTTGTCATGGACCCAGATATGCAACATCAAGTCAGAATTGTTTAACTTAAAATCATACAGCTGAAATGAAATTTGTACTCAGACTTTCCTGGTGGTTCCTAAAGTCTCTAAAAGTAGAATGGGAGGCAGATGCTTTAGTTATCAGGCTGCTTTCCAGTGGAATCAGCTCACAGTTTTAGTCCATGAGGCAAATCATGTATTCGTGATATTTTTCATGATTTATTATATTGGGTATTAATGTGATATGGGCTGCTATTTTAAGTTGTACTTTCATATAGATGTTGTTGGTGTCTGGTTCGAAGTGGACTATGTTTGAGGATGCTTTAAGTAGAAGGGACTATATGTATCTCAATGATTTAAGGGGAAATTAAACATTAAACCAAATTAACTTAATTGAAAAGATTGTGTCTCCTTTCCCCTTTAAGTAGCAAAGGAAGAATAAGTTATAAGAAAAAAGGTGCGGCTCTAAACATTGCTTTTGGGGAAGAACTTTTTTTTTCTTATTCGGCTCTGACTCCATTTGCATTCGTTAAGCCAGTTTTACAACAGACACCATATTTACTTTTTAAGAACAGGAGACCTTTTCATGAAGCAGGTTTAACAAACTCAGATTCAAATCTGCAACTATAAATTGATCTAGCCTAAGGTAAGGGACTCTTTCGGTTTACAACAGCTACTATGAATTAGTTCAATCATCTCCAAGTATAACGACTCAGAGTTTAGCATGTGCGTAACAAGTACAAAAAGTTTATTATTTTATTATTAGTTTAGCACCGATTTGTCGAGTCACCATGACAACCGGCAACAGGAAGTGCCTATTTCACCCCACTGGAACTACAGATTTTGAAGCAAAAATGAAAGATAAAAAATCTGGAAAAATACCCTGATTGAGCTGAATTAATGGTTGCAGTCAAACATATGTTATGTTTGAGAGATTCAACTAAATATGTGCTGATTTTCAATGTCAGTATTGGGAAAAACTCCTTGCCTTAAGGTTAGACGTCTTTAGCAGGTTTGACATGTCCTCTTCTTGACACATTTGCTTCTCATCCCCTTCTTTCTGGGCCAAACAGACATTTTTTTTTTTTTTTTTACAAAGTCGTTCGATAAAAATAAGGAAAAAGTAATGTTTGGCTTTTATACCACTTGAAATCTCACCGTGTCCTTTGAGTGATGGAGCCTTTGAATTGATTTCTTGATGTTGTTTATACTCAGGAATGTAAAATGCCAGGAAGAAGACAAACTGTTCATAGGAAAAGACAAATTAAAATCCAGCAAGCTGACAGATGTGTAAGATAAAATACAACTTGACCTTAAAGGTACTTGTGCACCCTTTAACTGGACAAGTAACCACATGTTATTTCACAAGATGGCTCCTCAGATGAGCTATTAGCTCTTTAGCATCCCGACTCTGGTGTTGACACATAGTCATTGTGCATTTAAAAGAGGTAACTGCACTCCAACAAACATGGTATTGTAGGAACAGCATGTTCTATAAAAATGTGCCTTAATTGCCCATACCTACTAAATGTTTGCTTAAAGTCAGTTTCCAATGCACTTAAAACAAGACGGGCTCAATACTATGAGGCTTTTCCAGTGAAGCACATAGCCTTGATGACCGAGCCACTCCACAGAAATTGCTAATCTCATACTGTCATCCACTTAGGCTAACTTCACACACACTCAGGAATAAATTACAAAAATTAAAGGCTTGGTCAGAACTGCACTGGTGGGTTTTCAATACAACTGATAAAACTAGTCAACAAACCTAGCAAACTCCAAGAAACAATTAAATTAAAATGACGTCTAAACTACTCAGACCAGATGGATGTACTCACCTCACATACTAATTTTAGGCGGTCCAGGTGAGGAAAGCATCAGACCACAGAAACATTTTTGCTGCGCAACGGTGGAGCTCAGAAGCTGTGTCAGCGTGGTGAAGAAATGATGGCAGCAATCTCTCTTCCTATGGGCAAACGAAGCGATCTTACGCCAAAAGCTTAGCAGTGTGCACCCCTATTGAGGAGAATTCTCAGTAAGGTTGTTAACTGGAACAGCTTTGAAGAGAGGAGGGAAATATTTTTTTTTTGTTGAGCGCTCTGAAATTCAAACTGTCACAGTAAAAGACTGGTAATGTGATTTCAAATTTGTCTAAGTAGCGTCTTCCTATGGGCGGCGCTAGAGTTGAAGGCACAAACTAAACTGTTCATAATTTGTGTATTATTTATGGTGCGCCAGCATTCTTTCACACATGTAGGCGAATCACTGTCCCGCAGACATCGCGGTTATGTTTTTTATTTCTATATTTTTTTAAAACAAAGTGGAGTGTGTATGACAGTTTAGTTTTTGCCTTCAAGTTGTTGCCAATAGAAAGACATTACTTGGATATTGTTGGGATCCTGAGGGCTCTGCCCACCAGAGGGCGCGCTCGGGAGGATTCTCTTCTGTTATATATGTTTTCTGTTAGGGACTGGGGTTACTGTTGTTGGGATCTGAAGATCTACCATCTGTCTCCAGCAGAAGAAACTGTGTGGGTCTCCTGGGCTGGAGCCTCTAGCACACCTGGCTCATCAACCCATCAGGAGACCTTTCTACATAAGCTTGCAGTCAGACCTTCCTTCTACGCCCGCAGTGTTGACCAAGTTTGGTTAGCAAACCTAAGCCTCTGTTAATATAGTGAATCACAGTAGACTCTAGAGAGAAACTGGATTCTAACCTGCCTCTGTCTTCTTTTACTCACAGGAAGCCTGACTGAAAGTCTGAAGCTCTGGATGAGCTTTACCTGGAAACCTGCCTGCCTGCCCAAGGAAGCTAAACCTGAAGATCTCAGTCTGGATTCCTCCTTCAGCTCTCAGGGGAAGAGCTAGGAAGCTAAACCCGAAGATCTCAGTCTAGATTCTCCTTCAGCTCTCAGGGAAGAGCTAGGAAAACTAAACACAAGTCTGGAGACTCAGCCAGGAAGCTAGATGCTGCTGCTGCTGAGTTTGCTGCTACTTTTCACATTCTCTGGAGCCAGCGGTTCCCCATCTCAAGGATCTGTCAGAACCTCTTCAAGGTACATTCAGAAATTACTCACTCTTCAAACCATCTAACTGCCTGGCTAATCAAACTCTCCACTTCTCCAGATATCAGTGATCCCAGTCCCGGACCTGTACCAGAACCAGTCCATATTACTCTGTGTGTTTTCTCCAATAAATAATATTGTTTAACTTTTACTCCGTCTCCAGAGGTGTTCTGCATGTGGGTTAAGTCCTATAAGCCAATCATGACAGATATAACAAAATGAAATATCTTCGGAACTGCTCCAAATGACACAAAACTAATATGGGTGAGTAAAACATTATGTATTAGTGTAAAATTAAGGGGCCAATGTAAAAAAAAAAAAATGGTGTTCCCATTTAATGGCTGCTTAAGGCTCAAGGGCTACTAAAGGGCCCCCAATAAATACTATTATTTTGCATTTTATACATAATGATTTTTATGTAATTATAGTAATTACAACAAAAACTTATGACAAATTGTGCATGTTTTTACATCATATTTGATCATAATAGAAATTATATTGCTCTATAGTAGATGAGCCATTCTGCATATGAGCTTGCAATGCAAATTAAAATTTCTATAGCACAAACAAAAGGCAAGTGGGGAAAACAATGTCACAAACATTTTAAATGCAAATTTTGGATATAGTTATCTATATTTAGTTTTCAGAAAATATTTACTTTAAATGTACTTCTTTCTTCAATGATACTCTATTTTTTCATTTGTCTATTAAAAATGAAATAGATAATTAAGAAGCATTAAAAAGAAAGGGTGCAAGTTGTTTATTTTAATATTTTGCAACTAACGGATATTAAATGTTTTTTTGAAATAAAGTTTAATAATTTCTTTTTCATATTTATATCTTTCTGCTGATATTTCAGCTTTTTCTACAATATTGCACAGTTGGCATTTTTAAAGTGGGCTATATTTTTAACCATTTTGCTTCTGTAAAAGTTAAAGATCATGCTTACTTTACAATCAACAAGTATTTTATTGTTAAATTTAAGGTTTTAAGAAAAGTTTTTCAACTGCAATTTCTTTTAAAATGTATATATATTTATTCATTTTAACATTAAATCACAGAGTTTTATGTTTTTTAGTCTAATATTCAGTGTTTTATTCAGTCACTTGATTAACAGGTATTTAATGTGTTTAATAAAGTAAAGGACCACTTTTAGTTTCACTGTCATTTACTGTTGCTTTCTGATGGTGTTTACTGTCTATATCACTGCCTTTTTACTTATTACAGTGTAGTTGCATCTTTCAGGTGTAGTATTAACATAACGTAAAATGAAAAGCTTGAAAAGCTGCCTTGGAGCTCGTTGGCCTGCCTGGCTGTGTGTTTCCTGGACGGGGCCGCTTTTACAGCTGCTTTTTCTTTTGTATCTCTGCTTCTGTCTCCTTTGAACCCCAGTCGGCCTCAGCAGATGGTCAGCCACACTGAGCCTGGTTCTGCTGGAGGTTTCTTCCTGTTAAAGGGAGTTTTTCCTCTCCACTGTCGCTACAAGCATGCTTAGTGTGGGGGATTGTATTTGAGTCAATGAGTCAATGCAATCAACTGGGTTTTCCTTAGATAGAAAACTTTTTGAATCAATTTGATGGTATGATCTGGTTGAACTGTAAAGTGCCTTGAGATGACGCATGTTGTGAATTGGCGCTATATAAATAAACTGAATTGAATTGAATTGAATTGAAAATATATAAAAACCTGTATAATTTTAGAGTAAATGATACCCAAAAACTAGTGCAGTGACAGAACAAAAAAACATTTTTTTGCAATGAAAAAAACATCAAATGACACCAAAATAATCTTTTACATTAAATGATTCACTTAATTGCTTCTCCCCTCTTACTCAGCCATTTAGCTGTCACTCTTAGTCTTTTGAGTTGTTAAAATTACCCATTTGCTATTCAAGTTCTTCCTGGTTTTTCGTCATGTTTCTTAGTTGTTCTTTGATCATCTCTTGGTTTGAAATCTCATCAGCGGTTTGAAGCAATATGAAGATTAAGATTAAGTTATTATAGAATAAGACCAAAACAAATTGCAAAACATTAGACAAAATCAGATTAAATCATTTGTATCTGACCTCAGAACTATTTTTCTTGACCATTACTCAGTTACAAATATAACCAAACAACATCTAGTCAAGTAAAGATCTCTTTCCTCATCCCAATTCCACTGAAAATGTCATAGTTGTTCATTTCTTTAACACTTACTCCTACAATTAAAATGCTCTCCTTTCACTTTCATTGTCTCCACTAAATTGTTTTCTCAATTCCAGCTATCACTTTAAATGGCTAGATTTACCGTTTAGTTTTTCCAGTTCTTCCTGCTTTTTCATCATATTTCTTAGTTGTTCTTTGATATCCTCTTGGTTTGAAATCTCATGCACTGTTTGAAACAATATGAAGAATAAGTTATACTGTAATAGAAACAGACCAAAACCAATTGCAAAATATTTGAAAAATCTGATTAATCATTTGTATCTTCCCTCAGAACTAGTTTTCTTGACTGTTACTCAGTTACAAATAGAACCAAACACCAACTAGTCAAGTAAAGATCTCTTTCCTCCAAATTCAACTGAAAATCTCACAGCTGTTAATTTCTTTAGCAATTATTCCTACAATTAAAATGCTCTCCTGTCACTTTCATTGTCTCCGCTAAATTGTTTTCTCAATTCCAGCAATCACTTTGACTGGCTAGATTTACCGTTTTGTTCTTCCAGTTCTTCCAGCTTTTTCGTCATGTTTCTTAGTTGTTCTTTGAACTTCTCTTGGTTTGAAATCTCATCTGCTGTTGAAACAACATGAAGATTAATATATTATGGAAACAGACCAAAACTAAATGCAAAATATTAGAAAAATCTGATCAAATCATTTGTACCTCCCCTTAGAAATTATTTTCTTGACTTTTACTCAGTTACAAATATAACCACATGACAGCTAGGCAATTAAGGATCTCTTTCCTCATCCAAAGTCCACAGAAAATCTCATAACTGTTAATTTCTTTAACAATTACTCCTTGAATTAAAATGCTCTCCTTTCACTTTCATGATCTCCACTGAATTATTTTCTCTTTTCCCCCAGTCACTTTGGCTTGCTATATTTACCATTTTGTTTTTCCAGTTCTTCCAGCTTTTTTGTTATGTTTCGAAGTTGTTCTTTGATATCCTCTTGGTTTGAAATCTCATCCACTATTTGAAACAATATGAACATTAGGTTATTACGGAAACAGGCCAAAACTAATTGCAAAATATTAGAAAAGGTCTGATTAAATCATTTGCATCTTCCCTCAGATCTAATTTTCTTGGCTGTTATTTGGTTACAAATATAACCAAACAACAACTAGGTAAGCAAAGATCTCTCTCCTCATTCAAATTAAACTGAAAATCTCACAGCTGTTAATTTCTTTAACAATTACTCCTTGAATTAAAATGCTCTCCTTTCACTTTCATGATCTCCACTGAATTATTTTCTCTTTTCCACCAATAACTTTGCTTGCTATATTTACCATTTTGTTTTTCCAGTTCTTCCAGCTTTGTTGTTATGTTTCGAAGTTGTTCTTTGATATCCTCTTGGTTTGAAATCTCATCCACTATTTGAAACAATATGAAGAATAAGTTATTACAGAAACAGGCCAAAACTAATTGCAAAATATTAGAAAAAGTCTGATTAAATAATTTGCATCTTTCCTCAGATCTAATTTTCTTGGCTGTTATTTGGTTACAAATATAACATAACAACAACTAGGCAAGCAAAGATCTCTTTCCTCATTCAAATTTAACTGAAAATCTCACAGCTGTTAATTTCTTTAACAATTACTCCTTGAATTAAAATGCTCCCTTTCACTTTCATGATCTCCACTGAATTATTTTCTCTTTTCCACCAATAACTTTGTTTGCTATATTTACCATTTTGTTTTTCCAGTTCTTCCAGCTTTTTTGTTATGTTTTGAAGTTGTTCTTTGATCTCCTCTTGGTCTGAAGTCTCAACCACTTTTTGAAACAATATGAAGATTAAGTTATAATGGAAACAGACCAAAACTAATTGCAAAATATTAGAAAAAAAATCAGAATAAATAATTTTTATCTTCCCTAGGACCTAATTTTCTTGCTGTTACTTGGTTACAAATATAACCAAAAAACTAGGCAAGTAAAGATTTCTTTCCTTACCCAGATTTCACTGAAAATCACACAGCTGTTAATTTCTTTAACAATTACTCTTTGAATTAAAATGCTCCCGTTTCCCTTTCATTATCTCCATTGACTTATTTTTTTTACTTAATCTTTTAAGTAAAAGGATTAACATGATAAACATACATGTGTTGTTTTACTCTTAAAAAGCTACATTTTATGCTTTTTGAAAAGTAGATTTTAAAAAGATTTTATTGTGATGGTACCATTATTTCACTGGCAAAACCTACTCAGTTACTAAAAATGGTTTATCTGTATATTGTAATCTGCATAAAATAATCAACCGCATTTTATTTTGGCGGGTCAAACCGGGAAGCACACTATAAGTTCTGGGTCGAAGGTGAACTCGGACCTCGAACGATGAGCTTCTAGGGTCACGGTGTCGAGTAGGCGTTGGCGTCGCTGGTTGGAGTCTTGGCAGAGCCGGGAGATTCGAATTTTGAGAAAGGAGAGTTTGTTGCGTTTGAACGAAAGATCAAAACCACACCAAACTTGGAGAGTGGAAAAGGCGGGTTTTGGCATAAACTGGTATGTGAATGGTTCGGATGGAAATGGAAATAAGCAATGAAGAAGAAGGGGATTATGAAGGGTGGACGCCAGTAGGAAAAGGAGAGGAAGAGGACGGGGAAGAATTAAAATAGATGACGGAAAGGGAATCACAGACAGTCAAGTAAGCATACGGGATTTAGAAAAAAGTAGTTCAGAGGAAGAGAGTGTAGTTAGGAGAAAAGTTGTAAATGAGGAATTTAAAGTAATTCTGAAACTTCAGAATGAGGAAGGTCAGGAGAAAATTAGCCCAATTGGGGTGTCAAGAGAAATTAAAAAGAAAATAGGAGACGTTGAAATGGTGAAGATTTTGAGAGACGGAAGTCTTTTGATTGAATGTAAGGGTATAGAACAAAAGAATAAAGCCTTCAATGTGGATAACATATGTAAAAGAGCTGTGCTGGGAGGAAATAAAAAAATTAGAGGGGTGATATATGGGATCCCTCTAGATGAGGATCTGGAAAAACTTAAGGAAAATATAGTTGGAGCAAAGGTGACAAACGTGAAAAGGCTGTCAAGAACTGTGGATGGTGAGAGAGTGGGGAGTCAGTCAATCCTAATGGAGTTTGAAGGAAAAGAGTTGCCAATGAGTATAAAAATAGGATATATAAGTTTCCAAGTCAGACCTTATGTACCCCCACCACTTCGGTGTTTTAAATGCCAAAGGTACGGGCACATTGCAGCAGTGTGAAAAGGAAAGCAGAGATGTCCAAAATGTGGGGAAGATCATAAAATTGAAGAATGTAAGGAGGATGTACTGGAGAAATGTTGTAACTGTGGGGGAAATCATAGGGTCACGTACGGAGGATGTGAGGTAAGGAAGAGGGCTAAAGAAGTGGTGCAGATTAAAACATCTAAAAATATAAGCTACGCAGAAGCTGTTAAAAGTGTGAAGGAACAGGAAAAAAGAGTGGTTGAGCAAATGGGGAGTCAAACAATACAGCAATCTAAAACACTGCCAGAAGATAAGGTCACTTATTCAGTGGAAAATCTAGTCCTATTCATAGCTTATGTTATCAACTGTACTGATCAAGCTAAGAACAAAACCGAGAAGATTAAAATAATAGTGAAAGGAGCTGAAAAATTCTTGGGATTTAAGGAAGGAACATGGGAAGAAATAAATAAAAAGCTAGAGGTGGATAAGAAGTCGGGAACAGCAAATGAAAGTAGTTTATGCTAATACTTCAATGGAACGCTAGGAGTTTGATAGCCAATGGACAGGAATTTAAAGGTTTTATTGACGAGCTTGAAGTCCAACCAGATATATTATGTGTGCAGGAAACTTGGTTAAAATCAACATTAGATTTTGTGATTAGGGGATATATTAGTATAAGAAGGGAGAGAAACTAGAATTCATAGTAATTGAGGTATGGGAACAAGGAGGTAAATTTAAAATAATAAATTTCCATAATCCTTGTAAATCATTATCAGCTGAAATAATGGTGGAATTATTAGAGTATTTGGAGGGGAGGGTAATTTGGTGTGGGGATTTCAATGCAAAAAGTACAATATGGGTTAAAAGTAATGATAAAAATGGGCAGGTTATAGAAGAAGTGATGGAAATGAAAAATTTTGTATGTATTAACGAGAGAAAGGGAACAAGAATCAATATAAGAACAGGGATGGAGTCAACTATTGATCTAACAATTGTATCAAATGATATCGCTGGTGTCTGTGAGTGGTCGGTTGATAAGGAAACTACAGTGGGTAGTGATCATTATCCTATAACTATAAGGGTAGGAATAACTGGAAATAAATATAAAAATAGAGGGGAAAGATTTAACTTTGATAAAGCAGATTGGAGTAAGTTTAGATATTTGAGTGAAATAGATTTGGAAAAGGTAGATTTTAATATGCAGATAAATGAAGTAAATGCAAGTATTTCAAATATAATAATGGAAGCAGCAGAAAATTCTATTCAAAAGTCAAGGAGTATTAATGATAAGAAAAAGGTGCCATGGTGGACAAGTGAGTGTAAGGAAGCAATTAAATTAAGAAATAAAGCCTTAAAGGTATTAAAGCGTAATCCAATATATATGAATTTAATTGATTATAACAGGAAGCAAGCAGTAGTAAGGAGGATTATAAAGAAAGCTAAGAGAGATTATTGGAGAAAATTTTGCAGTACAATGAAGCTCTAGCGGAAGTTCAATTGAAGAAACTCTGACTTACCTCCATCAATCAGAAGCCGATCCGTCTCTGAAGCGAGCCAATCAGCTTCGAACTACTCCACCACGAAGCCCAATCAGCGTCCTGCTTCCACTTTATAAACTCCCTCAAATCTCACCACAGCCGCTATCCTGCAATCGCAATGTCGGATTTCGATTCAGACGACAATTCAATTTTTTCCTCGCCGGGAGAAGCCCCCGCCTAGCCGCTTCTCATCTCCTTCTACCGCTTACACCTCCAAGGGTATATTGCCAGGCTCCGACCTAGACTCTGCTCAGATGTCTTAACGAGCCTCCCTCTTACCTCCTCGTGATTCATCTCCCTCGCCTTCCGCTCTTCAATCTGCTCCGATTCCTGGCCGCAAAAGACATGCAAGTCCTCCGCTCCCCTCGCCAGGCGCAGAAGGCCTCCCGGATCTGTCCCAGCAGCAGTCACCGCTACGCCCGCTCCTTCTCATCGTTTCGATGCAGCCTTGGACCTTCTTCAGCTTCCTGATTCATAGCAGCTCCCCGTCTAGTCCTTCTGGCGCTTAACAGCTCTCAGCCTCCCTCCGCTCCACCGGACTCTCTCACTCAATCCTTCGACGCTGTCCACACGCTCCAAACGTGGAAATCCCTGCACTGCCACGTCATCCCTGCCGCTGTCTGCTCAGACGGACCTCCCCCTCCCCTCATTCACATTAGGGAACGCCCGCCCTGGGCCAGCCTTAGGTAAGACGTATTCAACCATGTTTTCATTCATAATTTTCTATCTATTTGAGTTCGCTCTTTATGCTTTGTCTGCCTCTTATTCAGGCATACCTTATATTAACACGCATGCTGATATTTCCACTAGCCTCGTTCTAAATTATTCAGGGGAAATATTTTAATTTAGTCTTTCTTATTCTTCCCTCCCCTTAGTCGATCAGCAGGTCGCATCAGCAGGTGACGTCACAGTTTTCCTTAAATCATCCGATCTCCGTCTACCAGAGATCTTTCTATTGGCCAATTTTTGGCCGCATTCAGCATCTATCGTGATTACTAGAGCTTCTGCAGGAGGCCCATCCGAATCAGTCTGTCCCCGCCGTGCACGCTTCATATATATCGTACCTCAGTCTTAGCAGCCCGTCATCTTACCACCCCTTATTATTACTTCTGATTATCGCTCTGTCTTCTTCATCATCAAAAAATACAAAACTGATGTTCTCCATCAGTCATTTCTAAATGCCAATTGCGCTCCTTGCTAGGTCAGCTAATTTGCCATGCACTTATTTCTCAAGGCCGCTCTTTCATTCCCAGTTGCTTGATCCGGCAATTTCCGTCCCTCTCCTTGGTCAGATTACTGAACGTAGGCTGCCGTTCGGATCTCCTGGTCAGACTGCTTCTAAATTGGAACAAAATTTCTTTTCTATTTCTTTTCATTATCTATCTCCTGCCATGCTTCAAAAATTTTACGGATGCTGCATCCGTAGGTTTTGGGGGGTTCTTCAGGACAGGTGGTTCGCGGGTTCATGGCCTCTTTTATTCACACCCAATTATGCTTGTGTGAGGTCTACCCTTAGCTAGCTTGCCATCGTGGGGCTTTGGGAAGGAATCGCGTCCGCCCACTGCGATAACTTCGTAGTAGTTGAAGCCACTAATAAAGTCACTCCTCCTCCCAGTCTCTCATGCCCTTCATCAGAAGCATCACTGGGAGCAGTCACTAACGTTTCATCATCTCGGCGCGTCATGTTTCAGGCATTCAAGCACTTTCATTTTGCCCAAGGGTTACCCTACGTCCACTCATGGTTCCTTCACCACCTCAGGATACTCTTAGAATCATGTGGCCTTCCCTCTAGTAGGTAATCTGGGCATTCGTTCTGGACCGAGCAGCTGCATCGCAGCTACTCGCGGGGTTCTGAGGCTTCCCTCAGCTCTGGGCCGATGGTTCACCAGCCTATACCTCATTCATCCGCCCAGAACTCTCACCAATTCTCTCAGCTCAGTGCTCTCTCTGCCTCTAGGTAACTCTATTACAAATACTGGTGGTGGTTCAACTCATTCTCATAATTTTCTGACCTAATCACAACCATCCTCTAACTCATTTTCTACTCCCACTCCTTATCAGTTTTCTTCATTATTCCCTGCTTCATGCAGTCTTCTATGCTGTCTCCTTGCTACAGTGGGTACTGGTTGGAAATGGACGGTTTCCTGCGTGATTCCTGTGTGATTCCTACGTGAATCACGTTGTATTTCCTGAGGCCAGTTTTTTTATTTCAAAAAGAACTGCAATGTACCCGGACAACCACCAGGTGGCGCTTGGGACCTCTGCCGTGCTGAGGGTGACGTTTGTGGGCCTGCAGTCAACTGAAAAGCAGGTTTATTGGGGATCTTGGTGTAATACTGTGCTATTTTATTTTGTTTTTGATTAAAATAAAGTTAATGAATTAATTTAACATAGTGAAATTAAAATCATATCCAAAGTTGATTCCTCATTAAGATAAGCCAAAGTTATTCAAAAGGGTATGTAAGAAAATATATTTTCTTTAGTTTTGTAAAATATAAGTGCCGTTGAAAGCTTTGTTTTTGTGTGTTACACTGTTTTTGTGTGTTACTTTCTTGCCGTGCAATACGTGACACCCCTCCCAGTCTGGTCAAGTAGCAGACTGGGAGGGGTGTCACGTGTTGCGAGCTTATAGCGCAGAGGTTAAGCTCAGTGGTCTGTGGTTCAACAGATTGCGGGTTCAATCCCAACTGTGGCCGAGTTGCCTTAAATGTTTTTTTTTTTTTTTTTTATCGCTTTTTTATAAAGTAATGAAAGTTAGAATGTAAAGTAATGAAACCAGGTTTTCTATTTTTGAAACAACAATTGGAGTTATTCGTTGGACATTCACGCATGAGTCTCCCATGTATAAAAAGAGGAGCTGAGCAGCTCCTTTAGTCAGAGACTTACAGTAGACACCATGTCTGTAAGAAGGAGCGCTACCGCAGGTCATTCGTTCCTGCTGCCACCAGACTCTATAATAATGCACTATATCAACAATAACTCCTGTAAAAACCACTGTGCAGCTACATTATAGTTTTGTATTTATTGACTGTGAACAATATGCTGTGCAATATGTTGAATGTGCAATATTTCTCCTCCTGTATATAAGCCATCCGTATTGCACATATCGTTATTTCTTTTTTTTTTATTTCCTATTGTTTTGTTTTTCATTGTGTGCCATACATGTACACATGCACCTTAATCCTATTTATCTTGATATACTGTATATACCTGGATATACTGTATATATATTGCTTATTCTTAATGCACCTTTTTCCTCCCTGTTTGCACCTCCAGTAACTTCTATGCCAATATGTGACGAGTGAATTTCTCCGCTGTGAGATCAATAAAGCTCATCTAATCACATCTACTCCAATCTAAATAAATAAATAAATATACACATGTTCAATAAATAAATAAGCATTCAATTAATTACCCCCAATAAATGGTGAAATGATATGTTCTCATAATAAATCATTTATTTAAAAAATGCTGTTATGTTCCTTTTTTTTAAAATTGCTTTTAAAATGCTTAACTATTTTTATTCTTTTATTTTCTTTCAAAAAATCACTAGATTTTAAAAACACTCATAGGTTTTGAAAGGTATTATATATATATAGAAACTAAAACGCTCGGATCTTTCTGTCATTTTGTGTGCGTGTGAAGCATCTGCAATGTTTTCGTTAAATATTCAAATAAATAAGATGGACTTTAAACTAGCAGACACGTTTGGATTTTTGCCATTTAATTTTTTTATTTAATTTTAAAAACGAAAGAAATGGAAATGGGGTTTTTATGTCATGATCTTGGCGCTGATGGTTTGGTTTTTTCCTCTGCTTCTTGCTCCCTGTCTCCCTGGTTCTGCGGTTCTAAGCTGATTGTTTGCCTCCCATCAGCGCCAGGTTATTTGTGTGTTTTGGTGAGACGTTTCCTAGCTTTCTTTAGTCTGTCTGCTTCCCTGATTATGACCAGTTTTCTGTCCTGTGGATCAGCGGCGTCTGCTGCTCGCCCTCTAGAAACTCTGGGGGCGTGGCTGCCACAACTGCTGGTCAAATCTCCCTTAAAATGGATTCTGCTGAGTTTCTCCGCGAATGAACTGCACTTTGATTCAAATCAGTGACTTTGCTCCAAGTCGCATTCAGCTCCACATCCGAGTATCTGGCCTGTATTCTCATGTATTTTCGCATGCTATTAGATCAGCCCCGCAGCAGATTTAAGCAGCCCCGCGCATGTCCTGTTTTGAACCAGAGAAACGCTTTGAGACAGTCCCACTGCCTGTCTGTTGCCTTGAATTCTGGGTCCAATATTCCTGATTATCATTACAAAATTCAACCTGGCAGTGGCGAAATGATGTGGATCAGTTTTTGTAAGAATCAGGCCGTGCAGGAGATCCTTGATTATTAATCAGGCTGCTCCAGCTGCCCCGCCCCTGACAGCTGCCGCGCCGTAGTCTGCTACTGATAGTCCAGCTTCTCTTGAACCGCGTCTGTAGAGCCTTCCTGACTCAGTGCGAAATTCATTTTGAATTACAGCCCTCTGCGTTTCCTTCTGATCGAGCCAAGGTGGCCTATGTAATCTCTCTGTTAGCGGGAAAGGCCAAATTATGGGGAACGTCAGAGTGGTTGAATAATCCTGAACTCTGCAGCTCTTATAATAATTTTTCTTTGGAAGTAATCAGAGTTTTTTGCCCAGTATTCTCCTATCCCTGCAGAGATCTGCCCTGCAGCAGACGAGCAGCCCCGCGCACCTGTTGGTGTTTAATAAACGTTTTAAACTTTCCCACTGCCTGTCTCGCCTCGAATTCTGGGTCCAATATTCTCATTATTATCATTACATTTTTACAGGTTTGCTTAAAAAGATTTATATAGTAGCCCATAATATAATAGTGAAACATAAAGTCAGGAAAATGTCTCATAGAAAATGTTTTTTATTTGCATTTCAAATCAATATATTACTGATAGCAAATGACATGTATCTCTTGGCCCTGGGAATATTACATGCCAGTCGCTGCTCCATTCAAGGCTACAACCTCATCGTTGTCTTGGAAAAACCGATGTGTAGACATTTACCCTCTTGTTCTCTGACAATAGAGTTCAAGCGCCGCTATAGTAGTAGCGGCATTCCTGCATTAAGTGGTTTGCTTAATTAATTGGTGATGTTTAGAACAGGATGACATAGAGGAACCCATTATATCCAGATTACGTTCTGGTCATACGTGGTTAAATAGTACATGATTTAAAATGGGAATAAACCGGATTAGCTCACTAACTTGCGCGTTGATCACATAACTATGTTTTTCTCTCCAAAACACACAACTGCACCGCAGGCTTTGGAAGAAAAATCCAATCCATCACGGCGGGGCGGTGCTGATCCCCGCAATATTAACCCTTCATTTCGTATTGATGATTAAAAGTATTTATAACTACATTATTTTACAGTACAGTACAGTAGTTAACATTTATACCGTACTTTTATTTGTTAAACAAATGCTTGGGCCTGTATAAAGTTTTTATTCCCTGATTTCAATGTTGTAAGGAGTATTTCATCGTATGATAACTCTAAAAAAAAAAAAAAAGGTTTCTACTTCACGTATTTCACCTATCGCTGGTTCTTTTTGGAATGTAACCTCCGCGATAAACGAGGGTTCACTGTATTTAAAATGGAAATACTCCGGATTAGCTCACTGACTTTTGGGTGGGTCACAACCATCCCTGACAACAGTTTAGAAACGCCGCTATTCATCGCGGCAGCAAGCAGCATTCTTGCATAATGTGCCTAAAAAGCCTGGGGGGTTGGGCCTTTCATGCTTGTTGTAAGGCATCATAGCGTCCTTTTCCAGATCAAACTGAAAATTTTACCAGCTAGATGATAATAAAAATAACAAAAATAGTATAACAATACGCCTATTATTATCAGAGTAAGATATTGAGGCTGTAGAATGATAATCTCTATGGTCTAATGAAATTCCTTGGAAAGATGGAGCGCACATCAGCTGATCTAAATAAAAGAAAGATGCCATAAAGTCAAACAGCATAATAGGCTACTATCCGTAATATATATAAATAAGTTAAAGAAGTTATTGTACAAACACACAAAAACAATGTAACACACAAAAACAAAGCTTTCAACGGCACATATATTTTACAAAACTAAAGAAAATATATTTTCCTACATACCCTTTTGAATAACTTTGGCTTATCTTAATGAGGAATCAACTTTGGATATGATTTTAATTTCAACATCACCAGCCGCAGCACTGTCTCTGTCGCCTTTCTCTGGTTGCGCTACAGTCCGTATCCCCGGCTCCAACTTAATTAATTTTATTTTTCATTAAATAATAGCGATGCAGATAAATAGAAATAACAGTTCTCAGATAAGATCGGAGGTGTATCTATAACTACTATCAATCTATCTATAAATATTTTCATGAAATAAGATTATGCAGTCCCAATGTTAAATTAATTCATTAACTTTATTTTAATCAAAAACAAAATAAAATTGAACAATATCACACCAAGATCCCCAATAAACCTGCTTTTCAGTTGACTGCAGGCCCACAAACGTACAGACACGGTGTCTACTGCAAGTCTCTGACTAAAGGAGCTGGTCAGCTCCTCTTTTTATACAGGCTCATGCGTGAATGTCCAACGAATAACTCCAATTGTTGTTTCAAAAATAGAAAACCTGGTTTCATTACTTTACATTCTAACTTTCATTACTTTATAAAAAAGCGATAATAATTATAATAAAAAAAAAAAAAAACATTTAAGGCAACTCGGCCACAGCTGGGATTGAACCCACAATCTGTTGAACCACAGACCACTCAGCTTAACCTCTGCGCTATAAGCTCGCAACACGTGACACCCCTTCCAGTCTGCTACTCGACCTATGTAATTCTGACTCATGGGACGCCGAAATGGAGTCAGACTGCCACCTAGTGGCTATAGTAGTCACATGTTTTTCACACAATATGTGAAACACGCGGAGCGTGAGTGAAGTGTCCATTTCCAACCTGTCTCCACTGCTATATTCATGCTGTCTTCATTCTGGCTCGCATTCATGCAATCTCACCTTTATGTCAGGCATTTACATGCATTCTCCTGTGTGTCACGTCACGTCTGGTCTGTGTCTCGTCATGCATCCTTGACACCATTTAGCATGCATTCCCTAATGCATCAATTCTTCATATATGTTATCATCCGCAAGAATCATCCGCAAGATCATTATCAGACTCATCCGCAAGATTCATTATCAGACTCATCTGCAAGATTCATTGTCAGACTCATCCGCAAGATTCATTATCAGACTCATCTGCAAGATTTATTATCAGACTCATCCGCAAGATTCATTCCCTAATGCATCACATGCTCCCTATCTGTGTCTCGTCGTGTCTCGTCATGCATCCTTTACGCCATTTTGCATGCATTTCCAATGCATCAATATACCATGTCTGCGTCTCGTCATGTGTCTGTATCCCGCCACGTTATATGTTCTATATGGACTCTTCTGCAAGATTCATTATCAGACTCATCCGCAAGATTCATTCCCTAATGCATCACATGCTCCCTATCTGTGTCTCGTCATGTCTCGTCATGCATCCTTTACGCCATTTTGCTTGCATTTCCAATGCATCAATATGCACCATGTCTGCGTCTCGTCATGTGTCTGTATCCCGTCATGTTATATGTTCTATATGGACTCATCCGCAAGATCATTTTCAGACTCATCCGCAAGATTCATTATCAGACTGATCCGCAAGATTCATTGTCAGACTCATCCGCAAGATTCATTGTCAGACTCATCCGCAAGATTCATTATCAGACTCATCCGCAAAGATTCATTGTCAGACTCATCCGCAAAGATTCATTGTCAGACTCATCCGCAAAGATTCATTGTCAGACTCATCCGCAAGATTCATCATCATCGTCATCATAATGGGATACATCATCGTCATCATCATCATCATCATCATCATCATCATCATCATCATCCGCAGGATTCATCATCATCATCGTCATCCGCAGGATTCATCATCATCATCATCGCTATCCGCAGGATTCATCATCATCATCATCATCATCATCATCATCATCATCCGCAAGATTCATCGTCATCATCATGGGTAAGTCATCATCATCATGGGTAAATCATCATCATCATCATCATGGGTAAATCATCATCATCATCATATGGGTAAATCACCATCACATCATTACAGGGTAAATCATCATGATCATGGGTAAATCATCAATACTACATCAATACTCATGGGTAAATCATCATCATGGGTAAATCATCATCATCATGGGTAAATCATCATCATGGGTAAATCATCATCATCGGTAAATCATCATCATCATCATGGGTAAATCATCATCATGGGTAAA
Organism: Cyprinodon brontotheroides; assembly: GCA_018398635.1. Lineage (NCBI taxonomy): Eukaryota > Metazoa > Chordata > Actinopteri > Cyprinodontiformes > Cyprinodontidae > Cyprinodon > Cyprinodon brontotheroides. The sequence goes on along the minus strand of JAGKQL010000050.1, from coordinate 3,117,409 downwards.
TCATCATCATCATCGGTAAATCATCATCATCATCATCATCATCATGGGATCATCATCATCATGGGATCATCATCATCATCATGGGTTCATCATACATCATCATCATCATGGGTTCATCATCATGGGTAAATCATCATCGGTAAGTTTTCGGCGTCAACCGTGGTCGCCATCCTCATCAACAACCTGGCTCGGTAAGTTGTTCGCAAACCTTCTCAGCATTTCATTACGCATTCTTTATTCTGTCCCTAGTGTATGCCCTACGAGCATACGGACTCTCCGGCCTCGACCTCGGCTTTTTGGGGGAACATCCCTATTCACATTCATCTACTCATGCATGTTAAAGCATAATTCAGCATGAATGTTCCTGCCGAGGTCTGAGCGCCAAAGACTATACTTTCTTATCAATAAATTCTTCTAATTATCTTTTCTCTCTGTGTGAGTTTTTCAGATTGAAATGAAGCTCTAGCGGAAGTTCAATTGAAGAAACTCTGACTTACCTCCATCAATCAGAAGCTGATCCGTCTCTGAAGCGAGCCAATCAGCTTCGAACTACTCCACCACGAAGCCCAATCAGCGTCCTGCTTCCACTTTATAAACTCCCTCAAATCTCACCACAGCCGCTATCCTGCAATCGCAATGTCGGATTTCGATTCAGACGACAATTCACCCACCTCCATCCCCTTCTCCCGCCATCGCAGCTGAATCGTCCTCCATGACACGACTTCACCTCAACCTCATCAGAGAGTATTAATCCCAGTTGTCACCATCCCTCGTCTCATCGCATTGGTCCGGCAGAAGACCACCATGTTGAGCCCGGTTCTGCCAGAGGTTTCTTCCCAAAGGGGAGTTTTTCCTCTCCACTGTCGCTACATGCTTGCTCATCATGGACAGTTCACGGTACCTGCATCACCAAGCAGGACCTCTATATCCCGAGTCTCAGAGTGAAGCCCCGGCGTCAGCTCCCTCAGTCTTCTAGTCCCACAATTCTGCCCAGCAGATCACCTTGTCAACCAGCTCGGATTAAACCACCACCAGTTTCAGGCCACGGGGGAACATCCCTATTCACATTCATCTACTCATGCATGTTAAAGCATAATTCAGCATGAATGTTCCTGCCGAGGTCTGAGCGCCAAAGACTATACTTTCTTATCAATAAATTCTTCTAATTATCTTTTCTCTCTGTGTGAGTTTTTCAGATTGAAATAGGGAGAGATAAAGTGGAGAAGATGTGGAAAGTAATTAAAAAAATGAATGGAATTAAAAAAGAGTTTGATTACCCTGTATTAAAAGTAGAGAATGTAGATATAATTAGAGATGAGGATAAAGCTGAGGCATTGGCAAGATTATTTAGTAAGATACATAGTACAAATAACATCAGTGAAGAGGGAAGAAAAGGAAGAGAATATACTGTTCTTAAGTATAAAAATTTAATGGAGAGAGAGGAAGATACAGATAATGTTTTGAATGTTGAGTTTACTAAAGTGGAATTAAATTGTGTGCTTAAAAAGATCAAAAATACAGCGCCAGGTAAAGATAAAATTTGGTATAGAATGATAAGTCAACTTAGTGATAAGTCAAAAGTTATAATATTGAAATTATTTAATAAAAGCTGGGAGGAGGGAAAATTACCAGAGTTATGGAAGGAATCTATTATTGTACCGATAGCTAAACCAGGGAAAGATAATTCAAAACCAGAAAGTTACAGGCCAATAGCATTAACGTCAAACTTATGTAAAATAATGGAAAAAAATGATTAATAATAGATTAGTGTATTATTTAAATAAAAAGGGGTATATTTCTAATTATCAAAGTGGTTTTCGTAAAGGGAGGAGCACTAATGACGCAACATTATGTCTTGAGCATGAAGTTAGAAGAGCTCAAGTAAACAAAGAAAGTGTAGTGGCTGTGTTTTTCGATATTGAAAAAGCATATGATATGATGTGGGTAGAGGGTTTACTAATTAAATTATACAAATTGGGGATTAAAGGAAAAATATATGAATGGATTAAAGACTTTTTAACAAACAGGAAATTACAGGTAAGAATTGGTGAGGTAGTTTCAGGTAAATATGTAGTGGAAAATGGTACACCACAGGGGAGTATTCTAAGTCCATTATTGTTTTCTGTGATGATAAATGACATATTTAAAAATATTGGAAAGGATATGGGTTGTTCACTCTTTGCAGATGATGGAGCTGTATGGAAAAGAGGGAAGAATGTGGAGTTTATAGTAAAAACATTACAAAAGGTAATTATTGATATAGAGTTGTGGGCACTGCAGTGGGGATTTAAATTCTCAGTGGATAAAACAAAGGTAATTATATTTTCTCAAAAGCGAACAAACAAGGTAATAGAATTAAAGTTATATAATCAAAAAATTTAACAGGTAAAGAGTATAACATTTTTAGGGTTGTGGTTTGACGAAAAATTAAAATGGAATATTCACATTCAAAAGATTGTTGATAAATGTAAGAGAAAATTGAATATATTAAGGTGTTTGGCAGGTAGTGATTGGGGGGCAGACAGACAATCGCTAAAACAGATTTATACAGGGATGATTAGATCTGACCTTGATTTTGGTTGTTTAGTTTACAGTTCAGCAGCTAAAACTCATTTGAATAAATTAGACAGTATTCAACATCAAGCATTAAGGTTATGTACTGGAGCATTTAAAACAACACCAACAGCAGCATTAGAAGTAGAAACAGGAGAAATGCCACTAGATATAAGGAGAACTAAACTAGGAATTAATTATTGGTTTAATTTCATGGGTAATAGATGTGAAAAGGACGTAAAAGAATTTAAAATGGATATTCTAGAAATTAGTTAAACAGATCCAATATCAGTTTTACCACCCTGGATTCTACCAGAAACTACAGTGGATTTATCAATAATGGTTAAGAAACAAGACAAATCAAATGTTGTAGATAGATATTCAGTGCAATCACATTTAAATAGTTACTATAGTCATCTCCAAATTTATACAGATGCATCAAAAATCACCGGAAAAAATAGGATTAGCGTGTTCAATTCCAGAATTCAATGTGATTATAGGGAAGCGAATTACGGATGGGTTATCAATTTATACAGGTGAAATGTTAGCACTACTATTGGCTTTACAATGGATAGAGGATGTAAAACCACTGCAAACAATAATTTGCTCAGACTCAAGCTCAGCTTTGATAAGCATAAAATATAATAATACGGAAAGTAGGATGGACATCTTGTTAGAAATATATCACAATCTACTTAGAATACAAAATATGGGGTTAGTTGTTACATTTGTGTGGGTTCCAGCACATATAGGGGTAGTAGGAAACGAGAAGGCTGATAAAATGGCAAATAAGGCAATAAATAATCCTATTAGTTTTGCAGTTAGGATGAGTAAATCTGAAGGGAAAAGTAAAGCCAAAGAAGAGCTGATGAAAATATGGCAGGGAAGGTGGGATGAAGGGTTAACAGGAAGATGGTTTTATGAAATTCAGAAGTTTATAGGAAGGAAAAGAAAGGGAAGAAGAAGCAGGAAGGAGGAAAGAATAATAACAAGGTTAAGGTTCCGTCATACAGGGCTTAATTATTCCCTTTTTAAAATACAGAAGCATAAAACTGGGAAATGTGATTATTGTGAGAAGTTTGAAACAATAGAGCATGTTATTTTAGAGTGTTATAAATATGAAGAAGAGAGAAGATGCATGTGGAGAGAGTGTGAAGGTATTAAAGAAAGGTTTAATTTAACAGAATTTTTGAGGAGAGATTTGGGAAGTAGACATATTCAAATAATTATTAGGTTTCTTAAAAAAACAAGGTTATGTCATAGAATCTGAGTAGAGCAAGATGGTTGTGAATGTGTAAAGAATAACAAGGAGTAGTATATAAAGCTATATGCAAGTTAGGTGATATAAGTAGGTGTGTATGTGCTTAATGTATGTTTAATCAGAAGATATTGTAGGGATTAGGTATGAAGTGAAAGTATATAGATCATCACAAACCACACTCCATACCAGAAAGTGGCGGTAATGCTACTAAAAGTTTGTTGCCAACCGCCAATAAAAACCAAGAAGAGGAAGAAGAACTCGGACCTCCTCTGTTGCTGCTACTGCTTTGGCTAGCTACTCATGTTGGCGTTTTCCTAAATCGCCGAAGAATACTGGGAAATCGACTTCACTGAAACAGCCGAAGCATTGCATTAAGTGTGCTGTGACAACCACTCGACGGTGTGTTGTTGATCCTTAGTTATTGGTCTTTTTTTTTTAAAGTTGAAACTCGGCGGCGACACGCCCCCTTGTAACTTATGTATCAGCATTTTAAAATGGTTTTGTGGTCTTAAAAAAACCATTTTCTTTTGTTAATTATGTGGCCGAATGAAAGATATGCCATTAAAGCTTTAGATAAGCCCTTTGATTTTGTCCTTTAGGGATACTTTTAGTTATTTTTCTTATTATTATTTTAATTTTGTGAACGGCCAATGGAACTCTGCACTTGTCCAAAATCCAGAAATTAATTCAGTTTGTTGAAATGGAATTCAAGTAAATTAATTTTAATTGACATCAGTGTCAATTAAAATTTGATAGACTTTAAAAAGTGCACTTTACTTTGATAAATTGTCTGACTTTAATTTGATAACTTGTCTGACTTTATTTTTGATATCTTGACTGACTTTGATATTTTCACTTGAGCTGTAACATTAATGTTGCTAACTTGAAACTTAATTGAATGATTCCTGACAAAAAATATTTGGAATATAATTATGTATGTATTTGAATGTTTAGTTGTTGGATAGCAGTTTAACTCTGGTAAAGTGCTAATTTTTGTTTTATGTATGACCTCGTTTAGGTCGGGTTTTATTTTTTCCCCACTGTCTCTACGTCAGGATGGCGAGCTACCACCGGATCACCGCAGCTTTGCGGTAGGATGCAATTATTTATTTTTTTCTTTTCCCTTCCCTTGGATCATGGACTAAACCAGATGGACTCTTGTTTGGTGAATCATTAATCACCTTAACAAAAAAGAAACACGGACTTGAATAAGAGGAAAAAAAACCTCTTTTTGCCTCATCAGGGTTTATTTATTTGTTTGTTATTGTTGTTTTCTTTGTCTATATTTATAAAAAAAAATATTATTCAATACCTACTTAAACATATGAAAAAGTATGCATTAAAATACAACAACTTAACTTTATTTTCTGTCAGATGGTGTTTATTCACACACAGGCTCCTCAGTCGAATCTTTCTGATTGCCATACCAACAAACTTGGCTGTAGTCAGTTGCCTAGCCTCAACTAGCGTTACAATATACAGGCAATGATAAAGAATAATAAAATGTATTTTAGATGTTGGAGGAAAAATTAAACTGAATGATTGGTGAGTATAATGGGATGTCTTTCAGTTAATAAGCCACATCTGATGTGATAAAGGTGTCTTCTCTATTGATTTGAGTGAATCATTTATTTTAAAATGTAAAAAACAAAACTCATACTGATGCGGGTTGTTTTAGAAGTACTATTTCCATTTTTTGCCAAAGAAACCAAAAGCACTTAAATAAGAAAAATTGAAGCAGAATCCTCTGTGGAGTTGTTTTTAATGACAAAATTAAGGAACTTACCAGAAACTGATCTGGAGGCAATAGCAAGGCAGAGTTGAAAGCAGATACAGAGGACAAAAACAGCCTTCATGGTGACAGGAGGAACTGATAATGATGGCAAAAACAGAGCAGTTAAAATCCTAGCATACTTAAAACTGATAAGAAGAAAGCAAACCGAAATACAACTTCTGACACAGAAAACAGGCTATGTTCTGCTTTATGTAAAACACATAACCACACCTCTAACAGAAGACAACAGAAAACAAAATGTTGACCACGTCAAGCTTTACCTTTCTATAAGGTTAGACATAAAACACTAGATATAATAAATAAAATGAAATATTGTCAAACAAGAACAAAAATTTTAGTGGCATACCTTTTGTGCTCAGGTTGAATTCAGCTCACCTCTACTAACCTGAGAGTTTAAATAGGAATAGGGCGAAAGTCCAGCAATAAATTACATAATTTTACAACAGTGAGATGAGAATGCCTTTTTTGTTTTGCTTTTTTGTTCAGTTCAAACACTTTTAAAAATATTTCTGTCTCATATAAAATCTGTTGTAAGTTTTCCTACTCCTCCACCTGTCCAGAATTTCTGGGCATATGAAACTATAAACAGCTGGAGAGATGTGGGTCATTTATGCTAACTTAATCCTGTTGTAGCTAGGTTTCTGTAAGACAACATAGATCTATTTAATTATCACAGATCCAATTAGTTAAGCTTTTGAAGGGAGAGATCTTATGTTAACTAAACAACATTTAATAGTTTCAACCTTTCTCTGAATTTGAGAATTTTAGTCTTGGTTAGATTATCATGATTTCCTCTTTTAAGACTCTTCGCTAATTTCATTGATTTTGGTCAAGGGCAAGGCACTATCTGGATGAAGTAATGGGTGGGTAACAGTAGCATACGTGCAGAGAACTGTGTTAAATAAAAAACTGCTTTCATATCTGCACTCTGGGCTGTCAGGGTTTTGGAGGACTAAACAATTTGGCCAGATTATAGAAAAAAGAGATGGTCTCTCCGAAGTGGGATGGATGCCGTCTTTACATTTCAGATCAAGTTATCCCCAAAAAGTTTGCTTATTATCAATGTAGCCCACTTCATTTTCAGGACATCCCCTAGAAAACAAGCAGTTGAATTACTGCATAGTTTTATCTGTGATATGAGTTGAATATGACTATTTATTCCAGTGGGGGAGTTTAGTGTTTTTGATGTCAACCAAGAAGACATGGGTGAAAAATAATAGTGTGATATACTTAAAATATTGGTTTTACTCCACACATTCTACAGCTGACACACAATAGAATACATATTTTGGACCTTGACAACAGTGAGGGTTTATTTCTAAAGTTTATGTAACTGTTGTTGCCCTGTGTCAAGTATTCACCCCTGTTAAATAAACGGAGATTGATGGATTTCACTCAGTCTGCCCTTTATTTTCATATCTTTGCAAAGAGAGAACCGTTCATCATACAGCCCTTAGTGCTTGGTATTTCAGCCCTGTTCTGCCTGGGCAGAACATATCACTTTCCTTACAATAATGGAAAGTAGTCAGAGTCAAAACACATTACAGACACTCTGGTTAAACAGTAACGTGTTATGAATAATCTTTGAGAAAGAATCTTGCTTGTTTTGGGAAGAAGCTCTGAGATCCAAAGAGGTACCGACATCCAAGTAAGAATCAGGAGGCAGATCCAGGTTCAGTCCACAGGCAGAAGCCAGCAGAACAAATACAAAACAGGAGCAGGCAGTCTCAAAGGTCTAAAGGCAGAACAAGTCACGATCATGCAATAAGAACACAAACGGATACAATATAGAACTGTCACCGAAGGAAAATCTGGCACCAATGACCAGAAGCAAGCATATTTTATAGAGACTAGAGCAGGTGACACCGATGGTACCCGTATAAAACCTACATCTATGGTTAGAAAAAAAATACATATTATTTTACTGATGCCAGCATGGGTATATATGAACAAAATAATGCTATCATGCAGTTACAGCATTAAAGAAACGTATTTATATTTTCTTACTTATAAACCTAAAATTAACGGCTGTGTGTACACTTTGTGATCACAAGTCGGGGTGCACTTTGTTATTTAGGGGTCCATGCTGTCCTGGTCAGGTTTTAAATGGGATAATTGTGTGTAATTCTTCAGGTCTCAGTTCTAAATTCTACGGGGGCGGGCAGATGCAATTTTGAAAACTCAGATATGTGCAGGACTCTGGTATGGGGTGTAATTAGCATCAATTACGATTTAATAATATAGAACTATAGATTTATTCAAAAGACTTTACCTTTTCACAACATCTGAAATTAATGTAATGATTTCATTGAGATATATTTATAAAAAAATGATTCCAAATACTTTGCCTTTTTAAAATTTTCTAATTTGTTCATTCAGATTTAATGATGCAGACATAAACATATATTAAAGAAACCTGATATTTTCAAAATGCAAGATTTGAACATGAATACTAATCTTCAAATGTATTAAATAATTATTTAAAGAAAAAAAAGTCATAACGTGCAGAAATAATAATTTTTGCTTGGGAAGATTGAATACTGCATACAGACAGATACTGAGAGACAGCAGGTGCAAATCGTGGCAGCGGCACCTGCCAACTGCCGCTACACCGGAGGAGGTGCCAGACAGCCTGCCACTGATATCCATGTCCTACTAAATATATTTATAAAACACTTTCAACACCCAACAGAACTAGGGTGCTATACATAATCATAAAATAAAAATTATCAATCACAAAAACAATAAATAAAGTGGTGAATAAAAGTAGTAATAATATAAAAAAAGAAACACACTCAGAAGAAGTCAACATCTCAAATTGTGTTAAAAGCCAAGGAAAAGAAATAAGTCTTAAGAGATTTAAAATCAGAAAGTTAACATGCTAGCCTAATGGCCAAGGGAAGGTAATTCCACAGCTTAGTGGATGCGACATAAAAAGCATGGTCTTGTCTGAGCTTGCGTTTTGTCTTTGACACCCTCAGTGACAACTGGTCAGCTGATCTAAGGGAGGGGGAGGGTGTGTAGGAAGGAAGCAGCTCAGACATTTAGGGCAATGGAAAAACATTAAAAGCTTTAAAAGCAAATAAAAGGATTTTAAAATCAAATCTCACATGTACTGACAGCAAATGTAATAAGGCTAAAATGGGAGAGATGTGATCAACTATGTTTGTACCTATTCAATGACTTGCATGAGCATTCTGCCCCCTCTGAAGCTGGGAAATGCAGGAATTACTGATACCCTTGTGGTGCATTACAGTAATCCAATCGAGTGGTTACAGAGGCATTGACCAGTGTTTCAAAATGCTGACGTGAAAGGATAGGTCTAACCTTTGCTGGCTGCCTCAAGTAAAAGAGGCTGGATTTTACAACAGCAACCTGGGATTTAGACGTCAGACAGGCATCTGTTTTTCCCCCTAAATTTGTAATAATCGTTTTCATGTCCTGTCATGGTACCGGAGCAGGTGCTGCTGAAATCCTTGACCTAAACAGGTCCGGGAAATACAAACAAGACAGGTAAATGACGTTTGGTAACAGTTTATTCAGAGTGTGTTTGGAGAACGGGACTGAGTCTGAGCGGAGCAGACAGGCAGCAGACAGACAGGCGAGCAGATTGTGTTAGGCTTTACCAATTTGTGATCCAGGGGAGGAAGGCAAACAGTTTATGCTGGGCTTCTTCGTGTTTGTGATCCAGAGAGAGAAAGGCAGGCAGTCCAGGCCAGATGGATCCAGGGTTCCAGAAGCAGTGGCTTCTGGATCCCTGGCTGCAGTGGGTTTCTGCCCTGCAGGCCTTCTGCAGGTGTTATGTTTTGCCGTAATTGGTGCTCATCTGCTTTAAAAGCTGCCATACAAGCAGCAGACGGGAGGCTTCTCCCTATTTCCTCCTCAGAACCAAATTTGGTTTGGTCTGTGTCCTATGGTTGAGTTTTGTTAGGTTGGTTTGCATTTGCTTATTTCTGTTTAGTTATAGGTTTTGCATTAATCCATTTTTGATTTCCCATTTTGTTTATCCTTTTTTCAGGTTTTGTTTCTTTAGTAAAATTCAGTTTTCAGTCAATAAGGAATCCTTGTGTGGTCTCCTTTAATGTTACCCTCACCAAACAAGCCTGGTGGACGTAACACCCTCTCGCTAGGTACGTAATGCTGGCAATTAGCATTCCGGGCCTGGACCTGGGATGAGCGGATAATGGCCCTTCTTGCCCTCCTGACATCTGAGGGCAGACAGGCTGACATTACCCTCTCCTCGAGGTTGAATACTGGTGATTGGAACCTGTACACCATGTAGAAGGGCAAGAGGCCGGTAGAACTGGAAGGAGAGAATTGATGGCAGGGAAGGTTCTACAAACTGAGGACCTCTGTCAGACACAATGTCAGCCGGAAGCCCGTGCAGAGGGAAGACCTCCTTAGCCAGAATGGTACCCATTTCCGTAGCTGTAGGGAGCTCAAATAGAGGGACCAAGTGGATCATTTTAGAGAATCGATCCAAAATAGTAAGAATGACAGAATCACCCTTGGAGACTGGCAGACCAGTAAGAAAGTCCAAGGAAATGCTGAACCATGGCAGAGAAGGCACAGGGAGAGGGCGAAGCACACTGTATGGGGGTCACATGTAGACCTTGGCCTGATTTTATTGTGGGCAGGCTGCAACAAACTCCCTTACGAACTTAGCAAAGGTGGGCTACCAAAACTGAGACCAGATGATTCTGACAGACCAGGATGACGATACAGACAGGAGCAAAAGCAGATGTTAAGGACTTTATTAATCATAGAGTCTGCAACGTAAAGCCTGTGCCTTTGGAATCTGTACTCCATCAAGAGACCGCCTGACCTTCCCTTCCAGCTCGAGCCTCATTGATGGTACACCCAATGGTGTCAGGAAGGATGTACTCCCCTGGGGGGCCAGGCCCCACAAAGCAGGCACCAGGAATAAGCCAGTACCCGCCAAGGCATCCACCCCAAAGACTAAGCACCACCGATGCACCAGCGAGCCATAACATCAGCCAGCGGAGAGGGGCGGTACATGGGGAATGGGTTCTGCACAAGGGCGTAAGTTTGATTTGAACTTTGGTAGGGACACTATTGGTCGGGTGTCATTGGTGCTATGCAATATGCATGCCCTTTTTTATGCTCGATGTGAGCATCCGTACTGATAAGAGGAATTCATTGTTAAAAAGAGAAAAGCATCATTTTGCTACATTAATAAAAATGTATAAGCCTACACTCATTATTATGCTGTTTATCAATGTTTGAAGTATCACCGGTTCTGATGAATGTGGAATTAGGACTGTTTCTTCCACTTTGAAAATGGTTTCATTTGAACGACTAAGAGAGAAGGTAAATACAGTATTTTCTTTTGAAGATATAGAATTGTGCAGAGTTAAACCCCACTCTTATATTTTTACCTACTATGCTCTCTCTGTATCAATAAGCAAAATAATACATTCATTAAAATATTAACTTCACTATAAAGGTTGAACATCTGGGCTGTAGTTACTCTGTGTAGCGCATTTTATGTATTTTTATCTGGGGCTGAAAAAATGAATCATATTAATTGATTATTTCAATAATCGTCAACTAATTTAGTAAGTGATTCATCATTAACTGGAGAATAGAGACTCTAAAACATACAGTAATATAAATGTAAAATGTGCTTTTCCCAGGCAGAGCAACTTCCACTTAGATCAGTAATTATACCACAAATTGTAAAATACTATATATATATATATATATATATATATATATATATATATATATATATATATATATATATATATAACTATATATATATATATATATATATATATAGCTGCCCTGCATCATTATTACTGGATATCTGTGTTTCCTATAATCATATAATGTATAAGTGCATTTCTTAATAGTAAAGGATTAAATGTAACACAACCTTTTATCATTGTCCTATATTGCTTACTGTCTGACTGTTTAAATAGCTCCTTATGTCTATTTTCTTTTTAGTGGCATCATCTACAAACACAACACTGAGAATGAGCCTAAGGGTATTAAAATATAAAATCACTTTTAACAATTATAAAAGACAATATAACACTATCTTATCTGTAATTGGATAATATCCAAAATAAACAGCCAGATTCAAGCATCCTTTACCAGACATTGTTTGTACTAATTTACTTATAGACTGTGTGGAAATCTATGTAAGATAAAATCAATGTTAATATTCTCCCTCTGTTTGTTCTTGTCTTTATCCTATTTCTAGAAGTATAAATAGTCAATTAAATTACTATTATTATGTGGAACCCTAATTATGCTTTTTAAACGAAAAACAGCAAATGTTTAGGCGCCATTTCTTGTTGTTATATATCTATAAGAGAAATAACACTCTGCTACTAATATACCTGAACTTCACTCAAAAGAGTCATCAAAAAATGAAAACAGTAATAGCAACTAAATATCTGTAAAAAGGAAACCCTCACATTTTCTTTTTTTAGTTGGCTGTGGCTAAGAATCAGAAATGTTGATGGCTTACAGCCTTTATTTGCCCATTTTTCCAGCAGTCTTCAGAACTCCTGGTTGACTCAGAATATTTCGTTTTATAAAAGAAAAAAAAAGGTTTTTGTTTTTTTAGTGTACATGATATTCATTTTTTTTTTTTATTGGGACTTGTTTTGTAGCCTAATATTAATTGTAGTAACCGCGGCATTCTAGTGTGAATAAATTTTTCAATTTTATTGCTCCAAGCACAGCGGACCAGAAAACAACCAATCAAAGAGTGAGAAGGTTGGAACATAAGGCGGAACAACCAATAAGAGTTGAGTTAAACAGCGCGCAGCACAGTTCCATGCGCTGTTACTTGAAAGGGACAGTTAGAGACTAGGCAGAGGAGCTGCGAGAGGAAAAGAAGCCACTGCTGCAACAACTACTGCTGTAATTTATAAACATGTTGCTCACATCCAATTATTGGTAGGGACAATTAGGTCAGTTCAAAATTTTGGTAGGGACATGTCCCTATGGTCCCTATTCAAATCTACGCCCATGGCTCTGCACTTAGCGAAAACTAGAGATGTTCTTCGGAGAGGGAGCAGTTCAGACCCCAACCTGAGATGTAAAAAAAAATAAAAAATGCAAACTCAATCATGCCATCCTACCCTAGTGCCCCAACTCACAACTGACGGCCTTTGTGGACAAAAAAGAAAAAAAAAAGAAGAGACCCAAGGACCCGTCAGTGCCAGTGGCCGGTCCTGGGATTGCTGGATGACCCAATAGGTGAACCTGAAATACGGATGGGGGGAGGGGAGCAGTCTTATTGCCACACTAACCCTCGCCCCGCACCCGAACCAGACGACTCCCAGCCCAAGCCCCCGATGGGAAAGGGGGCAACATGTCCCACACAGGCCACCCAACCAAAACCTCCATCCCTCCCTAAATAATTCACTGGGCCACTTCCTCCGCCTCAATACCCTAGCCAGCTCTCCCCCCACTCCTTTTTGGGTAGAGCAGAAATGTCAGCCCCGAAACTGGCCACCTAGGCCCGACAACAGCCCCCTGCCAAGACCCCGGGCCAGGTGGCTCGCTCTTCCTCCAGGCCCCAGATTCTGGGCGGCAACCGGAGAACATGGGTGTAAGAAAAACCCCGTTTTTCCCTGCACCCACTCTAATGTTGTGTTGTTGCGTGTTGTTCTCAGTTGTAATTAAAACTTGGAGTGCCAAAAGGGGGTGTCCGGCACAGTCCAACCCCCTTCCCAAAGAGAGCCGATGCTGGAGGGGGGGTGCTTTTCTCTTCTGAGTTACTCCAGATTCCTTTGAACGGTCCAAACCAGGAAAAGGAGCTTAGATCCCTCTAACCAGTGTCTCCCCTCCTCCAAGGCCAGCTTAATTGCTAAGAGTTCCCAACTGCCCACATTATAATTGTGCTCAGAGCCAGGGTTCATACAGGTATGTCGCAATTTTTTTCATTGATCATAGAAGGTGAGCACTTGTTTTTCTCCCTTTTAGTTTCAACCTATGAGTTGTTGGCCCAGTTTTTCTTTCTGCTTCTCTAGTTGATTCTTTTACTTAATTTACTGTGTCAAGTAACTCTTTAAGTTCCTCTGACTTCCTCTCATCTTTGATGGGAAAAAAACACATACAAAAACTTGAAAAAGGTTCCAAAATGTGATGAAACATTGTTGTGGGGAAAAAGTATTCAGCAATTCACCCTAGTTAAATAAACGGAGATCGATGGATTTCACTCAGTCGGCACATTTATTCATATCTTTGCAAAGAGAGAGAACAGTTCTTCATACAGCCCTTATGGCACAGCATTTTCTGCCCTGTTCTGCATGACCAGCGTTCATTCCCCCTTACTTACAATAGAAAAGTAGTCAGAGTTAAAAAACAAATTACAGACACTTTGGTTAAACAGTAACATGTTATGAATAAACCTTGAGAAAGAATCTGGTTTGTTATGGGAAGAAACTATGTCTGGACTACAAACACCATCCTGCAGAGAATTGTGTGGCCTTGACAGTGAAACAGACTCAGTGAAAACTTTTATAGTGAGTAAACAGGATAAATTAATATATAATAGAAGAGAAATGTAAATTTTCCGACAACATTCCACTCTTTCGATTATAAAAGGATATAATCCTTGTGTAATCGATATTTAAAAAAAGGAAAGTTTATGAATATAAAAAAAAAAAAAACTAAAATTGTGAATATATGGATTTATATATGTTATATTAGAGATCTGATTGTTCCTTATGTTCCTAACAGAGCACTTCACTCTCTATCTGCAGGTTTACTGTAGAATCATGGAAAACATTATGATAGCTAAAAATATGTTGCCAATAAATGGAGGCCTGAGATTACATCCTAGTTGGCAAAAACATTTAACTGTTTTTCCCCATGATGATACTTTTATGGTAAAAGATCTATTTGCTGGGAATTAACATTTTTAATTCTTATCATTATTAGTTACCCTTTGTGTTTCCCTGGAAAGAGAAAGGTTCAAATCAGTCAAAACAATACACTCCTTCATGTCTACAAAATGTGAGTCAAATTATTAACCTGAGCTTCATCAAAAGTAAAAAAAAAAGATTAATCTGTATGTAAAATGTTAAAATCATATCACAAAGATGTTTCACACAGACAACAGTTCAGCTCTTCAGAATCAGGGTCAGTCAAAGCACACATTGAAAAAGGTGGAGGATTTAATCTCAGCGCGCTCCTTTTCCCCAATAGTAGCTGAGATGACCCGATCATCAGGGTTCATTCTCTAATCCAGAAATCTCTGTCAATACTTACCATCAGCCATCAGGTGGTCATCTAACACTTGCACTTTCTTTTGTATTAAGAAACTAATATCAAACTTTCAGATACTAAAAAGGTAATTTTTCATTAAAATATAACAAATTACAAGACATTTCCCTTCTCATTCATGATGTATAATTAAATAATCAAATAATCAAAAAGCCAAAAGCTGATGTTGGACATCTTCAGGTGGGTGTCTTCATCTTTCTGCTGATGTTGGTCCCTTATAAAGGCGACATTTTGAATGTTGTCTGTCGAACAGCTGGCCTTCAACACATCAGGTGGACTACTGATGTGTTAATTAACCAATCAGAGGGGATTATTCTGCCCCTTTGTTCTGATTTGCTTTGTTAAAGCTTTTCCTAGTTCCTTCTTAATAAGGTCAGATGAGCTCTGATCACTTACTTTTGAGGACTTTGAGTCACATCGCCTCGTTCTGAAGGATGGAGGGATGGCTGAGATGGTCCTCTATGAGGGTCTCCAGGCACCTTGATCTGTCTGTAAAGCCGTCTCTATGGGAAAAAAAAGGTCTTGTAGGTCATTTTAATGTTTCCCCTCTTTCAGTCCTAGTCTGGCCAGAGGTCGGTAGGTCACCAGTCCGTTCTGTGGTCCAGGAAAGGGTCAACCCCTCATGAGCTCATGTGGAAGAGAAACTGTGAGTCAAAGTTACCAACAGTGAGTCAAAGTTGCCAACCAGGGGTGCAAGAAGCTGAACCATCAAAAAACATCAACAATGGTGTTTTTTTCTAAACGCACATCAGACAGTCAGGCTTAGATGTTCAAACTTCATCCAGCAGTCTAGCAGTCGTTTCTGTCCTCCCTCTGCCTGCTCCATCACACTGCCACACATGTAGGTTCTTGGGCAGGGGGTCGTTAGTGGAGGGTCCCACCTTCTGATGACGTCCCCTACCCCAATTTTATTTAGCATTTTAGACACTTCCATCTAAAAGCTTTTCACAACACACATCTATGTATGGCATTGTGTGGGGGAGTGGGGTCAAGGGCACCGAGGGGCTTATTTCGTGGGCCTCACCACAGTCTGCTCCTGCCACTCCCTCTCTCGCATTTAGACATTGAGGGTTCTTGGGTTGTTGATTGAGGGGGGATGCCTCTGCCTCTCCTGGACACCCCTTTTGGTACTCCCTAGTTTTAATTACACCTGAGAGCAAGACACAACAACACCACAAGCAGGCGCAGGGAGGATGGGGGTCTTCTCACACCCTGGCCTAAACTCCCAAGTGTCCGGGGCCTGGAGGAAGATTGAGCATTTTAATTCCATTTCAATCCTCCTTTGGATGAGGGAAACTAAGGGTTAAATGTTCAAAAAGGTTGTAAGTATTAACTGCCTGGGTTGAGTATGCCATTATTTTTGCCCCCTCTAGCACCACTGAGCTCTCTCTGTTTTATGTTGTGTTTGCTTTTCAGCCATCGGTTTTCACCATTCAGGAAAAAGATTCTAAGGTTCCTTTGACCCGTTTATCTGCTCTTAGGTGCTAGCGGACCTGGAGAAGGGCTAGAAAGGCCATATCTAACTTGTTGGTTAGCCAAGCCAAAGCTGCTAACTCGTGGAAGGTTCTGGCACCCGTATACTGGGAAGGCCAAAAATAGTAAATAGCTGGCACCTCACTTTTCCTATCACGGAGGTGGTGAACCAGGTGGCTGTTGGCCTCCAGCTCCCTCGTGCTACTAGGATACATCCTACGACTCATGTGTCCAATGTCAAGACTGTTGTAACTCTCATTACTGCTTATCTCATCTACCTGCTCCTGCCTCTCTTTAAGCTGCTTGCCCCCAGTCATCAGTGCCAGATTATTCAAGCAATAGGTGAGAGAGGTGTCTAGCATACCCTGTGTGTTGTTCCAATAAACTTATATTAACTAGTTTCTGCCCTTGGACCTCTAAGCATCCCTTCTCCCGGTCTGATCTGTTTGCCTGACCACTCTTCGGACACTTGCTGGACTCTGTCTGCCTACGACCCTGGATCTATCTCCTGACCTCGACTTGGATTTCCCCTCAGTACTTCTTCGGATCTCTGATCTTGTGGCCTGGACTTCTGGTTACCTCATTTAAAGTTGTCTCACTAGTAATTTGCCACTTTTTTCTCCACTTTTATAACATCAAGTCTAAATAAGGCATATTCAGCTTTTTTTATTATATAGTTCATGCAACCAATATTTAAGATTACAAAGCGTTTGATATAAATGATATCAGTAATTTTGTGCTATTTTTATCTCTAAAAAACAAATTTCTTTTTTCAGTGTTTTTTCTTTTCCATTATTTTCTTTCTTAATTTTTGATGCATATGCAATGAATTTCCACCATGCGTATGTTAAGGATGCTTCACACACAAAAGCTATATCATCTGTGTCAGGAATCCAGTTTGTGTGGTCTGCGTTTTTGTCAACCTGAATCTTAACTTTGTCTTTGTCCTTGCCTCTCGGCAGGAAGTCAACCTGCAAACTAGATTTGTTCGGTCCTTCTCTCTCTGGAAGGTTCAACTGAGCTTCCTAACTGGCTGGGGTTCCAAACAGGAAGTTTGGACCCACACACTACCCCAAGAGCGTACTGAGCTTCAAACTGAGCTGGGGTTCCAAACAGGCAAACCAAGCAAAGGTTTCATCAGCACTGCAGCCCGTTCAAGTACCACAGGAAATCAGAGTGGCAGTCAGCTTCTCCGTTCACCAGGGAACAGCCGCAGTCTGAGAAACCCATTCCACCCATCACCAAACAAGACAATCTCTGGTACAACCCTCAAAAGTCTGAATTCCATAAAGGACACCTTTCCTTGGAGAAGTGAGTCTGCAACCTTTTCCTCCAATTCTGAACCAAGATTCAAATTTCCCTCTGAGCCTGAACTATCTCTGTCTCCCCCTCATCTTCCAGTTCCCGTTGAGGTGAGTGTGTTTAGAGCAACACTGGACTCATTTCCCTTCCACTCTGAGCAGCACTGGTTTCTTCAATTTTTTCCTTAATAGACCTGTCTAGCTTTTCCTGGTCTCTCTGTTTGGTGTTCTGCATCTTGGGGTCAGACCTTTAAGTAAATCATGACAATCTGTAATTTCTTAAAAAAAAATGTATACCTCCAGCAAACCCCCGAGTAAATTGAGTTTGAGAGCCCTGCATTACATGATTCATTCTGCCACTTAACAACAAATTGTATAATAACTTTTCAGTAAGTTTACACACATTATTCAGATTGAAATTTATTTTAACTGAACTCAAACGATCCAGTTGGTCAGCGCCTAAGCCTAGACTCTCAGTGTAACTTTGTGACTTTGAATCCAGCCTGGATTCTAACCGTTGTCTCTGTCTTCCAGGAAACCAGTGTCTCCTCTGTGAAGCTCTGGAAGAGCTAACCTGCCGAGCCGACCCTCAGAGCCAAACCCGAAGAACCATAGAGAACTTCATGCAGCTCAGGACTAAGAGCTGGAAAACCCTAAGCCAAGGTCTGTTCATTATTAGACGTGAGACGCTGAAGCAGCAAGCGGACTCTGCTGATCAACTCCTCTCCAGATCCAACAGTGACTCTCCCAAAGCTAACCTCAAGAACCCTCAAGGTACAATCAGTTATCATCAAGAAATCAAGCTCCAACTTGCAACGCTAACTGAACTGTCTCTCACGCAGACTCCGGTGAACCAGTGTCCAGGCCCGAGCCAGAACCAGTACATTCTGTGTGCTTGTAGCAAAATAAACTTGTTGAACTTTTATTCCTGTGTCCGTCAGTGGTGTTCTGCATACTTGGGTCGCTCTTAGAGAACCCATCATGACAGAACACTGCGGCCAAACTCAAGGCCCAGCAGATCACCTCACCCGTCGATTGGAGGAGCAGGATGCCCAAATCCAAGGACAAACCCAAACGCTCCGTGAGTTAAACACCCTGGTTGATACTCATAATCATATGCTACAAAGCTATGCTAACTATTTGAACAGCGCTAATGCTGCACCAGCACCACAACCATTTCCGGGTCCAGTTCCACCTCCGAGGTCACCAGCAGTGACGTCATCCGAGTTCCGCCCAAGTCTTCCAGAAAGATTTTCTGGTAACATGAAAGATTGCAAAGGATTTTTATTTCAGTGTCGTTTGATTTTTCAGAACTCTCCAGGCAGCTTTTCCACGGATTACAAAAAGATAACCTTCATCCTTTCTCAGCTAACAGGAAGAGCCTTGGAGTGGGCTCAGGCAAGATTTGCCACCGACGATAGCCTTAACTGCTATTACTCTGATTTCCTCTCTGAATTTACTCAGGTATTCAACCAAGAGACTGATCAAACCATTGACTCTCGAGCTCTTTTCAATCTAAAGCAGGGAAATTCTTCTGTGGCTGAATTCTCCATCAACTTCCGGGTTAAAGCGGCAGCTTCCGGATGGAACCAAAGCGCTCTGAAGGGAGCCTATTTCATGGCTTTAAATGAGCACATTAAAGATGAGCTTGCAACCCTCGACGAACCAGCTACCCTCGAAGATTTAATTCGTCTCACGATCAGATTGGACAATAGAATCCGTGCCAGAAACAGTACTAAAAAGCAGGGGACACTTTCTTCTGCCTCACATAACGTGACTGTTTGTTCTTCCTCTACAGAGCAGCTGCCCATACAGAGACCTAAGTCCCAGTCTCTACCGCTGCCTATTCAGGCCTCTCATTCGGGCGAAAGAGATGTCGAACCCATGCAGGTGGGACACACGAGGCTCACCCCAGAGGAGAGACAAAGACGTTTTCTAAGCAAATTATGCATTTACTGTGGTGAGAGTGGACACTTCATCGCTTCCTGCCCGGCTAAATCAAAAGCCTGGGCCCGCCAGAGGATCTGAGGAGTCTGGCGGGGCCAAATTAACACTAAGAAATCTCCTCGATTGTTGCTTCCTGCCACGTTGTTTTGTTCTAACCAAAGCCTCTCTCTTTTCTGCATTCATCGATTCAGGCTGTGAACGGAACTTAATCGATTCAAACCTCGTCCAACAACTCCAAATTGAAACCATTCCTCTGACTCAACCTCTTAGTGTTTCTGCTATTGACGGAAAGAGACTTCACCAAGTTACCCATCAAACTCAGCCCCTCGAGCTACTTCTGTCAGGTAACCACCGAGAGACAATAACATTTTTTGTTTTTCCTTCTGCATGCTCCCCTCTGGTGCTTGGCTTCGAGTGGTTGGAGAAGCATAATCCTCACATTAATTGGACAGAACGTCACCTGGAATCATGGTCCATTTCATGCCATGAGACATGCCTCCGTTCGGCTGCCCCCTTGGTGGGGTCTCCTAGAGGTGGGGGGGAGATGGACTCTCCTGACCTTTCTTCTGTTCCTTCCGAGTACCATGACCTAGCTCCTGTCTTCAGTAAGGTCAGTGCGACGTCCCTACCTCCACACAGACCATATGACTGCGCCATTGAACTTTTACCTGGTGCACCACTACCTAGCAGCAGGTTGTATAACATTTCCAAGCCTGAAAGAGAAACCATGGAAAAATACATAAATGAATCATTAGCTGCAGGAATAATCCGCCCATCTTCCTCTCCTTTGGGCGCTGGGTTCTTTCTTCGTTGGAAAGAAAGATGGCTCCCTGAGACCATGTATTGATTACCGAGGTTTGAACCAGATCACAATAAAGAACAAATACCCACTTCCTTTACTCGCCTCTGCATTCGAACCTGTACAGGGAGCTACAGTTTTCTCTAAACTGGATTTAAGGAACGCATATCATCTTCTTAGGATCCGAGAAGGAGATGAATGGAAAACAGCCTTCAAAACTCCATTGGGCCAATTTGAGTACTTGGTAATGCCTTTTGGTCTAACTAACGCTCCAGCCTGCTTCCAGGCCCTCGTGAATGATGTTCTCAGAGACTTTTTAAATGTGTTTGTCTTCGTTTATATTGACGACATACTCATTTACTCCAGGAACCTCGCTGAACACAAGAAACATGTCCGCCTTGTTTTACAGAGACTGCTGGAGAACAAGCTGTTCGTAAAGGCCGAGAAGTGCGAATTTCACCAGTCTTCAGTCACCTTTTTGGGGTTTGTGCTCGAGGGCGGCCAGGTAAAACCATCTGAGGACAAGATAAAGGCAGTTTTAGATTGGCCAGTTCCAGAGAACCGCAAACAGCTACAGAGATTTCTAGGCTTTGCAAACTTTTATCGTCGGTTCATCAGGAACTATAGCCAGACCGCCCTTCCATTAACTTCTCTGACCTCTGTCAAACGCACTTTTCAGTGGACTCCTGAGGCGCAAGCTGCGTTTGATAAATTGAAATCTTTATTTTCCAGAGCACCAGTGCTAATGCAGCCTGACCCAGCTAAACAGTTTATTCTCGAGGTGGACGCTTCAGATTCTGGAGTTGGAGCAGTCCTATCCCAGAGACTTGACACGGATCAAAAGATCCACCCTTGTGCATTCTTCTCCCGTAGACTTTCTTCCGCTGAGCAGAATTACGATGTGGGAGACCGAGAGCTGTTGGCCATCAAACTAGCGCTGGAGGAATGGAGACATTGGCTGGAGGGAGCTGAGCATCCGGTTCTAGTATGGACTGACCACAAGAACCTGGCTTACATCCAGTCAACCAAGCAAGCCAATCCTCGCCAATCCAGGTGGTCCATTTTCTTCTCACGGTTTAATCTCATCATCTCCTACAGACCCGGATCCAAGAATGTCAAACCCGATTCTCTCTCTCGTCTTTACTCCGTCGATCATCCCGAGACGCCTGAACCAGTCCTTCCGGCTTCCTGCACTGTGGGAGTGGTTAACTGGGAAATCACTGACCTTATCAACTCCGCCCTGGCTACTGAACCCGACCCAGGTAACGGTCCCACTAACCGAACCTATGTACCATCTTCCGTCAGGTCCCGTCTCATTCAATGGATGCACGCTGCCAAGTTTTCTGCTCATCCGGGAGTCAGTAGAACCATAGCTTTGATCTCAAGACGCTTCTGGTGGCCCACCCTCCATAGAGATGTCAAGGAGTATGTGCTGGCTTGCTCCACATGTGCCCGTAATAAGGCCTCACACCAACCTCCTTCTGGCCTGCTTCAGCCGCTTCCGGTTCCCTCGCGCCCTTGGTCCCATATTGCCATTGACTTTGTCACCGGCCTCCCCGTTTCTCGAGGTATGTCCACCATTTTCACCATTGTTGACCGTTTTTCGAAGGCCTGCCATCTCATTCCCCTTAGGAAACTCCCCACGGCCTTCCAGACAGCCCAGCTCCTCGTCAAACACGTCTTCCGCTTACACGGCATTCCCCAAGAGATCCTCTCGGACCGGGGTCCTCAGTTCATTTCCCAGGTTTGGAAAGCATTCTGTTCTGCACTCGGCTGTAAACCCTCTCTGACCTCTGGTTACCATCCTCAATCAAACGGACAAACAGAGAGGATGAACCAGCAGCTGGAATCAACCCTTCGTTGCCTCACCTCTAACAATCCCGTTGACTGGAGCCAATATCTCACATGGATCGAATACGCACACAACTCCCTCAAATCTGCTTCCACTGGTCAATCTCCCTTTCAGGTTAGTCTCGGTTATCAACCTCCACTTTTCCCCGCAGACGAGAGAGAGATTTCGGTCCAGTCAGTAAACCAACACATCCGACGCTGTCAGAAGATCTGGAGAGAAACCATCGCCACCCTCAACCGATCTTCAGAAACCAACAAACGCTTCGCCGACTCCAGGAGACGTCCCGCCCCCGAGTACACAGAGGGCCAAGAGGTATGGCTGTCCACTCGGGACATTCCCCTTAAGGGGATGTCCCGAAAACTCTCCCCAGATTCATAGGCCCCTACAAGATCTCCCGAGTCATCAGCCCATCAGCCGTCCGCCTCCAACTGCCTCAGTCTCTCGGATTCATCCAACCTTCCACGTGTCACAAGTCAAACCTGTCGTCTCGAGTTCCCTGTGCCCGCCTTCCGACTCCCCACCACCGCCCTGGAGGTCGATGGTCATCCAGCCTTCACCGCCGGACGAGATCGTGGACTCCCCGCCGACGAGGTCGCTGCTGGCAGTACCTCGCCGACTGGGAGGGCTACGGACCGGAGGATCGCCAGTAGGTTCTGGCTCGCACATCCTCGATCCTGCCCTTATCGAGGAGTACGAAGCTCCTGCTGCTCCTTCGACCTCCTTCCGACCGCCAAGGGGCGTCGCTGAGGGGGGGTACTGTTGGGAGCTGGAGAAGTTCCACCTTTCTCCAGCAGAGTCCGCCGTGGATCCTTCTGAGTGAGCCTCCTGCACAGCTGCAGCTCATCAAGATCATCAGAGGATCCACTATATAAGCTGTCTTCAGACCTTGCCTCAACGCCGCAGTGTTGATCCAGTTGGTCAGCGCCTAAGCCTAGACTCTCAGTGTAACTTTGTGACTTTGAATCCAGCCTGGATTCTAACCGTTGTCTCTGTCTTCCAGGAAACCAGTGTCTCCTCTGTGAAGCTCTGGAAGAGCTAACCTGCCGAGCCGACCCTCAGAGCCAAACCCGAAGAACCATAGAGAACTTCCATGCAGCTCAGGACTAAGAGCTGGAAAACCCAAAGCCAAGGTCTGTTCATTATTAGACGTGAGACGCTGAAGCAGCAAGCGGACTCTGCTGATCAACTCCTCTCCAGATCCAACAGTGACTCTCCCAAAGCTAACCTCAAGAACCCTCAAGGTACAATCAGTTATCTTCAAGAAATCAAGTTCCAACTTGCAACGCTAACTGAACTGTCTCCCACGCAGACTCCGGTGAACCAGTGTCCAGGCCCGAGCCAGAACCAGTACATTCTGTGTGCTTGTAGCAAAATAAACTTGTTGAACTTTTATTCCTGTGTCCGTCAGTGGTGTTCTGCATACTTGGGTCGCTCTTTGAGAACCCATCATGACAAAAAGCACTTCTGCATTCCATTTTCCCACTGTGTCCTGGTTTCTCAGCTGCTTGTCACCTGTTGTTTGAAACAATATGGGGAACAATGGAAAGTGGCGGCCTAGTGGTTAGGGCATTCTAAGATTCTGAGTTTGAGCCCCACTCCCACAGAATGCCAGTCTTGGTCTCTGAGCATTACTCTTAACCCCACACTGCTCCCCGGGCGCCCCATGATGGCAGTCTACTGCTCTCTATTCAATACACTTGGCAAATGATCTCAAATAAACAGGCAAAGAGTCCCGCATTGAGTATCATTTACCCTAATGTACGCCGGCAATGTAGTAACCTGTAAAATCAAATAAAACGGTCACAGTTATGGCGTTTTTATATCAACATATTATTGCTTTTTACAATTTCAGTCATGAATGCGGCTGAAAGGGTTTATTTATCCATATATATATATATATATATATATATATATATATATATATATATATATATATATATATAGCGCCTATATATATATATATATATATATATATATATATTATTTCATTTGTGATGAAGTTTGCGGTCACCCAAACAATTTTTGTGTTTTCCTGAAAAAGTCACACTTATTCACCATCGCTACGTTGTGAAATGAATGGAAAAATAGAGTCAAGACATTGACAAAGTTAGAAATAATGATTTGTATTTGAAATAAAAATTTTACATCAACTTTGCTTTCATTAAAGGATCCTCCATTTGCAGCAATTACAACATTGCAGACCTTTTGTAATTCTAGCTGTTAATTTGTTAAGGTAATCTGGAGAAATTGCACCCTTCCAGAAGCAGCTCCCACAAGTTGGATTGGTTGGATGGGCACTTCTTGCATACCATACAGTCAAGCTGGTCCCACACAGCTCAATGGGGTTCAGATCTGGTGACTGTGCTGGCCACTCAATTACCGATAGAATACCAGCTGCCTGCTTCTGCTTTTAAATAGTTCTTGCACAATTTGGAGGTGTGTTTAGGGTCATTGTCCTGTTGGAGGATGAAATTGGCTCCAATCCGGCGCTGTCCACTGGTATGGCATGGCATTGCAAAATGGGAGTGATAGCCTTCCTTATTCACAATCCCTTTTACCCTGTACAGATCTCCCACCTTACCAGCATCAAAGCTTGCAACCCCAGACCATCACATCACCTCCACCATGCTTAACAGATGGTGTGAGGCGATTCTTCCAGCATCTTTTTCATTTGTTCTGCATCTCACAAACGTTCTTCTTTGTGATCCAGCCTACACCTCAAACTTGGATTCATCAGTCCACAGCACCTTTTTCCAGTCTTCCTCTGTCCAATATCTGTGTTCTTTTGCCCATCTTAATCTTTTTCTTTTATTGGCCAGTCTCAGATATGGCTTTTTCTTTGCCACTCTGCCCTGCGGCTCAGAATCCTGCAGCGCCGCCCTCTTAACTGTAGATGTTGACACACTGGTGTTATGCGGGTACCATTTAATGAAGATGCCAGTTGGGGACCTGTGAGGCTCTGTTTCTCAAACTAAAAAATCTATGTACTCATCTTCTTGCCCAGTTGTGCAACACTAACCTGAAAACAGCCAGATGCATGTCTCGCTCCGCCTAGCTCCTCTCACATACATCTGGGACACCGCTCATTGAAAGTGATTTCCCCAACCGAATTTATGGTCTGGCCAATCAGGGCTGGGCGACATGTGTCCTGCATGTGACGTAGTGGAGAAGCGAGTTCTGTAAGTCGTTCGTCTATACTTTTTTGGTTGGCTTCTTTTTTTTAAAATAAGTCTGCTGTGCACAATGTTGCCTTTTATCCGCACATTTTCATTTGCACAAACGACACTGATCATTTACCGACATTGCGCTGATTCCACTGCGGCTATATCCAAGTTGTCGGCGCTGTTCTGTTTTGTTTTTTTCCTGCTTAACTCTCACAGCGATCCACGGGTTAGCTTCGTGTGAGTGGTTGAAATAGCACGTCGATAAAGATGACAGACAAGTGGCTTATCCAATCATATACAAGGAGTTTTGATAAGGCCCAGCCTTCAGTAAAGGCAATTCCTATGGCGGTTTCCCAGATGTATGTGAGTGGAGCTAGGCGTGAGCGAGACATGCATCTGGCTGTTGTCAGGTTAGTGCAGTCACAGCCTCCCACTTCTTTCTTTTCTACTCTGGTTAGAGCCTGTTTGTGCTGTCCCTCTGAAGAGAGTAGTACACACCATTGTAGGAAATCTTCAATTTCTTAGCAATATCTCGCATGGAATAGCCTTCATTTCTAAGAACAAGAATAGACTGTTGAGTTTTAGATGAAAGTTCTCTTTTTCTGGCCATTTTGAGCGTTTAATTGACCCAACAAATGTGACGCTCCAGAATCTCAATCTGCTCAAAGGAAGGTAAATTTTGTACCTTCTGTAACGAGCTAAACTGTTTTCAGATGTGTGAACATTATAGCACAATGGTTTTCTAATCATCAATTAGCCTTCTGAGCCAATGAGTAAACACATTGTACCATTAGAACACTGGAGTGATAGTTGCTGGAAATGGGCCTCTATAATCCTATGTAGATATTGCACCAAAAAACAGACATTTGCAGCTAGAATAGTCATTTACCAAATTAGCAATGTATCGAGTGTATTTCTTTAAAGTTAAGACTAGTTTAAATTTATCTTCATTCAAAAGTACAGTGCTTTTCCTTAAAAAATAAAGACATTTCAATGTGACCCCAAACTTTTGAATGGTAGTGTATATATATATATACAACAATACACACAACAAGGTTTGGTCACACCTTCTCATTTAAAGAGTTTTCTTTATTTTCATGACTAAAATTGTAGATTCCCACTGAAGCCATCAAAACTGTTAATTAACACGTGGAATTATATACTTAAAGAAAATGTAAAACAACAGAAAAATGTCTTATATTCTAGGTTCTTCAAAGCAGCACCTTTTGCTTTGATTACTGCTTCGCACACACTTGGCATTCTCTTGATGAGCTTCAAGAGGTAGTCACCTGAAATGGTCTTCCAACAGTCTTGAAAGAGTTCTGTGTATGACTGCAGCAGGAGCATGGTTCCCTGCTGTTTCCAGGTTATGTTATCCTGTTGGCCTATTTGAACCAGGACCTTCAGCATGCACTGGGTCAGTTTGCAGCTGAGTGTGAAGTGGCTGTGAAGAGGATCAGTATGTCTAAATCCAAGGCCATGGTTCTCCACCAGAAAAAGCTGGACTCCACTCTTTGAATCGGTGGAGAGTCTTTGTCTCAAGTGGAGGAGTTCAAGTATCAAGGGTCTTGTTCACGAGTTAGGGACAGATGGAGCGTGAGATCGATAGACGGATCAGTGCGGTGTCAGCAGTGATGTAGGTCACAGTTATCCAGGGAGGAGCACGGAGGTCAGCCATCTCAGCAGGCTCCTCCTGCATCAAAAATACCTCAGTAATTCCACAAGCAAATGGCTACCTCGAAGAGGAGACAAGGAAAAATTGCTAAGGCCAAATACCTCAAACGAAAGTGAGGCAGGTCCTATGGAGCCAGCTCAATGGCAAGAATATGCCTCGGGTAACAAAATAGCTACATTCTGCCAGTAATCAAATACCCTGCATGAATCATGAGTTTATGAAAGCTTGGAATGGGTCTTAGTAGAGATGAATCCCTTGCTCAGTGTGAAACTCAAACAACCTCTTGGGGAAAAGTGGATCCAAAGCTCCTGTTTGTATCCCCAGCCTGCTTGAGTTCATTCAGTCGTACGGGGAGAAGGTCCAAAATCCAGTTTGCAGGAAGACATTCTGCAAAGAGGCAAAGACAAAACAAAGTACTTAGGTTGACAAGAACTCAGTTTGACTCAGCAAAACCCCTTGGCTAGAGTACTCAAAACTGGCAAACACCCTTGGCGCCGAGGTAGTGGCAGTCAGCAGCTTAAGAACACCCAGTTAAAAGAGGAAACCATCAGCAGGTGTGCGGGGAGGTGGACCAGAACCAGGCGCCTCCCGGTGGGCTTAAAGCACAAACACAGAAACACAAACACACAAACAGGGAGTCCTGGACAGTACACCTTCAGGACCATCGCTACCCGGTCCGTCCAGGGGAGGAACCAGAGGGGCTGAGAGAGGCGTGAAAGTCCCCTAATGAGGGGGGGGTCACAGGATGTGCAATCCTGACACCTAAGAGCCGCATCCCTCAGGGATCAACAGAATCAACCCTCCCAATCAATTCAGCCATTGCCACCCTAAGCCGGCGGGGACAAGCATCAATGATGCGCCGAACTGTGTAGGGCGGGTGGCTATCAATGTCCAAAGGGGGAGGGGGCTCAGCGGGTGGGAACAAAGGACTTGATGAGACTGGCTTGATGTGGGAGACGTGGAATGTAGGGTGAATACATACGGAGGATGGAAGGCAGAGACGGACTGCAGACTCACCGATAGTTTTCTCCACTTCATAGGGTCCGATGAATTTAGGTGACAGTTTGCATGACATCGCCTTGAGGGGGATGTCACGGGTGGAGAGCCAGAACCTTCTGGGCCCAGGCTTATAGGAAGGGGCAACCCTCCCGGCGCATATTCCTTTCTGATTTCTGTTGGGAGAGTCCTTCCCAGGGCCACATCATGTACCCTGGGAAGGACCTCCCAGCAGAATCAGAGGTGGGAGAGGCCCTGTGTTTGTCTCCCCTTCCCAGGGCCATCATGGCCTGGTTCCAGAAGGTCTGGCAGCGGCGGATGTGTTGCTGGACGGAGGATACGGCGATTTCTGCCTTTTCAGACGGGAAAAGGGGTGGCTGGTAACCAATGGATGCCTCAAATGGAGATAGACCTGTGGCGACGGAGACACTGGATTTATGTGCATACTCGACCCATGAAAGGAGTTGACTCCAGTTAGTGGTTACTGAATGTAGCTTAAGTTACTCACAACTCTTGATTCATTTGTTCTACTTGTACATTGGATTAATTAAGTTGGAGCCGGGGATACGGACTGAGGCGCAACCAGAGAAAGGCGACAGAGACAGTACTGCGGCTGGTGATTTTGAAATTAAAATCATATCCAAAGTTGATCCCTCATTAAAAGATAAGCCAAAGTTGTTCAAAAAGGTATGTAAGAAAATATATTTTCTTTAGTTTTGTGAAATATAAGTGCCGTTGACAGCTTTGAGGATCAAAAGTTAAGCTAATCTTTAACTGTGTTCATTAAAATCCATCGAGAGTTTGTGTGCTTGGTCTGTAATAAAAAAAATAGCCATAGTAAAAAACATTTCACGTTCAGACTCACAAAATTAACAGATTTTATCACTTAAACGTTTAGGTTAAGTATACATGTACACATGCAATCTTTAATCCTATTCATCTACATGCTGTACTGGATATACTGTACATATATTGCTTATTCCTTGCACCTTTTCTCTCCTACAGAATCTCCTTCTGTAACTTCTATGCCAATATGTGACGCGTGAATTTCTTCCCACTGTGATATTAATAAAGCTCATCTAATCAAATCTAATCTAATCTAAATAAATAAATAAATAAATAAATAAATGTTCAATAAATAAATAAGCATTCAATTAATTAGCCCCCAATATACTGAACACTGAACAACTGAACAACTGAAAATGGAGGCCCCAGTAGAGATTGAGCGTGCTCACAGAAATGGAAGGTTCAGGGGTGAAAATGATAGACCCAGATCCATAGTGGTAAATCTGCTGCGCTTTAAAGACAAACAGCTGATCATGGCGCGAGCAAGAGCCCAGCTGAAAAACTCCTCCATATACATTAATGAGGACTTTTCAGAGAGCGTGAGGAAGAAGAGAGCAGAGTTGTTACCTGCTCTAAGAGAGGCAAGAGCGAGAGGTGACTATGCAGTCATCAGTTATGATCGCTTGATTGTTAAACCCAAAAGCAGGGATTGAAGGTGGAAACATGCAATATGATGGCATCACATTGTTAAATATGCTATAATGTACCTCAAACAAACTCATGGATCTAAATCTACCTAAAAAAGGTGTGAGAATTGCTCATATTAATGTAAGGAGCTTAAGAAACAAAGTACATGAATTATACAGTTATGTTCATAAGGAAAGAATAAATATTATGGCTGTATCGGAGACCCATTTGGATCAGACAATTGTTGATAATTGTGTGGCTATATCTGACTACAATATTTATAGATGTGATCGGAATCTCTTCAGAGGTGGAGTTGCTTTTTACATACAAGGCCAAATCCCTGCTAAGATTAGGACGGACCTATTGGTTCCTACGGTTGAATGTTTATGCTTAGAAGTACATATTCCTTTTTGTCGACCAATTATTGTTGGATGCATCTATAGGCCGCCAAATTCGAGTGCACTGTATGTTGATGAAATGTGCTCTATTCTATCAAACATGTCTAATTTGGGTTATGAGATGTATGTGTTGGCAGATTGTAATATTGACTGGCTCTCAAAAACTTGTCATCTTAAGAAAAAGCTAAAAAGCACATTAAGAATCTGTAATCTTAAACAGCTTGTCAAACAACCAACTAGAATATTCTGTAATGAATCTGGGCATATGTCCTCAACATGCATTGATCACATATTCACAAACCATAGCTCTAGTTGCTCTCAGGTAGTTTCTGTTCCAGTTGGTTTTTCAGATCACAATATAGTGGCTTTAGCCAGAAAAGGTAAAGCGCCAAAAAGTGGGCCAAAAATAATACTTAGAAGAAGTTATAAAAATTTTAAAGTGGAGGAATTCATCAGTGATTTGGAGGAGATAGATTGGAGCCTTGTGCTATGTACAAAAGATGTGGATATGGCCGTTAAATTTTTCAGTGATTTGTTTCTCTCAGTAGTAAATAAGCATGCACCACTTAAAAAGTTTACAGTAAGAGCAAACAAAGCCCCATGGATTGATGATGAGCTTAGACAGAGCATGGCACATAGAGACTCCCTGAAAAAAGAAGCCTGTGTTTTAGGCAAAGTGGCATTTCCTGTGAAATGGAAAGCTTATTGTAAAGAGAGAAATAAAGTGACTACGCTCAATAGAAAGAAAAAAAGGGATTATTATAGAAAGTCGATAGATCAAAAGAAAAATGATGGTAAACAACTGTGGAATACCTTAAATGAGTTAATGGGCAGAAGCAAAATTAAGACACCAGCATTTTTAGAAGTGAATGGACTTTTTTTAACAAAAGGTAAAGATATTGCAGACCATTTTGGTAAATATTATTATGATAAAATATATAAGTTAATGAATGACACAAAGTGTTACAGCAATCTGGGCACTTCATCTCAAATAATCAATGATTTGATTGTTAAGAATAAAACCTGTCATTTCACATTTAAATTGTTAAGCACAGATAAAGTTAAAAGTTTGCTTCTAAGTTTACATGAAAACAAACCATCAGGAATGGATGAGATTGATGGCAGATTACTGAAAATGGCTGCAAGTGTGATAGCTTCACCAGTCTGCCATTTGTTTAATCTAAGCTTGACAGAAGGGGTCTTCCCTCAAATGTGGAAATCTGCTAAAATACTTCCTCTTTCAAAAACTACCAATGTTAGCCTCTCTGCAGTCAATAGTAGGCCCATTAGTATTCTGCCTATACTTAGTAAATTGCTGGAAAAGGTTGTTTTTGGACAGATTTCAACATATTTAAACTGTAACAAATTGATTTTTGAATCACAGCATGCATATAGGGAAAATCACTCGACATGTACAGCCCTTACAGAAATGACGGAGAATTGGTTGTCTAGCATAGACAAAAAACTGATAGTTGGTGCAGTGTTTTTGGATTTTAGTGCTGCATTTGATTTAGTGCATCATCAAATGTTACTTGAAAAGTTATCGGCATACAGATTTGGTGCCACTCCTCTGAAATGGATACAAAACTATTTAACATCTAGATCACAATGTGTGTTTTTTAATGGAAGCTTCTCATCACCTCAACAAATGCAGTGTGGTGTACCACAAGGCAGTTGCCTAGGACCATTGCTTTTCTCAATTTTTATTAATGACATGCCATTTGTCCTAAAAAGGTGCAACATAACTCTTTATGCAGATGATTCTACACTTTACTTTGCAGCAACAAAGATATCAGAGTTAAAAGAAACACTGCAGTTGGATTTGCAGGTGCTTCTTGCCTGGATTAATGAGAACAGACTAACCTTGAATGTTTCAAAGACAAAGTGTATGTTATTTAAAGCTAGGCATAAAAAATGTGATGATAAACTTGATATTGTGCTAAAGGATATGGACATAGAACAGGTTCAAGAGGTGAAACTACTTGGAGTAACATTTGATGAGCAGCTATCCTGGGAAAAACATATAGATATGGTGGTGAAAAATATGGGAAGAAATATGTCTTGTATTAAAAGATTTAGATCTTTCATGACCTCAGCCTCTAGAATTTTGGTGGTTAAATCGTTAGTGCTGTCTCACCTGGACTACTGCTCTGTGGTGTGGTCAGGTGCAGCTCAGAAACATCTGGCTAAATTACAAACCGCACAGAACAGAGCGGCCAGGCTGGCACTGGGACTGCCCTGTGTGTGGACTCAGAGCTCTGCTGAGCTGCATGCGCGTCTGTCGTGGCTCAGAGTAGAGGAGAGACTAAAATGTAATGTTTTGTGTTTCCTGAGAAATATTATTGTTTGTGGAAAACCTTCTCTTTTGTTCAGTTTGTTACATTATGTGAGAAATGAGCACAATTATTCAACCAGGCAAGCAGCTTCTGGTCATTTGAACAGAAGCAGTGTGCAGGTCTGTGTTGTTCAGAGCTGTGACTCTGTGGAACAAACTGCCTCATAACATCTCGACTGCTACTACGAAAGGTGCATTTAAATCACTTTTAAAAAACACTGTTGATAGCCTTAATATATGAATATTTGTGTAACATATTGTACTGTAATGTGATATAATTTGAAATGTATCGTGGTTCTTATGATGTGATCATTTGAAATGTTATGTGTATCTGTATAATTTTAAAGGGACCCCAGGAAGAGTAGCTGTCAAATTACTGACAGCTAATGGGGATCCAAATAAATAAACAATAAACAGAACAGTATCAAGGTCTTAACTTTCTCTTATCCTTAATAATAAAATCATTTATTTAAAAAAATGCTGTTATAAGTTACTTTTTTGTAAAATAAGTTTTAAAATGCTTAACTGTTTTTATTCTTTTTATTTTCTTTCAATGACTACTTTCCATTGTTGTAAGTAAGGGGGAACAAACCCTGTTCAGACCAGAACAGAGCAGAATGCTGTGCCATAAGGGCTGTATGATGATCTGTTCTCTCTTTGCAAAGATTTGAATAAATGTGCCGACTGAGTTAAATCTATCGATCTCCGTTTATTTAACATGGATTAATAGTTGAATACTTTTTTTCCAACGACAATAAATAAGTGGAATGGAGTTTAGTTTTAATGTCCATGATTTTTTAGCGTGAAAAATTGCGGATACTGAGTGCGAGCGTTTGAAGAGACTGAGATCTGGGAGTCTTACTCCCAATGGGTGAGAGTTGACAGCCCTGCAAATGTAAGTATATTTTTACAATTGACCATTCATTTAAAAAAAAATGTTGGAATATCTTAGTTAGGCCTCAATACAACTGAATTCTGTACCGTTGTATTATAACATGAATAAAGCAAAATTGCTATTTATCGTAACACACACATTTACAGAGATTTTTTTAAACATGTAAATGTAAAGCTGGATGATTATGACCATGGTGAAGTTATTAGAAGTTGGATATTGGATATTCAAGCTGCACAGAGATAGCGTGAAGGTTGATCAGATTAAGGAACTACTTCGATTTCAGCCACCGTGTCTTAGCAGCTCCCTCAGGGAGCAGTGTCTCTCAGCTGTTCCCTGAGGGAGCAGCTGAGAGACGCTGCTCTCAACTGCAGTCTCAGGGAGCTGCATGCTGCTGTTTTGGACAGCAGCTGAGAGCACAGCTCTTGTTTTATCATTGTTCTTTTTGTCCTTGTGTTTAGTCCAACACACCAACATAGTTGCACAGTAACCCAACTGGATCAGAACTAGCAGCTCATGGTGACACAGTAACATGTCCGTGTGGACCATGCATACAACAGCAGGTAGGGCTCCCAGCGTGCTGCTCCTTTGGGCAGCAAAGAGAAGCGCCTCTTGTTTTACCCTTTTTCTTACTTTTCTAGTGTTTACTCAAACACGACAATGTAGTTGCACACTAACCCAACTTGTTACAACTTTATTAATACACAGCGGGTACACTACAAATAGCTCGGTCGGGCACCACTGCTAGCAGCTCATTTCGACACAGTAACATGTCCGTGTGGAACATGCATACAACAATAGTTCCTATTGTTAGACATCTAACAGCCGCACCTAAGAGACGCTGCTGTCCGAAATCGGAGTGCCAGTCGGATCCACCATGAGCTAGAATATCCAATATCCAACTTCTAACACACTTCACTGCGTTATGATTATGCAGGACAGCTCATAACACAGCTATGTTATCACTACTTTTATCTTGAGATGTGGAATTGCCAGAGTCACAATAGCAGCATCGATGATATAACTTTATGCATAAAGTTTATGCTTGTTGGCTGAACAGTACGCACATGGTAATTGTCATAAGGTTTGATTTCTCAGGTTTATGAGTAATAGTTCCTGGGCCACTCCATATGAATAAAATACTTGTTCAATGTCTTCTCTGTTAGCACAATAATTTATAAATATCAAATAATTACCAGGAACATTTGAGAATTTCCTTTTTGATATTTCCTTCAAAAAATGTCAGTCTCCCATAGTGTACTGGACTCTGCCCTCTACTCGAAAATGGATTCTAGACTGTGAACACAATGTTATATGTTGTCTCTACTCTGGTAATGTGGGCTTATGTTCCAGGGACTGTGGCGCATACCAAAGCCCTCATAAAACTTAGAACCGAGAATGAGGAGCAGTTCACAAAGAAAAAATTTCACCATGAAGCAACTCTGGGAGTGAGTACCCTTACAGTACCTGGGGTTTTAACAATCACATTCTGATCATGCAAATAACCCAAACTAATGTCCATCACTGTAGGACAGCAGTCAAAGAGCTCGGCCTAAGTAGCTAATCACTGGCCAACAGGCAGCAAAAAGTTGGGAAAATCTCAAAATGAAGTACGAGGTAATTGGAGAGCCCAAGTCATGATCTACAGGTGTAGGCTAGATAACCACTCTCATTATATTTCCCTATAGTGGAACAATAAAGGGAGGGGGGTTGGAGCCCCTGCTCTAAACAATTTTGTTTATTAGTATTTTCTATGTTTCTTTCCTTATTAAACTTAAGGATCAAAGGTTTTCTTCTGTGGAGAAACAACAAAAGATTGTCAGGGAGCCAATCAAGTGAGAAAATCTTACCTTTCATTATTTTTTGGAAGGAAATGGATAGTAGATTAAACACTAATGTAAAAAAACAAACAAACAAAAAAAATCGAGGCAAAAAGAAATGATTTTCTCATAACTTTTTTGTAGTTGTTTTAAGGAATATGGAACTTTTGAGATGGGGAGGTTTATGCTGTATCACAAACAGGTATCATTTTGTTTCTATCACCAATTTAGATAATAGGAAGGACCAGTTCTTTCAGATTGGGATACCTCCAACTAATCAAACTACCCACAAAAAAACAAAATTAAAACTATATATATATATATATATATATATATATAGTATATATATATTATATATATATATATATATATATATATATATATATAAGCGTCGATTTAAAACACTAAACAAACTGTAACCCTCTTTAAAATGGTCACAGGTTGGTTGTTTTGAATTCATGTATTTACTTTAAGTGTTTAACATTTAATGTGTTAAAGTTGTAATAAATAAGTTAAAAATGTTGTTTATACAGAATAGGATATCTTAAAAATATTAATAAATTTAATGTTAGGTTAAAAAACGTTTTTTAGAAAGAATAGGGCTTGGTCGTCATGACGTAAGCACTTTGCGTCGCCGCCATGTTAAATGCCTCTTTTACCGCGGCTCAGACTACTGCCTATGACTACCTCGTATTGTACTCCCTCTCAGCCGTGTTTTAATTTGATTAATTTCACCTTAACTTGATTTCAACCATGGTAAACCCTTGCTGTATTGTGGGCTGTAACAGCTCAACACATAATCGCCATGGGAAAAACATAGAAAATGGGTTAACTTTCCACCACTTTCCTGCCTGGAGACTTAACCATGGAGAGAGACCAAGCGTCAGAGATAAAGAGTTGTCGGCTAGCTTGGATCGCGGCTGTAAGACGACCGAACATAACTTTCCACAGTATTCCAATGTCATTGAGAGTGTATTCCCTGCATTTTCATTCTGGTAAGTTAAAGATGCACGGTTTTATTTTATAGCCTACAGTGTTTCTTTCCTTCAAAGTTGGGATCTTTTACGGAAAATAATAAAAACGGCAGCGGGAAACGGC
This sequence comes from Cyprinodon brontotheroides, assembly GCA_018398635.1. Lineage (NCBI taxonomy): Eukaryota > Metazoa > Chordata > Actinopteri > Cyprinodontiformes > Cyprinodontidae > Cyprinodon > Cyprinodon brontotheroides. The sequence continues at coordinate 3,081,307 of JAGKQL010000050.1, read as the reverse complement.
TCAAATACGTGAGAAACCCCAAGGGTTGGCAGTTAACGTTACTAACTACACCTTTGAAACACATAGCAGCTAGTTAAAAGTACATTACATGCGTGAGTGGTTGTTAGCATTAGGGGTTAGCAGTTACTAAACTAGTAGGTTCCAGAGCCCGTCTGATCACTGCAGCTTACCTTCGTACGGATTACTGTGCTTCCCACTGTTTGCTGGCTTTATGATCTGCAGCTCCTGAACCCATCCATTCATGAACTGCACATGAGACTCCAAGGACTTGTAGCTTTGGAACTGTTTTGAAGTATAGGCGCTCACTCATCGGTGCTCCACTCATTGTTTGGAACTTCATATGGATCCAAATGATTAATAATGCTGATTTTGTCAACATACCGGGTCATTTCAAGCTACTCTATTTAATGTGTCGTTTTGAATTCCAGATCCTTTTCGGATTTTACCATCTTTTGTCTTAAAGTCGTAATCAATCTGTCAACAACGCTGTATATAGGGTACAGTTTACGCTTGGCGTAGCAGTCAACTATGGCTGCACGTCCCACAATGCAACGTGTGGATCCCAGCCCTATTGGCACATCTTGTTTTATTTTGAAATGTCTTGTGTTGCATAAAGGAAGTAGTGTAGAGCAGAAGGATTTTACTGGTTTGTCATTGGTCCATATACAGGAAGTGGGAGGTGCAACAGAGGGACAGGAAGTTGCAGAAGAGTGTTGTAGCTTGACCACGGAGAAAAAACGTGCCGAAGTTTGCTAAAAACAGAGTTTTGTTGATGTTTGTGGACTTTCAACTCGACAGTCATTTAAAAATATCAGCTCTACATCGTTGTCTGCAACTACTAGTATTGTTTCAACCCGAAATTTGCTGTATAGTAGCTGTGACTATTGTTTCAGTGCTCGCTAATGCATTAGCATTCACCAGCAAAGTGAAAGCATTTTCAGTACTGGGAGCTAGCTCAGCTAACAGAGACTCTAGTAAAGTTTCCGGCATGGAAGCTGGGAGAGTCGAGCACTGTGCAGAGGTGAGCAATACTGATTTTCTATGGATCTGATTCGAGGACTGCATCTTCATTGGACTTTTCTGCTGCATGCTGAGTTGCTGGGGACCGAGAGACTGGTGACGAGTGAACAACATCCTGCATCCATCTTCCTTTATCAGCCGGGACCAAAGGACAGGTTCATTACCAGACGGTTCCAAACTTAGAGGAGAGGTACCACACTCCAACTGTTCCACATTATATCAGGCCTGCAACGGGGGGAAATTTTGGTTTATTTTGAACTTTATGCCGGCTTAGGTGTGAGTTAGGAAGTGTGGGCCCACATATTTTAGTTTAAGTTGGACAATTGAAACTGAAACTTTATTACAGAGAGAAATGTATTTTAATTTTAGTTTTTTTAAAATATCTCAATTGTTTTGTTTGTTTGTTTTGCTCAATATAAGTTCAAAGTTCATAAACTGTTGTCAGTTGTTTGGTTATTTCAAATTATTGGATAAGAAATAAGCAGATTTAAGGCTGGATTATAACCCTGATTCTGATTTCCTTAGGTTGTGTTTAAAGTTTTTACTGTCCTCGGAGGTGAGTCAAACTCAAGTCAAAATATAAAGAGTAAATAGAGTTTAAGGGTTTTTTTTACGAACTCGGGGGTCCTTACCTACTTCAATGGGGTATAGGTGGGCTACAAAACAAATTTTACCATTTAATGTTTTTAAACTTTTTTCATATAAGTCTGAAAAGCACGAAGGGGATACGTTTTATCTTGTTGATATAAAACCAACAAACCAAACCACATTGCTTCCACAAATTTTGCTCGTAAATTTTTATTTTGACAACAGTGCAAGTCAGGTGTAATTAAAGAACAGAAATGTACAAAAGCTGCTCCAGCAGAAGCAACTTTTTCATCACTTTCACCTCTCAGATTAATTTTTGTTTTTATTTATATTAAAAACTAAACCACAAGAAAAGAGGATATGTAAGACAATGTGAAAAACAACAAGGAAATGCTGTGAGGGAAACCTAAAATAACATGTTTCTGAATAATTATTGTTTCCCATCAGAGGCACAAAAAAACCACTAACAGCACAAACCCATGTTTGACTGAGATCAACTGTAGCACCTGAATAAAGTAAACCTACACGAACTACAGATGTAAAATACGATAAGGCATTTCAAGAACAGTGGGCCAAATATAATAAAAAATTAGAAAAAACAGCAAAGAAAAGCTGCTGTGGCTGACATAGCAATATCAAGTGACTGAATCATCAGGAAAAAGGAACATGAGAAACTAGACAAATACCAGGGTCTAAGAGAAGAGCTTGAGAAGACTTGGAAGGTCAAGGCATCAGTGGTGCCTGTGGTTATTGGGGCAATTGGGGCAGTGACCCCTAAATTTTAGGAGCTGTTACAGCAGATCCCTGGAAATACATCAGACATCTCAATACAGAAAAGTGTAGTTCTAGGGGGAGCAAAGAAATTGCGCAAAACCCTTGGGCTCCCAGGCAGGAGGTAGCCTGACGTAGTCCGACTCAATTCTAGGCAGAATATGAGGTCTGATACTGCTCCATAGAGCTGTGATTATGGGGCGTGTTTGAGCGAACCAGGAAAAAATGCCTCTACACTCAATTGGATAGACCTACAACCAATAAGAGCAACGGAGTGCGTGGACGTATGTTAAGCGAGGCATAGTTGTTGTCCACAAAAATCAAAGCGTGCAGTTTCAAAAAAAGCCTAGAATAAGAAAGATGAGACTTGATCAGCGTTTCTCTGTTCCTCTTTTAAAATTAATTTGCTGTCGATATCTTCTAGAATGAACCCAATAGCAGAATCTACTCACCTAAACTCTCCAGCCGCAGCCATTATTGTTGTCACCCTGGCGCGCGGCTAAGCGGGTCATGTGTGGTTGATGGACGTTACTGTTTGTCATCTGCCCATCATCGTATAAAGCCACGCCCTGACAATTTGATTGGATCGGCCTGACAGTGGACGATAATACTCGCGGCTACTATGGGAGCAGAGCCAGACCGAACTTCCCGACCTCAAACTTTGTGGGCGGGACTAAGTTCGAAATGGCACCCAGGCTAGGCAGGAGGACCCAACTTGGAGGAAAAATAGAGACTTCCCACTGTGTGTAAGGAAGAGTTTATATATAGCCTATACTATATTAATTGATATTTTTTTTATAAAATAAATGAAAGCACATAAGTTAATTTTGTACTAATATTTTTTTTCCCTACATTTCTAACACAGTAAGTCAAAACTAAAATGTGCATTAAATTTGCAAAATAATAATACACAAATAAAGAGAAACAAATGGTTGTTATCACCATAATTCCCTCCCACTTACAAATTGATTGATATGATTTTGAATTGTTTTCCAGTCAGAATATTAAAGTACCGTATTTTCACGACCATAGGACTAAAGGCACTCTCCAGTTATGTGTCCCATTTCTGTATTTGCTACACACCCACTAAGGCGCGCAGGACTATAGAGAGCTGGCGTTTTTATATACAGGTACATGTCCTCTACCTTTAAATACCTCTACTGCGTATTAAAAATACAGCGGGGGCAAAACTGAGTATGACTGTGCTTTATTCATGTATTTATTACAAAGTATTAATACATGAACCCAAGCACCTGGCCGTGAGACAGACACATCTCAGATGACACAGCTGTGATCACTCCTAAATTAACTTAAAATCCTGGAACCTACCGGCGGAATATGTTAAACTTTTTATTACCCGGTATCCTGGTGCCTGCAGCTAAAATTATTTAGATGAAAAACACCTGCCAGCAGCCGCCGGTGAACGCGAAAGGATTTCTCCTGTCGGTGCACCGCTGGTATGTGGGGGTCTGGCGCCTCCGACAAGAAATAGATAATCTGGATGAACTGACTGCAATTATTAAGAAGTTTTCAGGTGGCCTTTCTCACTTAAAAACATATTAAAACTACTTTATTCCCCGTGATGGTCACAGCAAATATGGCTGCAAGATTTAGATTATTTAGGCTAGAAAAAACACCTGCCAGCCACCGCGCTGAAGAAGAGGAGGAGGCTTGGCGCCAGTAGTTTTAATAAGTTTTCAGGTGGCCTTTCTTTACTTAAAAACATATTGCTGTTAAAACTTCTCTTATTCTACCTCGATCACAGCAAATATAAAGGTGCAAGATTTAGATTATTTAGATGAAAAACACCTGCCAGCCGCTGCGGTGAACCTGGAGGAGCCCAGAGGCTGCCGTTGAATTAAGTTTTCAGGTGAGCAAAAAATATATGCTGAGTATACCTGATTGTGCTTTTATTCATGTATTTATTACAAAGTATTAATCAAACCCATCAAAAGTCATCATCCTCTGTTATCCTCAGCATTCCTCTGAATAAAACAGCTCGCTAAATCAGACATGCCAGTTTCCCCTTCTTAGCTGTCAGAGTCACTTTCCGTTGCAGCGCCAGCTCCTCAGAAATAATGCCTGCTTTTGCGAAAGCTTGAAGAACAGAGCCAGCAGACACAGTCCATCTACAATCCATCCCACAAACGGTGGCGTAACTTGCCCGGCGCTGCCTTCCATTTATCATGAAACTGTGGTCTCAGTCTGTCATCCATCGCTCCCACGCCGCCGCTTCGCCAGCCTTACTGTGAACGAGCGACTCCGGCCACCGATGTCGGCGCGTGGAAGTTCCTTTGTCAGACCCCCGATATAACGGCGAAGCACAGCTGCTTCATTTGATTCATCTTTTTCTCACATCGGCTGGTGGAAATGGGCACGCAGATGGTGATGCGTGGAAAAAAGCACCTGGTCTCCCCACATACACCTGCCTTTCATCATCTCCCTCATTCATCCAGCCTTTTTTCATTTCGCGTTAATATCATCAGAAGCTGTGTCTCGGCTGTCAGCTCCCAAGATCAGCTGCTTCTCTGATTGTGGTTGATGCGCGCGCTGTCCAGCAGCAGCAAAGGCTTCAATTTTCCATCTGAGCAGCAGCAGCGCCCATATGTTGGCGGGTACATCCTTAAACGCTTCATCCCGGCGTGCTGCGCCAAAATGCGCTGCAGGACCTTTTTGCTGCACCTATATGCGCTGCGTCAACCATTGACTTTGCATGTAAGGCTTCGCTGCTTCTGCCGCACCTGCTGGGTCCGGTTCACACACCGATCAAATGAAGCGGTTGAACAGCTTAAAGCACAGCGGCAATTTAATTTCCCATGTTTTTCACATCAGCTGTAGAGGATGGGCACGCATGGAGTTACATATTAACGCTGCAGCGATGGTGAGGGTGGAAAAAACACCTGGTCTCACTTTTACATTCAGCCACTCTTTTCATCATCATCCTCAATGAGGTGGTCTCCAAAGTCGCAGTAACAGCTACACATAGAGCACATCACCGCACCATAGAGAGCAGGGACATTTTGAAAGAAAAAAAAAGACGTGCTTAAATGCGCCTTATAGTTTCCGTGGAAAATACGGTAGAAGCTAGATTCTCTCAGTGTATTGGAGGATATATTAGAAGTTACTCCACAAACAACAGGTCCCCTGATAGAAGTACATTAGGTCAGGTTTCACTCTGTGGCCTTAAACTAGAGACAGAGAAGTTTAGGGTACCGATAAAAAAAAAAAAATGCATCACAACCTTTAGCCATTGATTTACAGGCGTTGTTCCTATATCTGTATCGGAAGTTTCTGGACCATCATGTAAATAATTTAAATGGCTCAACCTCAGAAAATTTCTAAATTTTATACTTCTTTATCAAAAACATCCACATATATAAAAGTAAACAGATTTACTAAAAACTAGCTACCAAGTTTATTTACTCACATGATGTGAAAAAACACTGTCTGAGCAGTGAAATCACACATTTGTCACCATTTCTTTATGTTGTTTTTCTATTTCCGCTACATGGTTCTCTATTTCCTGTTTTATCTCCTTCAGTTTTTTAACCTCCTGACTTGTTTTCTCCATCAGTTTCTCTGTCATCAGTTCCACATGTTGATGATCTGCCTTTCTCTTAGTCAGTCTCTCATTGCTCTCTGTTATGATCTCTTTCAGTTTTAAGTAACCTTGTGCTCTCTTTTCCATCTTGTTCTCACTCTGGTTTGTTACTTCATCATCGATAGCCTTAAGCTTTCTGTCATTCTCCTCAACTATTTTCACTGCCTTCTGTCTCTGATCAGTCAGTCGTTCTTTCTGCTCCTTCAGTTCCTCTGACATCTTCATTAATGCTTCAATTTGCTGATTGATGATTCTCTGATCCTGGTTTCTCTTTCTTAACTCCTCTTCAAGGTCTGACTTTTTCTTAGCCACATACTCTTCTTCTTCTCTCCTGAGCTGCTGTTTATTTTTATTCACTTCATCTTCTAGCTTTTTCTTTGCTGCAGAAACAAGAAATCAAATCAAAATAAGGTTTTGCTTAAGTTACCCTCTGATTTGCAAAAAGTACCACAAAAAACAGATTCATTTTAAGGCAGTATTAAACAAGAAATATTTTAATAGAGCTTTAACTATGGAGCTTAATTGAATATAAAAAAATAACTCACAGGTTTTAGTTTGTCGCCATTTCCAGATGAAAGCAGCAACTCCTAGTAGGAGTATGAGGCTCAAAATCACACTAAAAGTGACAGATATGCTGCAGTTTGACCGAGGGACAAAGAAACCATCTGAAACACAGAGATTAAAAGTTTTATGTAATAAATAATATTTGATCTATTTAATTATCAAAGTATGTTAAATGTTCCACCTTGAATATAAATGCTTGTCTCTCTGGTCTGGTTTATGTCTCTCTGTTGGACTCTGCAGGTGATGTTGTTACTGTGTCTCTTCTCCACAGTCACTCTGCTGCTGATAGTGTAAAGACCATCAGGACCCTCGATTTTCTCTGTAGGTCCAGCAGATATGATGATTTCTTCTTCATCCATCCATAAAACCTCAGGCTCAGGAAACCAGCCTGATGAGCTGCAGTCCAACATCACTCCATTGTTGCTTTCATCTAGTCCTGCTAAACTGATATCGGGTGAGGAGGCAGAACCTGAAAATCAGGCAAGAGAAGGAGTCATATTGTGATCATCAGCTGGTAGATAACTGTTCAAGCAGTGACTGAACTACAGAGCCATAGCAAAACAGCTTTAAGTAATATTAGCTGTCAGTATCTGATGTTCAGAAGTTAAAATTTATTTTGAAAGATTAAACACAAAGTTATCTATTCAACACTTCTGAATTATCTAAATGCAATGTCATTACTATCCTTCAAAGCAATGTATAAGTTAACTTGTGACATTATACAGCCCAAGGTTTCATTTAGCATATAGTTTGGAAGATTATTGTGAAAGCAAATTTAATCTAAACAGAGGCATCCCACCAACTTGGTTTAACGTTATTTAGACATACTCTGAAAGACTCATATTTCTCTACCATATATTTTTGATGTCAAGAATTTGATTTCTGGATTTCTAAAATGTTATATTCATTTTTTATTTCTGAAATTGTAATTATGACTAGTAGTAACTGTCAAGTTTCTGCCCTCTGTTTAAGTATATTCTTAGTTTCTTTGTAATCAGTGTATTTGTAGTTGTTTTTCTAGCAGTGTTTATATTTGAGTTACTCTCTGTTGCCCGCTTGTGTTTTTTTATTCCTCTTGGCTGCCTTCTAGATGCTTCCATATTCAGCTCATTAGCCCATTCTTTGTTCTGTTCTCCTAATATACTAATTAATTAAAAAAGTAATTAATAAAAAAAAACATCTACAATTACTAAAGACCAAAGTTACAATGCACAAATAGCTTTGCAAAAATAGTTCTGGACGATTTTCGATGTGCAACTTACGGAACAAAATTTGTATACTTGTACTTAAAATTTGAACAGGGGCAAAAAATATTTTTACTTGTGAATTTTTTTTCTATTCTACAAATACAAAACTTAGGGCCAGAACTTATGTCAAATGACAGCCTAACTTATGCATAACGCTCTGCAGCGTAATGCCTGTGAAATGATGAACAACCATAATTTCATGAAATAAGGCTTGTGCATCATTTCATGAACAAAAATATTTTCATGGGCATTATGCAGCATCAGTTAAAGCCCTCAGGTGAGTCGCTGTCCTGAGGGGAGCAGCAATGCAACTGAAGGCACACGGTTTGCATTAAAAGATGTCTTTCTGCCACCTTTTCAAGAGTCTCTACAATGTGCTCAACATCCTTGTTATTCCCTCTGCCTTACTCAAACACATTTAAATTTTTCAGCTATTCATGAATTTCAATACAGCACAGCTACTTATACAAAGCATAAAGGTGCATTGCAAAAACAAAAAAATATATATACACTGCCATTTTTGATGTCACAAAGAATGCAGCTTCCTGTATTTTCCTTTCAGTGAAAAGTGGCCCTTTGAGTGTTGAAGTTTGCCAAACGCTGGGCAATTGTTTCATGAAACAATAATCTTTCATCAATCATTGTCATTCATTTTAGTCATAATAGTTGTAACATTAAAACCAGACAGTATAACTTGACACACCTTTAGTGATGGCATCCATAGCCTAGGTTTCACATAAAACCATTATAGAATTTTACCCTTTGGTGAAATTTAAATTGTTAGAGATGGGCTCTGTGTATGCACCCTTGATGCTCTATCTCTCCGGTTATTTACCTTCAAAGAGATCACTCAGGACAAACTCTTTTAAAAAACACTTCATAACTTATATGTGTTAAATAACCAGGAGACATGACAACAGATTCTGATAGAAATTGTAATCTTAATCAGATCAGATAAATTGCTTAGAGTTTACAGAGAGGCAGCTGCTCACCTCTCAGGAAGTGGCCAGGATTAACAGTTAAAAATGCATTTTATACATCTCCAGTCTGCTACATCATCACATTTTACATCATATACATTAGCATTAGACATCCATGGCTCTAGCCTTATCAAAATATTAAACTTTGTTCTTAGCTGAAGGACAATGCCCTCATTCCATTTCCAAATTTTTCCCACGTAAAGAATCCAGACAGAGGAACTGTCTTAATTAGATTAACTATTGTGGAAAACATCAGTTCTGACATGCAACAGGCAGCCAATACCAAGGTACAATAAACTCACACATCATTAATAATAATTATCCTAACAAAATGTATGAAATATGTTGAGTATGTATGAAACATTTATTTTTGAGCAGAGCATCTGGTTGTCATGTGACTGATTTCTCCTGCATGAAATACTCAAACTACAGCAAAAACCTGGCTCTATCTGTCATAGTCTTGGCGCTGATGGTTGGCCTAATCATTTAATCTTTTCACCTTTTTAATTTGCCTGGCTGTTCATTACCATTAATCTTGTCCACGTGGTTCCTGCTGCTTTTTATGCTGCCTGTTTGCCTGCCAACGGCGCAAGATTATTTGAGCTGTTGGTGAGAGCAACTCTAGCATTAGTATATTGTTCTGATTCTCTGATCCTGACCTGTTTCTGCCTTTTTGGACTTGTTGTTGGTTTGGCCTTGTTTTCTCTGTTACTCTTATCTGTTCTGGACTGACTCGTGAAAACTGTTTTTTGACCTCTGTATGGATTCTCATATGATACCTCCTTGGCTCTCTTTTCTCCAGGTCTGTTAACTAGGTCCTGCTTTGACACTGGCTTTGGATTACCCCTCACAGATACTGCTGCTCCTAAGCATTGGTTGGCGTCAGCTCAACTCATCTCTCTCAACTCTGGGGAATGGCTCCTGCCACACGCTGTGGACAAGTCTCCAGTATAGATTGTACTCCTTTCTCCGGGACTGAAGTGAACTCAAAACCAGTTTAGTGATTTTAGCTCATAATTGTGGCCAGTCTTTCTAAGTCACTAGTCTGAGTTTCTAATTCTACATAGTATCCGGTGTATTCAACCCGGCTGACGGGCAGTCGCACGCTTATTTCGGCACTTTTTGATGCTGCAAGGGGAGACCCCTTTGTCCGCGACTCCAAACGGCCTATTGTTTACACGCGGGACCAGCTTCTCTCACTACGGGACCCTACACAACGCTGCCCTGCTCCCCACCACACGGAGAAACCAGACATCCCTGCAGAAATACGGAGGAGACGGAGAGTCTGCAGAGGTGGAAGGACGAAGCGGAGGAAGAGTTATCTACCATAGGTTGTCATGGGAAACAAAATATCTCTCCGCAACAAGACAGAGGAGCTTGCAGCGCAAGCGCGTTTCCAGAGGAGGTACAGAGAAGCTAGTTTAATGTGCTTCACGGAGATGTGGCTAGATGGGTCAGTCCCGGACTCAGTGGTTTCCCTGGACGGCTTTAAACTTATCTGCGCGGACAGAACGTTGGCGGAGAGTGGAAAAAAGAGAGGAGGGGGGGCTGGCGGTGTTTGTGAATGACAGATGGTGCAACTAGGCTCATGTTCACGTGAAGCAGCAGATATGCAGCTCAGATTAGGAATTACTCGCAGTGAGTTTAAGACTATTATCTGCCGCGGAGGTTTGGTCACGTGATCGTGCTGTGCATTTACATCCCTCCCTCCGCTGATGCCGCCGCTGCGTGTGAGCAGATCAACAGTGTTGTGAACAAACTACAGACCGAACACCCCGCACTCTCTTCACCACAGGAGATTTCAACCATGCCCCCCTCCACTCCACTCTCCCCACGCTCACACAATACGTCACATGCACAACCAGGGACAATAAAACGCTGGACATTTTCATGCAAATGTTAAAGGAATAGTACACCCAAAACATGATTAGCCTTCATTTTCTACTCACCCCCCCATGCTGAACAATCACTCTGGAGTACTTTTTTTATATCTCAAATGCATCTGGAGATCTGGGAGGCTTCTTGCTGTCTGCTGACATTCAAATAATGGAGGTCTATGGCCCAAGGCAGAAAGGTCCATAAAGTCCACAAAAAGCGTGTCAATATTTCTCCATACTGCTCGTCGAATGTATTCCAAGTGTCCTGAGTGGGTAGCATCCAGAATACTCGCGTGAAGCAGAAGTCATTTAGAATGTTTTTAGAGCATAAACAGTAGTGTATAGGATTTCCTGAAAGCGCGCGCATGCGGCGTTCACGGCGCTTCACCGGAAGCCGGCAGACCAAACCAGCACATTCAGCTCGGCAAAGAACTCATGCTCTTCCTCAACACTGTGAAGTCCTCAGACATTTTTCTTTCGTTGTTTCTTTTCTTTGCACAGGTAAACAGCACATTTCTTCTTCTACGCTTGCATTATTGGCAGAGCAGACGCTGAATGCACACTTTCATCTGGTTTGGTTCGCCAGCTTCTAGCGTGAAGCGTATGGACAGTGCTGCATGTGCTACAGCTTTCAGAAATCCTATACACTACTGTTTATGCTCTAAAATCATTCTAAAATGACTTCGTTTACGAGTAAATTCTGGATGCTACCCACTCAGGACACTTGGAATACACATTTTTGTGGACTTTTATGGACCTTTCTGTCTGGCACCATAGACCTCCCATTATTTGAATGTCAGCAGACAGCAAGAAGCCTCCCAGATCTCCAGATGCATTTGAGATATCAAAAAGTACTCCAGAGTGTTGTTAGCATGAAATAGGTAGAAAATGAAAGGCTAATCATGTTTTGGGTGTACTATTCCTTTAAGTCGCTCATACACCTCCGTCCCCTCCCCCACGCTGGGACGTTCAGGTCACAACCTTGTCTACCTGCCCCCCCATTACATTCCACTGGTGAGAAGGACAATAGCACAGAAGAAGTCAGTGAAAGTTTGGTCGAACGACGCCACTGAGGAGCTGACGGATTGTTTCAGAACCACAGACTGGAACATGTACCAAAGCTCTAATTGGTGAGGACATCAACAGCCTGACTGAATGCATCATTGACTACATGACCTTCTGTGTGGAGAGTATTGTGCCTACATGACGGCTACTATGTTTTCCAAACAACCCTCCTTGGCTGACCCCTGAGCTGAAAGTCCTCCTGAATCGGAAGAAACAGGCTTTCTACTCAGGGGATAGAGAGGAGCAGCGTAGAGCTCAGCGGAAGCTCCAGTGGAGGATCAGGTCGGCAAAGAAGGACTATGGGAAGGAGATGGAGGAGCAGCTGTTGCAGAACAACGCCAGAGATGTGCGGAGAGGTCTGAAGAACATCTCCAGCTTTGGGCAGAGGACCAGCAGGGCTGCAGACAGTAACACCAAGTTTGCAGATGAGTTAAACAGCTTCTTCACGCGGTTTGACTCCCCTCACATCGGTCCCCTCCCTGCCCTCAACTCTCCACACACCTCCAACCACCAGCCCCCCCAGAGACCTTCCCCCCACCCCGCCATTCCCACCAACTCCCGACCCATCCACACCTTCAGTCGTGCCTTCCTCCCCCCTCACAGTAACACCAATACAGGTGAGAGGGCAGCTGATAAGGCTGAAACAGGGGAAGGCCTCCCAGGACCAGACGGCCTCCCCCTCAGGCTGCTGAGGACCTGTGCAGATGAGCTCTGTCAGGTCCTCAGCTACATGTATACAACCTGAGCCTCAGCCTGGGGGTGGTCCCCACCCTGTGGAAGACCTCCTGTGTGGTTCCGGTTCCCAAAACGCCACACGCCAGGGAACCGGCCCACTTCAGACCAGTCACCCTGACATCTCACCTGATGGAGACCATGGAGCGCCTCGTCCTCGCCCACCTTTGCACCGTGGTGAGCCCCACCCTGGACCCGCTGCAGTTCCCCTACCGGCCCAACATCAGAGTAGATGACGCCATCATCTACCTGCTGCAGCGGGCGCTCACCCACCTGGAGACCACTGGGAGCGCTGTGAGAGTCATGTTCTTTGACTTCTCCAGCGCTTTCAACACCATCAGACCGGTGCTGCTGAGAGGGAAGCTGGAGGACGCTGGGGTGGAGAAGCATATAGCTGACTGGACCATCAACTACCTCACTGACTGTCCTCAGTACGTGTGGGTGCACGGCTGCCAGTCAGAGGCGGCACTCTGCAGCACCGGGGCCCCCCCAGGGCACCGTCCTGTCTCCATTTCTCTTAACCCTCTACACCTTGGACTTCACCTACAATACGGACAGCTGCCACCTCCAGAAGTTCTCCGATGACTCGGCCATTGTTGGCTGTGTGTCTGAGGGGAATGAGCTGGAATACCGGTCGGTCATCATGGACTTTGTGGACTGGTGTGAGAGAAACCATCTGTCTCTTAACACCAGTAAGACCAAGGATATGGTGATCGACTTCAGGAGAAAGACCACCACCCCACCCCCCGTGATCATCCAGGGACAGGACATAGAAAAACTGTGGAGAGTTTCAAATATCTGGGTGTTCACGTCAATAATAAACTGGACTGGACTCATAACACTGACGCCCTGTATAAAAAAGGCCAGAGCCACCTCCACCTCCTGAGGAGGCTGAGGGCCTTTGGAGTCAGCAGGCCCCTCCTTAAAACCTTTTATGACTCTGTGGTGGCCTCAGCCCTCCTCTACGCTGTCGTCTGCTGGGACCCTGGCAGCTCAGAGGCGGGACAGAAGGAGACTGAATAAGCTGGTGAGGAAGGCCACTTCTGTCCTGGGCTGCCCTCTGAACTCGGTGGAGGAAGTAGCTGAGAGGAGTATGCTGTCCAAACTCACATCCATCATGGACAACACCTCTCACCCCCTGCACCAGACTGTAGAGGAGCTGAGCAGCTCCATTAGTGAAAGATTTAGACACCCTGTCTGTAAGAAGGAGCGCTACTGCAGGTCATTTATTCCTGCTGCCACCAGACTCTATAATAATGAACTATAATCACAATAACTCCTGTAAAAACCACTATGCAGCGATATTATAGTTTTTTTATTTATTGACTGTGCAATATGCTTAATGTGCAATATATGTGAATAGAAGAGTCAAACAACTACCTAACCATTGTTCCTTACCTACTACACTTTAACGTTAAAGTAAATCCACCTGTATATAAGCCACCCGGATTGTACATATGTCACCTCAAACCTCTGTGCTACTACCTTGTGTTTTTTTTTTTTCTCTATTATTTTTATTTTTTTTTTCATTGTGTGCAATACATGTACACTTGCACCTTAATTCTTATTTATATTGATATACTGTATATACCTGGATTATATTGTGTATATATATATATATATATATATATATATATATATATATATATATATATATATATATATATATATATATATATATATATTGTATTCTTCTTAATGCACCTTTTTTCCTTCCTTGTTTGCACCTTCTTCATTTATTACTATGCCAATATGTGACGAGTGAATTTCTTCGCTGTGAGATCAATAAAGCTCATTTAATCTAATCTAATCCAATAATCAAGATTCATTCTTTGAAGATCTTAAGATTTTCTCACTTACCAACAACAAGGTTGACAAAATTTTCTTTCTTCAATTTGGGTAAGTAGCATCTGTATTTTCCATTGTCAGAGTGTCTCACAGAAGAAAGTCTTAATGATATATCTCCATTTTTCAGATTGTCAGGAATTATTGATGATCTTCCTTTGTAGGCTTCATTTTGGTCAGCTGAATATTCATGGCCATCAAGATTCACAAACACAAATCTGGGTTTCAGGTCAGGTCTGCCCCACTCCACTGTCATCTGAGAAGCATCCTTAGGAGGTTCCAGGTGACATGGCAAAATAACGTTCTCACCAACCATTGCAGTAACTGACTTAGATGAATCCATGTCCTTTGACTGACCTGCAAATAAAATAGATACAGAAGAATTTGCCATTTATTAATATTTAGAGTAAATGAGGAGCTGTGTAATCGACTGTTGCAAATTTTCCAAAGTGGCCTTATTTATATCATTGATGCCTGTTGGAAAATATTCCAAAAACAACACTTGTTTTGGAAGCACTTTGCCAATCCCTAATGTTTACAGTTAGTACCAATAATAAAAAATTTTCATAATATATTTTTTTTATGTTGTATATGCTTTTAATAAAACAATTACTCCTTATTTTACAATCTGTTTTTCACCAAAGTCCAAAAATAATGCAGTTTAGAGTATGGGCTTTGGCTTTGACTCTGTCGGGGTTGGCCTGTTGATAGGCTTGTTCAGCTGTAGCTGTGTTTCCATTCAAATGAATGTGATCTAAAACAAACTTTTAAATGCTTGTTAAGAAAGCAACATGCCAATTTGCTGTGTTTCAATTCCAGCTTGAAGCTAAATTCACTAAGTACTGTAAAGCATATTGCCATCCCGCGTTGTTGGTGCATATCATTTTCTAAGGCATTGTTGTAGTAAACAGGAAGTAGAGGCTGCAATCTAGCACTGAAAGTAGAGGCTGCAATCTAGCACTGACTGCAATCTAGCACTGAGAACAATAATAGAAGAAAGTTGTAATGAATGTGTGATGTTAACATGTCAGCTAGTAATGTTGATATTGCCTCCAGCCATGTTTACGCACATAATTGGAGCATCTGGGAAGACAGACAACAGAAACAATTGATCAGTCATGTGAGTATGTTTGCTACATCAGGGCTGATTTGAAAAATTTTTCGATGTCACATTTTGCGCATTAGCCCTTTTTTTGCAAAAGCCAAAAACCACCCCACATGCTGATTTTACATAAGTTTCAAATATTTGGAGGGACATTGTGGTTTAGACTTTCCCTTTATATTTTTATGATTATGTTTTTAGCTGATTTCTTGCAAAAATCAATGTTTACTTTTCTTCAAGGACTCAACTCTGATTGAAAAAAATAAACAAACCTAGAGTTATGTATTTAACTATGTTAGAATTCTTCAATATTTTGAGGTAATTTTTAAAATAACACTTTGTGAATGTCATGACCCTGCACTTTTGTTCTGTTTAAGGTTTCTTTTTAACTTTTCAGTAACTTTTTATTCTTGTCCTTCTGTGTTTTCTAGTTGGGTTATTTTCCATTTTGTGGTATTCTAGTTGCTTTTAGTTATATTTTTGAGTGCTTTTGTGATTCTTGATTTACTCTCTTTTGCCACTTTGTTTGGTTTCCTTTCCCTTTGGCCTCCTTCTTAACACTTCCATCCACACCAGTTACTTGTCAGCTCATTAGTCCAGTCTCCCATATATACTCTCCCTGTGCAGTTTGTCAGTGCTGGTTCCACGTCTTTTCCTGGCCCCTTATGTGTGTCTTCCCTGATGTCCCCTAGTTCCTGATTTCTGCCTCATTAAAACTGCAAGACTCACCTCTGCCTCCTGGTCTCTAGATTTGAGTCCTCAAAAATCGCCACCCAATCATGACAGTGAAATATTAGAGATTTCCATAATCAAAAAGCTCAAACTTTCAATAATGTTTTTAAAATTTAAGGTTTTCCAATTTCTTTTCTTTATTCTAACAATCTATAACGACATTAAGATAATTCTGTCATGATCTTGGCACAGATGCCTGGTCTTATCACTCATTGCATATACTTGCTTAGCTCTGCCCCGTTCTCATTAGCTGCTTATCTGATCCACCTTCATTAGCCTCTATTTAGTCTTCAGACCATCCATCAGTTCCAGATTATTTTGAGCCATGTGCTGAGGCTTATTCTACTGTTCCTGTGTTCTGACTGCCTGATCTGTTCTGCCTCTCAACCTCTGAGCTTGCCTGTTCCCATCTGATCTGTTTGCCCGATTTGTGTCTTGACTCCTGCCAGATCTCTTCCTGCTTGTGTACTGATCGGAATCATTTCCTGACCAATGAGTCTACCTGCCCTTGTCCAGCCTGTAAGCTTCAATGTGAACAGAACCTGGAACAGTTGCCTTATTCCGTCTTGGATTCTCCTTCGGCTCCTCCTTTGATCTCTAACTTCCTGGCTCTGACAACCAACCACGTCTATGACATTGGCTTTGTCTTCGCCCTCAGGATTATCCTCCCTACATCCATCTGCTTTGTTCAGATCTCCTGTTGGTTCTCCAGCCAACAAAACACCTGCATATGGAACTCTGCTGCAACAGCTGCACCACGTTGGCAGCCAGCTGGCTGGAACAGGTGACTGACTCACTCTTTTGTGATCATCCACATCCAGAAAGACGTGGTCACTAATCTGCTGACTCAAACAACAGAGGTACCTGCCAAGGACGTTAACATTGTCAACCCATTTTTTTTTATTAATTAAACTTTCTGAGTAATATGTTTTGTCCATCTCAAATTACTGTATCATTCTGTTCTGAGCTTTGACACATTCATCTTATTTAAAATTTTATACCAAACATGATCAAATGAAGATCGCTTAAAAGCCTTGAATTAGTACTGATGTCAACATCTGTGTTTTATAGCTAGTTTGTTCACCATACATTCTTTTTGTTTGTATTTCTGTATCATTTCTTTTTCCTAAGAGTTGAACAGTACTGACTCCATCCTCTGTATGTTATGTGGCATAGTGTGGTCATGCTAAACTGCCATGAGAATATAAAAAAGACTCATTCAATTGTTGTTTCAAAATACCAAACTACAGTTTTTGCCTTGTTATCTTGTATTCATAATTTTTGTACACCAAACAGCTTCCACAGGTTATAAAGCGTGTTAAAACACTAAGTGAACTGTGTTGAGTATGAGTTCCCCCAACCAATAAAGACTGGAGCAGACACCCACCTTGGAATTATGGATAAATGCTCAGTGGAACACAAGCACAATCATACTGACATTATTAATGTAAAAGGACTCAGATTGCATTAAATATATGTGGAGATTACCTTTGCAGGTGTGAATGAGGAGCAGGATGAAAAGGTTAACAGATAACATCTCTTTCAGTTTACACTAAGGAGCCACCCTGTAGAGTTAATATTAAGACAGAAAAATATATATTTTAATGTTAAACAAATAAAGCGTTTTTTCTAAACATTTAACTATGTATGATACTATTAGTTAATAAACTTAATTCTGTCTCAGGAGTTAAAGGTCCCTTTAAGGCGCTCTTTTAGAAATCAAATGAACAGCCTTACATAAAAAAGGTCAATCAATATGCTTCCTAAGGCTGAATAAGGAAATGGTGCAAACATTATAGTCAAACTTGTATGTAAGATAACCTTAAGATAAGAAAGCTTGATTTAAATAAATGTTTTATAGAAGTATCCATTGCAGAAAAACCAACCAGTTTTTTTTTTAAATAAAGACATGTAAAATACAACAACAAAGCATGTAAATAACAATGGGCAGTTCAATGGACATAAAGGTTACTTTTATTCGGACAAATCCACACTAGGTATTGCTATACCACCAGAACCTGAATAATGAAATCTGATACTAAGGCAAAGAACAAATATTGAAATTTGATGAAAAGATTTTAAAATCTTTGATCTTTTAAAAATCTGCGGTTAGAAAAATGCGTTAAAAGGGACATTTGTCAATAAATGTTCTTGCTCTCATGAAATTGTATCTACCAAAAGAGACTATTAAACTAATATACCATTAAAATCTATTAACGCAAATCGTCAAATGTACACACTTTATGACTACATGTGCCTTTCACACAATATCCTTTCACTCATTATAAGCAACCAATAAATATTTAGTGATATTAATTCTTTAAAATGAAGGAAAATAGAAGATTTCAGTACATACCGAATCTGCGGAGGTAGATTTATGATCAAACAAGGTTCAAAGTAGACAACAGTAATATGACCTGCTAGGTTAAAGTCCATGAATAACTAACAGTTTCTTTTATAAGCAATAAAAGAAGGTGTGTGCACCTTTGTCGATTATGAGTTTCACAGTGATTTATATGAGAGGAAAAAGGGTACTATAACCAGAAAACAGGCTTAAATCAGAGGCAAACAGACTTTTGCTAATTTTCTCTGAAAACATTTCAACACCTATCCAGGAGCCTTGTTTTTTGTTCTGTGTGCTTGCACTACAGCACTTTGTAGCAGGAGAGCTTTTAACCATCTTGAAGCCCAAAATCCTAAGCACATTCAGAATCTTTTCTAAAGCTGCTGGCTCTCCTGTGCTGTCAATAATTACACAAACACATGGCTCTGCAGGAGACCAAAAATAAAGCATAAGTTTTAACATTTGACTTATGAATTTAACAACTTTTCTAAACTAATGAAAGCTTTAAAAGTGTGGTCTGCATGTGTCTCTAGGTCCCTTTTTTGCAAAATTATCTCCTGTAATTCCAGAGCAGTAAACAGAACAGAACCAGCATTTTGTCACTTTGTTGAAATTTTTACATCTCTGCCTCTGATAATCCTACCCAACAGATAAAGGAAACAGGCCTTTCTTAATTTATAAAGACTCAAAAAAGATATGAAGCATTTTTCAGCAAACATTGACAGAATTACACTTACTCAAAAGTACAGTCTTGTAACCATGCTGCTGTGTGTGAGAGCATATTTAGCACAATGTTCTTTACAGCACCTAATAATGCCATTTACTGTGTGCATACGACTGTGGGTTTGTTGAAGAACCAGTGGAATCTAGATATCTGAAGCCTATCAGGAAAAGGTAAAATCTCAATTTTGCTTAGAATTGAAAACAGGGTCATTACCACCTCAAATCTGGTAGACACATATAACTAAAACACCTCTATTGTGTAGAAAATGATGGAGAAAATCAAGAAAAAGATTAAAAACTACTCAAACCGAGTAAAATTATCTGTCCATGAAGCAATATAATTGCACTTGTGTCATGATCTGGCCTGATTCCTCCACCTTAATTGGTTATTTCTTTTACCTGCCGTTTTCCCTCCCTGCCCTAATTATCGTTTATTTCTCAGACCTGTTTCCTTTGCTTTATATTCCGTTCAGGCTAAGCTTTCAGGGCCAGACCAATATGTTTTGTTTTCTGTTCGGTCTGTCTTTTCTGTTTATTCCACGATTAAAGTCCTTGATCCTGGTGACGAGTTGAAAGACAGTTTTCTGTCTGTCTCGTCTCCCCTATTGTCCCACTGTTCCTCCTGCTGAGTCCTCAGGAGTTTTGGCTCGATATGTGCAGAGGATCAGGATTTTATCCCTGTAAGCCTGGCTCCAAGGAGGAGACTAGTTTAAAAAGGTCCCTGCTCCAAGTTCTGGTTCCAAAGTCCTGTCTCCTGTAACCCTCTGCCACTGAAGGCGTGCCCGTCTGCAACTGATCCTGTCAGCTTCTAATGGCGTGTCTGTCGAACTCTGGAAGCTGCCTGCGGGAGGCTCCAGGGTGTCTGGAGGACTGGGTCATTTGTCATCTGTCTGTTCCTGCCTGATCTGTATCCTTGACCTGGATCGGCTGGATCGCATCCGTTTTCTAGGGAGATGGACTGAACTGTACAACTAGGTAAGTGACTCACTTAGATCATCATCTTCTGTCAGATGATTGTAGTCACTTACCTGTTTTTTTCCCACAGAGTGTTAGTGATTGGGCGGTGCCCCACCCCCCCCTCCCGCAGTCGCCGTGAGCCACAGATACAACCACTTTAGTTCTGTCTGTTAATGTCTTTGTTTAAATAAACATGTTGAACTTTCCTACAGAATACTGAGTCCATCTGTCCCATGTTATGACAACTTGACAGTTTTGTTTTAAGATTGATTTAAGATCCTTTAATGTAGAAATGAGTAAATCAAACACTTAAAATGTACATATCATAAAACAAGAAAAAACAAATATCTAAAATTTTCAGATATGATTTTAATATTGTGCTTACAAATGCTTTTTTGCTAAACCTCTAAGGGATATAAATCTTCATCTAAAATAGTGTTGCAACAAAAGTTTTGGCACACATCTGGTTATTTCAACAATGCTTTAAGACCAAACAGAGCAAGTTTCTTTTTACCAGGAGGGGGTCAGAAGTTGTCAAGATGGGTCCGAGGTTAACACATGATAGAGCATGACAGTTCATTGTGCAGTTTTCAATAATGCAACTTTATTTTTTATTTAATTATTTTGGAAAGTCAAACAAACAGATTAATCCCAGTAACAGGAACACCCACAGAGGGAAAAAGAGAAGAAAAACTAAACCTATGGCCAACCCTTCCAGATAAAGACCTTTAATTCACAAATAAACAGTATACTCATTCATCTGTTCACAGAAACAAGTTACAGCAAGTTTTCTCCAGTATACCCTCTAAAATCAAATCTATCTACAAAGCATTTGAAATGGCCCTCACACTTTTTCAAATATTTGCAGTTTTCCCTTTCTAAAGTATGTAATTCTTTTCAGCAAAAACAAACCCTACGCATCTTCCTCACCTATGAGTTTTATGGAGCTCTGGAATAACCTCTAATCCATCTGAGGACAGCATCTGCCCTTCTTGGAATGAAGTGCTGATTTCCCTCAAATGGAGTGCAAAGACACAAGTTATAAGGTTCCTTTAGATATTTGCTACTTTAAACCAAACTTTAATCATCATTTTAACAACTGGGCTTTTACTTTTTTTTAACCAGATCAGAAGCTTTATCTGAGTTAAAAAAAGAGGCAATGATGGGTTTAGACCCTCTGACGTAACTTTCCTCCACTGTGGGGCATTATTTGTTCCAAAATAAAATTTTACTGACCACGGTTGTGTTGCCCAGTAATACTAGATTATCTTAGAACATTTGACTGCACCTTTATTGTGTGACATTTGCAGTATGAACAGCCAGATCAGTTTCTGGGTGCAGCCAAGGGACGGACCTGCAAGCATGCACCAGTATGAGGATTAGCTCCTCCAAGTCTGAGGTCATGGTTCTTGATTAGAAAAAGGTGGCTTGTTCTTCTTCAGGTTTTTTAAAAAAAAACTCCCTGCCTCAAGTGTTCAAGTATCTTAGGGTGCTGTTCATGTGTGAGGAGAAAATGCAGAAGATAGATAGATGGATGTTTTGGATGCTGCTATAATGCGGACACTACACAGGTCCACTGTGGTGTCAAGATAGATAAGCAAAAAAAACAAAGCTGAAGGTTTACTAGTCAGTCTATGGTTGTACTATCACCTATGGCCATAAAATGTGTTTCATGACCTAAAGAACAGGAAAAAACTGTCATGTTGGATCCTCAAAACTAAATCAAAATCTCTCTTTTTTCAACACAAATTGACATGTCAGATTGTGGTAGGAAAAACCATTTAAAATATAAATGCATAAGCCTACAAATCCCAAAGAACTAAAACAAAAGTGTGAAGCCAGCCTCTACAATAGCAGAGGGTATACTATCTGTTACGTATGGTCTTATATAGAGTTCATTATGCAGGAAGCATTATGATTTCTTAGGTATATTTTATAAAGCAGTCACAATATGAAGCTATTTGTTAATATCCCTGATGTTATAATGACATTATTTTTTATAGAAACCATATGTTTTATGGAATATCAATTATTTAGTGACAATTTAGGGATTGGAGACTAAATCTTAAAAATCAGGTGAACCATTGTTACAGGAATGATGCAATCTGTACAAAACAGCGGCATACGATATATTTATTTGTTTTTATCGATAAAAATACATTTGAAGAATTCTTTGGGAAAACAAAGAAAACCCTAACCCTAATAAACATTTAAGTTTTAAGCAAAAAACGTTCCTTTTTTCTTTTGAAAGAGTAAACATGTTAGTCCAGAAATGTAAATATTAGAGGAAGAATTGGTTCAAAAATTTAAACTGATGTTCACTAAAACAAGTTTTACTTAAATGACTTGTCACCTGTTAAAACACCCAAAGGATTAGTTTTTTTTTTTATCCACATACCAATTTTAAATAAAAAACGACAAATGCAGACAAAAGAATCGGTTGTATGAATCAAGCAAGATTAGGATGATTACTATACTACTATCTTCCGTGGATTTATTTTGAAATATATTCAGTGTGATTTTTTAAAACCGTTTATTTATTTTATTTATTCAGAAAAAAAACATCAACAAAAAATTACAGTTAAAGTTACAATTAAAGTATGGTTCTGAGTTTGTCTGCTGAAATGTATTTAGAGGACCAAACTTTCTGTACTGTCAGATTAGTATAAAACTATATGTAAACTCTAGTGAGTTTAGATAAGGACAACATTTTTTCAAAGTCTGCAATGTTTATGCTTTGTTTAAACATGTTGAAGCCTTTTCTTATATCGTGATGCAGAATAAAGCCAAAGATGATAAATCTCTACTTCTCAAGAGTCATTCGTTTGTATCTTCTTCATCGATTAGTTTTTTAATTTCATAATGTGATTCTCTATTTCCATCTTTCTCTCGTTTAGCTTGGTAACCTCCTCCTGTGTTTTATTCATCAGTTTATCAGTCATCAGTTCGACATTTTGATGACCTTTCATTCTCTCAAGCAGGCCCTGATTGTTCGTTGTTATGATTCCTTTCAGTATTAAGTAACCTTGTGCCTTCTTTTCAATAGTCTTCTCCTTTCTTATTTCTTCATCAACTTCCCTAAGCTTTCCCTCATTTCCCTCAACCATCTTCTCTGCCTCTTGTTTTTGATCAGCAAGTTGTTTTTTCTGCTCTTCCAGGTATTTAGACATCTCTATTAATGCTTGAATCTGCTGATCGATGCTTCTCTGTTCCTCATAACTCTTTTGTATCTCCTTCTCAGTAGAGTTTTTTACTTTAGTCAAAAGCTCTTCGTTCTCTTTATTGTATTCGTCTGATATCTTCTTTTTTGCTGTGGAAACAAAGAGTACAATAAGATTAGAGTAATGTATTAGTTCTGTTCCTATAAGTCTATTAAGTACTTACTAATTTACTCAGTAAATTAGTATAAGTTCCTTCTTCACAACTGTAAAACTTTAATTAGCATCTTTGTAGAATACAGGTAAATGATGGATTGATAAGATACATTTTTCTTACTATTTTTGCTTTTTCGCTTCATCCAGATAAGAAAGATGGCTCCAAAAACAAGCATGATGGCCAAAATAATGGTAAAACTGATACAAACAGAGCAATCAGGCTGGGCCACGAAGAAACCATCTAAAACAGCCAAAAACAAATCAGTTAAAAATAGTATTGTGTTTTATCCTCACTGTGTTTACATTTTCTACCTGGAACATAAATGTAAGTCTCTCTGGTCTGGTTGATATCCTTCTGTGTCAGTCTGCAGGTGATATTGTTGTTGTGTCTCTTTTCCACAGTCACTCTGCTGCTGACACTGTAGAGACCATCAGGACCTTTGATTTTCTCTGCAGATCCTGCAGACATGATGTTTTCTTCACCATCCAGCCAGAGAATCTCTGGCTCTGGATACCAGCTTGCAGAGCTGCAGTCTAACATCACTCCACTGCTCCTTTTATCAAGTCCTGATAAACTTATATGAGGTGAAGAGATTGTACCTAATAATTGGAAAACAAAGAGATATATTATATAAACCTTTAATGCAATGTTCATAAAAACATTAGTTAGGAACAATACAATGAGCAGCTATTAGAAAAATCAACACATATTTCCTTGTTCCATAGCCAATGTTGTGCCAGTTAATAATTAAAAAGAACCAGATTAAAGTCAAGTTCTTTTGGTAAATTAAATCACAATCCTACACAATAAAAGCTCATATTTCATCCTATAAATGTGTGATCGTATATTTATATAGAGAAATGAAAATTACTTGATACAGTCCAGGTATACTGGATGTGTAGTGAGGTCTTTATTTAGCCAAATTACACTAAACTTCAGAAACTTACAGGTACATTCGTGTTCTGCTGAAAAGATCCAGATAAAAAATGATTTCTTACATTCCTCATTCAGTAGCAGATATTTACAAACAGCTCGGATGTTTAAACTCAATGTGTTTCTTTTAATTTGAAGTGGATGGGTGATGTACAGACTTGTTTGTTGAGCCTGAGTGTGAACGGTTTTGTTCAAAAATGTGTTATATTTTAGATTCTTCCTTTGGTAGTTCATAAAAATCTACCAAGTGCTCTGCTAAACTGGCATCAGAAATACCAGAAGATGAATCTAAATCACACAGACTAGTACTAGCAGTAGACATGCTGGTGTGTCATGCTGTTTGCTGTAAAACCTGACGTCATAAAATGAAAAGTGTGATCACTTGAACACCAATGTGAGGTGTGTGTGTCCCTCATTATTTTTAAAGTGAACGTTGCTCTCATTCACATCCAATATTTCAAAACTGATCCTTTCAGTTCACTGTTCTCTAAAAATATAAACATATTCAGGGAATGCTATTCATTAAATGAGTTCATACACAACACTGCTATAGCTTTTATATATATATATATATATATATATATATATATATATATATATATATATATATATATATATATATATAAATATGCAATGATTCCTGTGCAAATTACAAGAACTCAAGATAAAGACCACAAATAAATATTAGATGTGAAATTTGAGGAAATATTTGTTTTATTATTTTTTAAAGTGAGATAGTTTGGAAAACTTTTCAGAAATCAGTATTTTAGTTTCTATTTAGCTTCAGGAATGATCTGTGATTTGCTATTATAGCACATATCTACAAACAGCGGAGATCATGTAAAAATGGATGAAGTAATCAAACAATCAAATTTGACCCCAATTTAAGAAAAAGGTAGTAATTTACCTGCAACTATGTTATTTACAGCACTCACTATATACATCAGGGAAAAGGCAGAACATTTTTGTATAAAGCTGACCCTTTCTCAATGAATACATAATACATTTACAGGGCTATATACATTGTACATGTAACAAACGGGGATGGCATAGTGGTGTGATCGTAAGCACCATTATCTCACAGCAAAAGGGTTCTGGGTTCAAGTCCTGGTTCAGGAATTGTATTGATCTATTTGTAGCAAAATTTTTGGGGTAGCATCTTTAATTAAACTAGATATCTTAGGCTATGTTCACACAGCAGTTTCAGCCTGAAGTGACCCAATTTTTTGCCCGTACGCGACCTGTATTTTATTTTTTCATGACAATCTGAATAGCATTCAGCTCAACAAAGGTCATTATACTGCGTCTTGCTACACAGAAGCAGGAAGGAAAACAACCACTGCAGACAATAATGCAGAGGGCATTCTTTATTTTCAACCCGCTTGAAAAGATTGATTTGTTAATGCAATGGTTTGGAAAGAAATGAAAGACCGCAAGATTTAATCTTTCATGTTTACTTCTATAAACATAGAGCATGCTCGATTGTTGTGCCATTGCGTCCTCTACTACGCATGCGGGAAACTTTAGCTCTTTGAATGGAGTTCATGCAGGAGATCACAAACAATTTGCATGCAGTGGTTATGGAAAGTATTCAGACCTACGTTATATTTTTCAATCTTTGTTTCATTCCATTTTCTAAAATCAAAAAAGTTTTTTTTATTTCTCATTAAATGTGCCATAGGAGATCTTGTAAAAAGGTTCCAGTAAGCTACATTTTTGAGAGTACACAACCATGAATCTCCCTTCAGGCCACCCCTCGAAACCACGCCTTCAACACACATGAACGAGCATGCTATCTGTCGAGGTGTTCATGAGATCGAGAATGAAACAAGCCGAGACCAAATGCTCATGACACAAGCTAACAATAACATAATGCTATGTTCACACCTGAAGCAGCAGAAGCAGCTAGTTTATATCCAAAGTTAATGATTGATGCGCATCACAGCGCATCACGCAGCAAAAGTTCTGCAGCGTGTCTGAGCAACTGAAGCAGTGCATCGCTGATCCGTAGCTGGCAGGGAGACAGACACGGCACTGGGGATGCAGAGTGCTATAATCACTCCTCTGAAACAGTTTATTCACACCTATATTAACTTAAAATTCCAAAATTTGCCGGCAAAACATGTTCACTCATGGTTCCTGCAGTTTTGATTATGTACATTAAAAATGCCTTCCAGCCGCCACGGCAAACCGCGAAGAGGCAACCTGGCCAGAGGCTGCTGTTGAATGGGATTCCTAATGACAGTGCACCGCCGGTGTAACGGGGTCTGAGCGGCTCTGACAGAAATAATATTTGAAGGCAGGATGGAAATCTGGATGAACTGACTGCACTGACAATGTTTTCAGTTGGATTAGACAAAGAAAGGATAGGGCAGCTCCGCCCATCTGGCATCAGACCCACTTTTTTCACTGCACGGCTAGGGGGGCAAAGATGCTTCAGCCGCACATCAGAACTAAACTTGTACAAGCATCAAAAATTAAGCAGCATGTGCTCTTGCTGCTTTTAGGTGTGAATATAGCATAACCATGGCTAGCTTCCAGCCATTGCATCCTGCACAAGCATTGGGGGCGCGATTACGTTTCATGTGCATGGGAGATGCGTGCATGGGGGGAGGAAAAAGCAGACAACCCTGATAGAAGTGTGAGGAGCCAATAGTGGACCACGGACCATGTTTTGTCATTGGTGGATGTTATTCATTAATTTCACACTGTAGCTGAGACCATATTTTTTAATTTCACTTCCAGAACTTCCATTCTACTGCTTGCTATGGGGCTGTGGGGAGATTTTCAAGCCACAGGGAAAAAAAAATTATCAGAAATGATCTCCTATGACACCTTTATTATACACTCAGTATCCCATCTTGACAGAAAAAAAATGCATATTTTTTTTTCAAAGTTATTAAAAAAGAAAAACTGAAATATGAAATGGTCATTAGTAATTAGATCCTTTGCTGGGACAATTTATTTTTAACTCACATGCTCTCCATTTGTTCTGATCCTCCGCTTGAGATGGTTCTGCTCCTTCTTTAGAGTTAAGCTGTGTCTAATTAAACTGATTGGACTTGATTAGGAAAGGTACACACCAGTCTATATAAAACCTTACAGCTCACAGTGCATGTCAGAGCAAACGAGAGTCATGAGGTTGAAGCAATGGCAGAAGTAGCTCAGAGGCAGAATTTTGACAAGGCACAGACCTGGCCAAGGTTACAAAATAATTTCTGCACTCAAAGTTCCTAAGAGCACATTAGCCCCCATAATCCTTACATGGAAGAAGTTAGGGGTGACCTAGCCCAGGCCGTCTAGCCCTGGCAGTGCAGCCAAACTGAGTAATTGTGGGAGAAGAGCCCTGGCGTGATTGGTAAAGAAGAACCCATAGATCACTGTGACTCCAGAGATGCAGTAAGAAGATGGAAGAAAGTTCCACAAAGTCAACTATCACTGCAGCCCTCCACCAGTTGGAGCTTTATGGCAGAGTGGCCTGACGAAAGTCTCTCCTCATTGCAAGACATATGAAAGCCCTCATAGAGTTTGCCAAAAAACACACAGACTCTCAGACTATGAAAAAGAAGATTCTCTGGTCTGATGAGACCAAGACTGAACTTTTTGGCCTTAATTCTAAGTGGTATATGTGGAGAAAAGAAGGCACTGCTCATCACCTGCCCAATACAAACCCAACTGTGAAATATGGTGGTGGCAGCTTCATGCTATGGGGTTGTTTTTTTTTATCTGCAGAGGCAGGATAACTGGTTGTACGTAATTGAAGGAAATATGTAGGTGGCCAAGTACAGAGATATCCGGAAGAAAATTTCTTACAGAGTGCTCTGTACCTTAGAGTGGGTTCGAAGGTTAACTTTACAATACAATGACCCTAAGCACACAGCTAAAATAACAAAAGAGTGACTTGGGAAAAACTCTGTGACCATTCTTGACTGGCCCAGCCAGAGCCCTGACCTGAACCCAATTGAGCATCTCTGGAGAGACCTGAAAACAGCTGTCCAGCAACGCTCACCATCCAACCTGAGGGGGGTCTGAATACTTATGCTGATGGGATATTTCGGTTTTTCTTTTTTAGTAAATTTGCAAAAAAATATACATGCTTGTTCTTTCTGTCAAGATAGGCTGCTGAGTGAACATTAATAAATAAATGAGATAAAATGAACTTGATTGATTTTAGCAATTGTAGTAATGAAACAAAGAGTGAAAAATTTAAAGGGGTTTGAACAGTTTCAGTTGTCACTTTATATTTGGAAATGTGAATGACCACACAAAAGAATTGGATTTCACAAAAAATCTGAATTGAGCATTATGACTTGCAGTGTGAAAGTTCCCTCTGTTTTAACACTATTCAAAATGTTCCATATGCTTTCCATGTCACCAATACTGTGTATAAACCTCTCCACTCTAAATTGTAGTCATCTTCCTTAGCTTGTCTTATTTATGGGTTGAACTGCAGAATGCATGATAAAGGTAAAACTATCTAGGTAGTGTACTCTCAAAATCATTTGCACTAATTATTATTTTATGAACTTTTTTTATATTATTTGCGATACAAGGATATAATATATATATATATATATATATATTTTTTTTTTTCTTTATATAATTTGAGTGCCAATTCTTTCCAGGGCCGAGCTGAGGCTTTATGCTGACCTGACTTCAGATAAAAGGGATCTAACCAGTTTAATTTGTTTTGAACAATTCATTGTGATTAGTTAAAATTAAATTTTTTTCCCTGTATGCACAGTGTTAAATTGTTACTTACCAACAAGAAGCAGCCAAGCTTCTGTTTTACTCTTCGGATTAGCATCTGTATTTTCCGTTGTCAGAGTGTCTCACATTAGAGAGTTTCAGTGAAACGTCTCCATCCTTCAGTTTGTCATGGAACAGTGAGGTTCTTCCTCTAAAGACTTTGTTTTGGTCGGCTATATATTCTTTTTGGTTGTGCCAAACAAACACAAATCTAGGTTTCAGGTCTGGTCTCCCCCACTCTACTGTAGTCTGAGTGGGGTCCTCAGGAGGTTTTACTTGGCACGGCAGAACAACGTCATCCCCAAGCATTGCTTTTACAGTCTGAGACAAATCTGTCTCCTGTGACTGACCTGAAAAATATATATTTTTTATATATTAATTGATGTCTTTGCCTACTAAAAAAAGGTAACTTCGATGAAATTATCATAAGTAAAGCTATTGAGAAAACACTGAGCACTCTTCCGTCTACATACATGAGAGCATCAAGTTACTTTGGTACATCTCAGCTGACCTCACTTGGACAACTCAGATCTCTCATCAGGGCAGAATGAACAAATAGAGACAGTTTTTCTTTTAGAAGCTAAGATATTTTATAGAGCATCTTGGATTATATTCTGTTGTTATGTTCTGATGTATTCTATTATATTTCTTGATCTCATATCTAATTATTTCTATTGTTTAATGTGTTCTGTCTCTCATGTGCCAACAGCCTAAGACAAGACAAACAATGTCTTAGCACCAGCTAAATATCAATGAGATCTGAACTGGAATTAAAGAGAAAGAGCTCTCATTTGAGATCAACCCCTGGCTGCTTTAGGTAGTAGCATAGAGCAGTAATCCGATAATGTCCTTGAAACAACCTTAAGCGTTCTTTTTTAAAATATGCTACTCACAGGGTAGATCGAAGCTGTTCAATAACTGCAGCTACTTTTGCATGACTGTAAGTACTGTAATTCAATATGTATTTCATGGATTCCCTATGTCCCTACCTAAAACACTTTTACAGAACAGTGGCAGTGAATTCTTCATTAAGGTAATAACTGCATAAGTGTTAAGAAACAGACATGTCCAAAAGTTTAGAATCAATAGTTTAACAACTGAAATTATTTTATCATTAAATGCATGAAATGTAGACTGCTTGCGTTGTGTTTCTGTCAAGCCTGTGTTCTGTCTGTCTTGAGGCCTAACTTCAAAGACAAAAATTTTACAATTTAATTTTGAAGTAGATGACTTTGACTTGGCATGCAAAATACCTGTAAAGAACTCACCTTCTCTGGGTTGTAGCAAAAGCAGAAAGATGTAAATGCATCCAAAGATTTGTCCATCCAGCTTGTGAATCATCTTGAAGAGAAAAAAACTAAAAAAGGACAGATATAATTTCCAAATCTGGAACAATATTAACTAAAGAAAAATCAGAACCTGCATTTCTTTAAAAATGATTAAACATCCACTTATGGTAAACTGTCCAGGACTTGCTATTGACAGACAGCGTTGCATTTGCCCAGATGTATATTACAACTGGGATTTTTTTCTTTTATCATATTAATCTACATCTTTCCGATTTAGCCACAGTAATAACAGTGGTTGAGAAAAAATAAATAAATAAACTGTAGATACACATAAAAAATTACAATACATTTTAACCCTGGTGCAACCATAGCATCTTACCTGACTCAAGAGCCTATTAGTTTACACAATGCATTGTTTTAGAAAAAGAAGATAAACCACCATTTTAGCAGATTTCTACTTTTAAGCTGACAGATATGAAGAACAATGCAAAGCAACAAAGAATATTCTAATGACCTTTGAAAGAATTGTTTGACACCATTTTATCAAGAAGGGACTGAGATCAATTTTTGTACACATTTATAATAATAATAATAATAATAATAATAATAAAAAAAATCTTTATCTTTACTTCGGAAATTTCAAGACAAGGTTACCTTGTAAAGTTTATAGTGAAACAGCAAATAAAACCCTGGGTCCGACTTTCAACATCACCCTTATTGTATAAAACAAAACAACAATAAGAAAAAAAATGTTTTTCTTCTTTTTAAGAAGGAAGACACACAACTTTAACTTAAAAAAACAGTTAGAATGCAGTACATGATGTCTATAACTCTGTGTTTTAGCAGATTAGACAGTAGACATGTTTGACCATAATGAAAAGTATAACATATCAAAACTAAAGTGTTATATAGATTTAATGTGTTGCTATGGCCCAAAGTCAGGAGTCCTGAGTTAAATTATGTGTTTAGCCCTGGAAAGAGCTTTGCCAATGAAAATACAGTCAAGCTCAAAGAAAAATATAAAATAAAAAATACTGTTAAAATTTTGCTGACAAGAGAGACTGATAAGGTCATAAAGAATTTGACTTCCTGAACATGTATCAGCTAAAGAATATCCAATAACAGTTTTGACAGGAATATTTTCAGGCCATTACTGTTTAACTGAACATTACGTAGTTTACAAATATATGTAGCTTTAATTTGTTAAACACAAAAACAACATGTTGAAATACAGCAAACAGACAATATGCAGTTCAGAATGATTTAAAATACCTTTCAGCGTCCTTTGTTCTCTGGGAGGTATGTAGTCAAAGTCCTCAGATTAAAGATTTTTTTATATATAGATAATCTCTTTTTGTTAACGTGCTAATTAAACACCTTTTTAAAATTATCCACACATCAAATGAATCAAATAAATGTCTTGCTAACCCTTTATCATTTACTACACTTCTGTGTAATGAAACCCTTTGGAAAATGGTTCAAGTTCATACTAGGATTGAGATCCTTGCTATTATTTTATTAGGGTGTAAAGAGCAAAACCAATCAATCATTGAACAGACTCAATCTGAAAACAAAGATTTACGATAGCTATACAGTTACGCAAAGTTTTAATGCTGTATGGACAAGATACTCTTAGAAATGTGTAGGGTTGTATTAACATACAGTTGTCAATTTATGCGTTTAGAACAAAAGTAAATTGATTACAACCATTTCTTGTTCCTCAAAATTTAACATAAAAGACAGCTTGTTGTAGTTAATATTTAACTGCTTAGAGGTTGGTTATCTAGAGGAAAGATTACGAGTCCTTAGGATCCACCCCACTTTTTCATTCTTGTCCAGATCACTGTAGGGAACCAAATCAAGTCTTTTCAATACAGAAATCATTTTATATAATACACAACAATTTATTACTTTTTTAAATAAGTGAAAGTGCATTTTTTACTATCAGTTTATGGAACTTACAGATTGTTAAAATTCTGTGCTAAATGACAACTGCCCTTTTTCAATTTAAACCTGTCAGTTACATTATGACTGTCAAGTTTAGTGGAAGTTAGTTGAACACCAAATACAGAGATGAAGAGAGGATTTATTGTCGATTTAATTTAGAGGTAGATGATAACAGAAGCTGAGATCCAGAAACAATAAACAGGGAACCAAATTTAGAATACACAAGGGATAACATACTGGAGGAGTGAAGAAGGGTAAATGGTGCTTTCACACATCATTGACAATATAGCCGGCATATACAAATGTAAAAAAATAAAAAATTAGCCGCAAAACGTTGGCATACTTTGGATAAGTAATTGGTAAGTTTTGTATAAGTTGTTAGCATGCTGAAGCATTCTAGCACACGTTGACATGCAGCAAGTATGCTAGCATATGCTCATATGTGGGTTACAGGTTACAGTTACAGGTAAGTTATGTGATGATGACACACATTAATTGTAAGTTACTTATAAGTAGTGGTGTCTAGCTAATCGAACCTGTATCATCCGCATCATAGGGTGAGCGTGAGTAGCCCATGAGCAACAGATTTCCTAGCAGACATGATACTTAATCAGCAATGACTGCAAACCTTTTCTGTATCTATTTTGGTGGTTGATAAACAGCAGCTAGGTTAATATCGCAACTACAAAGTTAAGAGAAATGTTCTTATGCAGGCCGGGCACTAGGGTTGGGAATTGATAAGATTTTTATGATTCCGATTCCCTTATCGATTCTGTGAAACAATAAACTTGGTAAGTGCACAGTAACATTTGTCTACCTTCGCTTGGTACATTCTATTTCTGCCTGCCTCAGCGAAAACAAAAGGCAGTGAATGGGAGCTGCCAGTGTCTGAACCAGCCAGGCTACCCGTCTCGTCACAGTCGTCTAAATCTAGAAGGCCTCTGTTTAATGAAAAAGCATTATTGTACAATTTTGGGAAATAAACTCATCTCCCACTGATTTAAATAAAACAGTGTCACCTTTCTATCGCTCCCTGAACTGCGGATTAACTTTGTAACATGTTTAATAACCCCAAAGAGAGGTAGGAAATTGGTTTATTCCCAGAAATAGCATATGATTTACTAGGAACCACATTAAGCACAGCCAGTGATATAAAACCAGCTACTTAGCACCAGAGGTGCCTTTCATACTGGTCGTAACTTTAGCTTCTGTCTGGAAGCATCAAAAACACGGCATTCGTTAAAATGTATGCCATGTTGTGTGTGCACAGCAGACCCGCTGGCCACTAGAGTAACGGATTTGTTTTATCTGTCAGGAAGAGATTATTTATTTCTTATAGATTACTACTCAACCTACCATGAAGTGTTATGACTTTCAGACATAAGCAAATATTCCAATGCATATTTGCCAGACTTGGAATCCCGTCAACTGTGGTGAGTGGTAATGGTCCACAATTCAGCAGTCATGATATGATCATATCACTTCATGTCCACGGTTTCCTCAGTCAAATGGCTTAGCGGAAAAGCGAGTGCAGATCGTAAAGAGGATCTTCCAGCTGACACAGGAGGGGACTCCTAAACTATAGAACATCACCTTTGAAATAAGGACTCTCTTCAGCAGAATTTCTTAAGAACAGACAGCTTAGAACCTGACTTCCATCTGCAGAGTATGTGTTAAATAAAATAGGTGGACAAATGAATGTGTACAAAAGAAAAAAAAATGAGCATATGACAGATTTCCTAAACCTTTGTGCCAGCTGAAGCCAGAGTACGTAGTCCAAGTAAGGAAAGAAGGGACTATTAGTTAAAGTCATAAGGGGACAACATC
>JAGKQL010000050.1:3036449-3046539 GCA_018398635.1 Cyprinodon brontotheroides | reverse complement strand
TTATGCGATTGATCAATTCCAGTTGATCTGTCCATGCTTGGGTGTAATGTACAATTAAAATCCCCCCCCATTATGTGAGATCCTTTAAGCGTAGACAGAGTGAGCAGTAAATCATTGTAAAATTTACTATCATCCACATTAGGGCCATATATATTAGTTAGAATTAGAGTTTCCGACATTAGGGAGCCTTGAAGTATTAGGTATCTTCCTCTTTTGTCTTTAATAATGTTTTCAATTTGCAATGGTACAGATTCATGTATTAGTGTCATAACTCCTCTAGAATGAGACGTGAACGGTGCTGTATATATATTACCCCTCCACCTCCTCTTCACTCTCAAATTATCCTCATCTAAAAGATGCGTTTCCTGGAGGAATATAATTTTAGACTCCATTTCTTTCAGTCTATTCATGACCTGTTTGACTTTTTGAAGGCGTTGGAGCCCCCTGCAGTTCCATGAAATAAAATTACATTTTACAGTTTGAGACATACATCAACAAAAGTAGTGGATGCTTAGCGCTGTAAAAATGTGATGCCACAACAAAACCGATGATAGAACATACATCCTACACATAGAGAGAACATAAAGAATATAACCCTTCCCTACTACCAAATCTCTTCCCCAAACAGAAGGAGCCCCGCCCATAACCATTATGTCTCCCGTTATTGCCATTAACCAATCCACAGTCTTTGAGGATTAGCCGAACCACGTCCACTTCACTCTGCAAAAAGTGCTCCCGCCGCAGAAAATAAAAAATGAATCCATGAAGTTATAATGGGCAGAAGAAATCTTACATTTGAATAATTTTTGTAACCCAAGTTAGGAACCCAACTATACAACATATTAGAAATATAAACATGTAACAAACCGAATAAGCTCGCAGACTTCACGTACCGTCTGAGGCATTACTTAGTGCTTTATGCGTCCTGAGCTCTCTGAAGTTTTTTGATAAACTCGCTTGCTTCCTCTGGTGTTTTAAATGCCAGTGTCTCGTTTTCGTAAGTCACTAGGAGAGTTGCAGGATAAGTTATTCCATTGCGGATGTTCAGATTGCGCAGCACCTCCCGGATCGGGTCGAACTTTTTCCTCTGTTGGTGGAGCCCGGCGGCCAGGTCGGGGTAGAAGTGGACCCGTTTATCTTTATAGAAGATATCCTTTTTTTCCCGTGCAACACGAATGACGGCTTGTTTCTCTCTGAAGTTAAGAAACTTCATTATCAAGGCTCTGGGTCGGGAGGCGCTGTCCTTTCTCGGGCCCAATCTGTGCGCTCTTTCCAAGCTCAGAGAGGTCTGCAGCTTCTCACTTCCCAGTGCTTCGGGTATCCACTTTTCCAAAAAAGCACATAAATCTGAACCCTCGGCACCTTCTGGCAAGTTTACAAGCCTTAAGTTATTCAAGCGAGACCTTGTTTCCAAGTCAGTGAGTTTGTCTTCCATCGACTTGTTTTTAGCCTGTAAGGCGCTCACACTAGCTTGTAGGTTAGCCACTTCATCTTCCGCGGAGGAAATACGGTCCTCTGCTCGCAGCATACGTTCATTATAGTCTTTCATCTCCTGTTTCATATCTTGCAGTGTCACCAACAGACCGTCGAGTTTCGAGGAGAACTCGCTTTTCAATGATTCGAGCGCGACCAAAATTTGGTCAGACTTACTATTTTCTGAGTCATTAATTTCTTCAGGCTCCGCCATGTTTTTGTTGGCTTTGCGAGCTTCACCGCGGAGGTTGTGGTCGAAAAGCTTCGTTTGCTTGGATGCCTCACTTTTCCCTTTGAGCTGTTTGGATGAGTTGGGCATTATATCTTTTTCCTGGCACAAATTCTTCGTGAGCAGCAGTTATTTTCCCTTAATAAGCGCAGCAGACAGCGGAGCAAAGTTCTGCACGTCTTCCTACGTGGCCGCCATAACCGGAAGTCAATTTAAGTTTTACTGCTGGACGCGCCGCATCCCGCATCAACCAATCAGAGAAGCTGATCTGGGAGCTGACAGCCAGACAGACACATCGCTCTGATGACAAATGATATTAACGCAAATGAAAAAGGCTGGATGGATGAGGAGATGATGAAAGCGTGGCTGAGGCAGGTGTATGTGAGGAGCATTCAGGTGGTTTTTTCGACGCAGCACCATCACTCTGCAGACTCCATCTCACAGCTGATGCCGAAAAAAAAGGTGAATCAAATGAACGCTGTGCTCGCCATTATCCCGGGGGTCTGACAAAGAGAACTTCAACCGCCGGACATCGTGTGGAACCGCCGCTTCAAAGTAAGGCTGCGAGCGAGCGGGTAGGAGCGATGGATGACAGACGGAGACCACAGTTTCAGGATAAGTGGAAGGCAGCGCCGGGCAAGTTACGCCACCGTTTGCGGATGGATTGTAGATGCTTGGACTAACGTGTCTGCTGGCTCTGTTGTTCAAGCTTTCGCAAAAAGCCGGCATTATTTCTGAGGAGCTGCGCTTCACGGAAAGTGACTGACAGCTGGGAAGAAGGGAAACTGGCATGTCTGATTTAGCGCAGCTGTTTTATTCAGAAACAGAGGATGATGACTTTGATGGGTTTGATTAATACTTTGTAATAAATACACATGAATAAAGCACAATCATACTCAGTTTTGCTCCCCGCTCTATTTTTCTACCTGAAAACTTAATTCAACAGCAGCCTTCTGGGCCGGGTCTCCTCCTCTTCACCGCGGCGGCTGGCAGGTGTTTTTTTCATCTAAATAATCTAAATCTTGCAGCTATATTTGCTGTGATCAGTGGAGAATAAAGTGAAAAATTTTAATATGTTTTTAAGTGAGAAAGTCCACCTGAAAACTTAATACACACTGCAGTCAGTTCATCCAGAAGATTATCTATTTCTGTCAGAGCCGCCAGACCCCCCACATACCAGCGGTGCAATCACAGTAGGGAAAATCCCTTCATCAGCAGCCTCTAGGCTGGGCAGCCTCCGGTTCACCGCGGGTTGGTGGTAGGTGTTTTTCATCTAAATAATTTAAACTGCAGGCACCAGGATACCGTGTAATAAAAAGCGAACATATTCCGTCGGCAGGTTTCAGGAATTTAAGTTAATTTAGGAGTGATCACAGCGCTGTGTCATCTGTGCGTATGTGTCTGTCTCACGGCCAGCTCCCAGGTTTGATTAATACTTTGTACAAAAATACATGAATAAAGCACACTCATACTCAGTTTTGCCCCGTTCTGTATTTTTAAATACGCAGTAGTGGTATTTAAAGGTAGTAGAGGACATGTACCTGTATATAAAAAATGCGCCCTAAAGTCGGTCGCCTTATGTGTGTGTTAAATACAGAAATGGCATTCTGGTCGTGTGAAAATACGTGTAAGTGGTCTGAGGACCACACTCCAGTGCCAGAGTGTTAGTCAGTTATAGTACAGCGAACCCTGCCTGAGCCAAACTGCCTGTCTTGTCTCCTGACTTCTTGACCTGAACCTGATCCTGATCTCTCTTCTCTGCTTCCCAGGTTAAACCTGTCTGTAACCAGAAACCCTGAAGAGTTCCTCTGTTGGAAAATCTGTCTGTCTGATCTCAGAAGAACCCTGGAGAACCTAACCTGCCAAAGATCTGTCAACCTGCTCTCTGAAGAATCTGGAAGGGAAACTCAAACCTGGGAATCTACAAGCCCTTAACCAAGCTCAGCCTCACTCCACCAAGCCCTCCGTGCCCGCCGACAGCCTCTGGGCCCTCCTTCCTTTTTCCCCTCT
Organism: Cyprinodon brontotheroides; assembly: GCA_018398635.1. Lineage (NCBI taxonomy): Eukaryota > Metazoa > Chordata > Actinopteri > Cyprinodontiformes > Cyprinodontidae > Cyprinodon > Cyprinodon brontotheroides. Next base: position 3,042,827 of record JAGKQL010000050.1, on the reverse strand, counting down.
ACCGCTCTGCTCTATCTCAAGAACTGTAAACCCAGTCGTGACCAGCCCTGGACCTGATTACCCCCCTGTCCTGTTATTATGTTCATTTATTAATTAAACCTTTGAACTTTTCCCCTGTCTCTGTGTGTGTGTTCTGCATTTGGGCTAGTATACACAACCCTACATGACATTATGTAGGACTTACTAAACAAACACAAATCTTAAAATTCTTAAAACTTCTTTGTATGCCTCACAAACCGATAAGTCCACAAAAAAAAAGAAAGAATCTTTTTTTTTTAACAGTGTACTGTCTGGGGATGTGGCAATAAAAATAATTATCTTGATGCCAAAAAAGAGCCCAACAGATTTTATTTCTCTCCTAAGTGGAGCAGTATGGCTATCGCCATAGTGTTCCACTTGATTTATGCATATAAATAGCTTTTATTGTAATTGCTTTATGCAGGGAGTTTTACAGATTATATGGACACTACAATGTAAGTAGAACAGGAAAAAGGAAAAACAGAAAAAGAGGAGAAGAGATGAAAGAAAGAGGGAGATAAAAGGGAGATAACGATAAAAACATTTTCAGTCTGCTTCATCACCTGTAAAGAGATGCAAATAGAACAGCACAACCAACAAACATGGTACAAGACATACATTAAAGTAACACCTAGATACTATCGCTGAAGTATAAGTAGTATTATTCAATCTGACTTGTATTCTGTGTTACCTGAAGATAAGAATATTGGCTTTGTGTATGGAAGGAAATCTCTAAGTATCTGGAAGGAAGCACCTGTAGTTGTTTGTGAAAGTGCAATTGTTCATGTGAGTTTATCCAAATAAAAAATGCTTAATATTGGTTGTGAAGAGCCGAAGAGGTGTTCCCCCCCAGAGCACAGAGTCCAGCACCAGGAGACCCAAAGGGACCCCAAGAGCAAAGGCACCAAGGAGGGGCCAACTCAGGAAATCTGACCCCAGCCAAGGGAGGAGGAGAGACAACCCTGAGGAAGTTCCCCAGCCGCCGCAATGCCGGAGCTGCAGGAATGAGTCTGCAGGTTCTGCCAGCAGCCAACCACCCCGAAGTGAATCCGGCCATCGGCCCCAGGGATCCGAGGCCCCAGGGGTGCCCCAGCCCCTGGTGGGAGCCCCAGCTCCGACTGGCCAGGCCTCACGGAGAAGCCGCCAGGAATAAGCCAGTAGCCACCCGGGCATCCACTCCCAAACCCTCTAGATCTTAAAACTATTGTGGCACACTAAGCTTACTCATAAACACGCAAAACCGAGTGCTAGGGACAAAACCGAGTGCCAGTGAGAGAAATGGGACTGGGTCTAAGTCTCACCAATGGCTCGAAATATTCTAGTACTGATGACTGGTTTGAAGGCTGTTTTTTTAAATACAGACTAATGCAGGTGGATCAGTTAGTCGGGTAATGAGAACTGGGTGGAGCTAAGCAGAAGTGTGAAATGAGTAATCAAACCAGGCATCAGTGCCAAAATCATAACACTCTCATGAGGTAATTATCAATTCAGCCATGAAAAAAATATTTGGTCTTTGCAAATTAATTTTTAAGACATACCATAAAATATAACATGTATTGTAACACTACCAAATACATTATAGTCCAGTTCTACACAATTAATTTCCAAATTATTTTAAGAACCAATAATCACAATAATTAACCTGTGTCCTTATTTAACAAATTTAGTTATAGTGTATTTAAAGTCAGTTTGTAATTTGGTAAGCTTTTACCAATAGAAAATAGTTTAATATTGTTCTAATCAAGTAAATATGTTGTTCACCCTTCAGTCTTTTTTAAGTTTTATGATTTAATGTTTGACTGCTCAGTGGCACAGTTAGTAGCACTGTTGCCTTTCGGCAAGAAGGTTACAGTTCCGATTCCTGGCCTGGGGTCATTCTGCATGGAGTTTGCATCTTCTCCCTGAGCATATCTTGGGTCTCTCCGGGTACTCCAGCTTCCCCACACAATCCTAAAACATGTATCTTAGGTTAATTGGCTTCTCTAAATTCTCCTTAGGTGTTTGTGTGAATGGTTGTTTGTCCTGTCCGTCTCTGTGTTGCCCTGGGATGGACTGGTGACCTGTCCAGGGTGTACCCCACCTCTTGCCCATAAACAGCTGGAGATAGTCACCAGGACCCCTCGCAAACAAGCTTTGGAAAAGCGTGACAGAAAATGAATGAATTGTCTTAATCTTCTTAGCAAAAATAATTATCAACATTCAAGCAACAGTAGTATCTACTTAATAAAACTATGTCTTTATGCATGAAAAATACTCTTATTTTTCAAAGGTATGTACACAAACAGAAAAATAGGATAATGAACCAATTTTTAACAACTGTCACTTTTTCGGAGGTCAAAATGATGGATGGCCTATCATTCAGAAGCTACATTCACAATGCAGGCCTTAATTCTCAATTCAGAATCTTTTGAGAAATCTGATTCTATCTGATCTCCTAAGTGAGCTGGATTTACACTCTAAGTGTCCTGCATGAGCAGTAGAGGAGGCAATCACAAGCAAGCGTGCTGTGTGTTTTTACAGAAGTGAACATGGATGGTAGTGCCAGAGCACATCTTGCAATCTTTAATCTCTTTCCCAACCTCAGCCAGTACATTAACAACACAATCTTTTCAAGAAGGTTGAAAATAAAGACCTCTCTCCGTCCTCGATAGTTTTTTTTTTCTTCTGCCTCTTGTTTTTTTCAGCTGTGTGGGCAGTTTGCATCTGAAAAGATCAGACATGTATCAGATTCAGGACCACATAGCCAAGTGGCTGGGTCGCATTGGTAATAAACGGACCTGTGTTGTTTAGACTGTCATGGAAAGATCAGATACAGGTAGCATATGTTTAAAAAAATAGGATTTTGGCTCACTTCAGTGTGCTGGGGGAAGGTAGCCAAAGGGATGGATGGCCTGTCATTCAAAGTGATGGATGTAATTCGGGATATGTACAGTCCCCAACCTTGTCCCTTCCCCTCATGTGATTCACATATAAAGGAGGACCTCAGATGCTTGTGAATTACATTTTCTGCTCATGTTTAACCCTTCACCGCCCCAGGCCAAAAATTGTGATTTGCATTACAGTAAGGGAACCTAGGCGGAAGTTCAACTGAAGAAGCGCATTGCTTTTCATACGTCCACATGAACACAGCCAATCAGCTTTGAACCACACCTCCATAAAAGCCAATCAGCATCCAAAGGTCATCTCAAAAGGCCAACGATACGCACCTGTCTGCTCCTTTGATGCGCTCTGTGACTTAATTCAGATGGCACTGTTTTAACCCACCTCCAGCCCCTCCTGCACCATTGTAGCTAGAGCTTCATCAGAGTGTCATTCCTCCTGGACTCTTACCGCGCTCCCTGTCTCATCTTAACTGGTCCGACAGAAGACCGCTATGTTGAGCCTGGTTCTGCTAAAGGTTTCTTCCCAAGGCAGAGTTTTTCCTCTCCTCTGTCGCTTCATGCTTGCTCATCATGAACAGGTTCTCTCAACCTGTGTTATCCAACTGGACTTCCACCTTCTAGGTCCCTGAGTAAGGCTCTAGAATCAGCTCACACCATCCACTGTGTTAGGTTTATGCTTTATACATCATGTGCATTGTTTTTTTGTTAGTCAGATTAGACAGAGCAGAAGGCCTTCCTTCACATTGTGGATGACACGGTGTGTACGGAGGTCATCTAATCAAGACAGCCTTTGTGTCTTTAAGAGTACACAGGATATGGGCACATCTTGGAGCCGGTCTGATAGAGGATAGCTATCTGTAACCCTGAAGCATAGAAACAAGCTGCATGAAGTTCAAGACATGGATGGCGTGTCGGTTTCTGATACGGCCAGCTCAACATCAACATGATGCAACACATAGACCCAAGAAGCAGGTGATGATGTTGTTCGGGGCTCAAACTTTGCCGGACGCTCGCGGACGTGATTTTTGAGCCCACAGCTGTGCAAGCTCTAAAGCATTTTTCTCTGTCCTGTAACAACCTGATCTGGAATAAATTCTGTCATTTTTTACTGCTGTTTTTATAGTCCTTTTATATGGTTTTACCCAGTTTGAGTTTAGAGTAGTAAATAACTTGCTCCAAGGAAAATAACCGGTGAGGAGGCCCCTGGGGCGCTACAGCCTTTGTCAGAACCAAAGGGGACAAATTCTCCTCATTTTAACAACTGGATCTCCCCATAAGCTAAGCATACCATCTTGCTAACCAGCAGTCTACAGACTAACAAACTTCATCTATCTCCACTCCACCACCAGTTTCAGTAGCCTGGAGGGGAAACAGCCCTATTCTTTGCTCCTGTTCACGCATATCCATCAAAATTAAGCACCATGTTTCCTGTTGTGGTCTGAGAGCCAAAGACAAAGTAATTGTATCCATAAATTTCTCCTAATTGTCTTTTCTATTTGTGTGAGTTTGTCAGATTGGAATGGCTGTAGAATGACAAAGCAGTACCACAAGTCTGAAAGATTTGATCCTTTTATCCATGAGCACTTGATTTTGATTTTCTATCATCTAATAATTTTGTGCATTTTAAAAAGAAGAGCAAACAAAAACGGACCTGTTCTTTAAGGTTTTAATCAAATTAAATCTGATTCTCGATGAAGGTTTGATTAATTGATATTTTATGCTCCTAGATGGTTTCCCGGGCATTTTTTGTTTCTTATAAGACACCTGCTTTCACTCATGTTCGATATATGATCTGGCAAACAGCCAGTCATGTTTAAAAAAGGAATGCAGAGTACCAGTCCTCCAATGCCCGGAATGTTGGCGGATGCAATACCTACATGGTTTTCAGATTTGCAGTTTGGAATAATTATCCTTTTTTATGCTTCACGAAGGATGCTTAATGTGAGACAGCTCCGTATTTGCAACAGTAATCTCTACAAAAGAGGATTTATTTTTCGGTTGCTTCCAATCTTCTTCTCTACTCTTAGCACCAGGCCTCTAGTTTCATGCTGAAAAATATTTTCCCTGCTCCTAGCATAAAGAGCAATCATAATTGTAACCTCTTCATTGTTTATGTTCATATAAGACAATCACAAGCTCATTTATTGACTACAAATCCACATTTAGACTTGTATCTTATTTAACAGAAAACCTAAATTTGGAATGTACACACCTCTAACTTTGAGAGAGGGTCACATTTCTGTGCACCAACCAAAGTTTTTTTAACTAATAATGCAATAATAATAATACATTTTTATTTAACAGCCTCTTTCTTGACACTCAAGGTCACTTTACAAATAATACAAAAAAATAAATAAAAAGAGATGAAAATACAAAATACAGATACAGGAACATAAAAACAAACAAAAAACAATGATGGATAGGGAAAAGAGCAGTGCATTCACAGAAGCGGGCTGGAACAGATGGGTTTTGAGTCTGGCTTTGAATAAGGAGAGAGTCAATACTGCGGGGGTCGGGAGGAAGTGAGTTCCAGAGGCTGGGAGGCAAGAGGCTGAGGCTCTGCTCCCCATAATTCTTTAAATCTCGAGCTGGGGGTACAGTGAGGCAGATGGAGGAGAGCGTGGCGTTCTCCACCTCAGAATTCTTGAATAGGAGAGTTCCACACACGGCCAGGTTCTCTTGCATTCTAATTGGTTCTGGAAAAATTAGAATGGCAGAACCGTGCGAGCAGTCCAGGCAAAGCTGTAATTCATTCATTGGGGCAGAAAACACGGGTTACAGAGGAAAAACATTACAGATAGACATGAAAAGAAATCTGGAAGTCAGTCTGCTAATGTGTAAATACTTAATCAAGTTGCCCAAACTGAACTTTTCAAGCTTGACCATGACCTGGATGACTGAAAATCTTTAGTTATGTTAGCACACATCTTGGAATGGACATCCTTCATCTAGTGTGGAAGTACAAGAGAATTTGCAGGAAATTGCATCTATGAAATACAACATTTCCTGTGTGGTCTAAGATCTAGACACCACAAGATCATCCCAAAGAGTTTATACCTTTGTTCCCCAGTGAAAGGTCACAGACATTGGAACATCCTCCTGAATGCACAGCACCGGTGCTGAACGAACACATGAAACAGGTACATTTTACCAGCATCAATGCTCATAGGTAAAACTTGACCAGGAAAGCAAGTGACTGTCACACCCTCAGGGGCGTCCTGTGGATGAGGTCTCAAGGGATTTGCAGAAGCCCAGCAGATGTCCCAGCACAGCAAGAAGCAAGGAACTTTTTGCATCAAAAATGTAAAAACTCTTTTTCTGCTATTTGCTTCTCCTTTTATAAAATAGTGGACACACATTCTGTTGCAGTAGGCTACTGGCCTTCCATAGGCACAAAAAATAATAATTATATATATATATATATATATATATATATATATATATATATATATATATATATATATATATATATATATAT
>JAGKQL010000050.1:3016065-3035454 GCA_018398635.1 Cyprinodon brontotheroides | reverse complement strand
AAGTGCACTCTCTTCTTTCACTCCAGACTCTGGGACCTTGATTTCCAAGAAAGGAAATGCAAAATTTACTTTCATCAGAGAACATGACTTTTGGACCCACTCACCAGCAGTCCAGTCATGTTTCTCTTTAGCCAAACAGGCAGCTTCTGGCGGCTGTCTGTGGTTCAAAGTGTGACACAAGGAATCACGACAGCAGGAAACCCACATGTCCTTCACATCGTCTGTGTGTGGTGGTTCTTGAAGCACTCGCTCCAGCTGCAGTCCCTCTTTGTGAATCTCCCCATTTTTGAATGGGTTTTGTTTCCTCTCCAGGATGCGGTTATCTCTACTTGCTTGTACACTTTTTTCGACCACATCTTTTCCTTCCCTTAGCCTCTCTATTAATGTGCTTGGACGCAGGCTCTGTGAACAGCCAGCCTCTTTAGCGATGACCTTTTTGTGTCTTGCCCACTCACTTGATGCCAAGGTGTATGATGGTGGATCTTTTGGACAACTGTCGAAGTCAACAGGTCTTCCCCATGATTGTGTAGCCTATATAGAACTTAGACTGAAGACCATTTAAAGGCTTTTACTTGGGTGGTTTTGAGTTAATTAGCTGATTAGGTTGTGGCACCAGGTGGGCCATCAATTTTTGAACCTTTTCACAATATTCTAATTTTTCTGATATGATGAATTTGAAATTCATTTATTGTTGTCATTTGTAATCATCAAAATTAAAACAAAAATAAACATCTGAAATATATAAGGTTTGTATGTAATGTATGAATACGCAATATACAAGTTTCACTTTTAAATGGAATTACTGTGAAATCAATCTACTTTCATGATATTCTAATTTTATGACCAGCACCTGTAGATGAACTACACGCACTGAGAAGGAACCAGCACTGAGTGACTGCAGAGGTGGAGTATTCAAAAGGAGAAACAAAGGATGGACTAACGAGCTGAATGAGGGAGCAGGTGTGGGTGGAACTGGCAAGAGGGAATCCTAGGGGAAAGAAAACAATCACAAGGGGGCATCAGAGAGTAACTAAAGAATGCTAGAATATTATGGAAAATAAAAACAAAACAACGCTGATAACAGAAAACTCAGAGTCACAACAAATGAGAACCATAATAACAGTTTCTTTACCAAACTGTTTTGAGTATCCAGGTTGTCAAGAGCAGTTTTCCCTTTACATAAAAACTTAAAAGCTGCGCTGTCAGAAACAGTGGTTGATACAATTCAAATTTAATAAAATTATTGATATACTGCAATAATCCTTGGGCTTTTTGATTGTCACAACAGATTAAAAATTAGAGTTAAATAAAAGCATCTCACTTTTAAAAATATAAAAGTGAACCAAATCATCCAACTTTTAGGACTCAAAAACAATGCTGTGAAAAAGAGAAAAAGCGGGTAAAAAGTTTTGGCTGGATAATCAATAATAAGTTAGAAAATAAAGGCTACAAATTATACAAAGTACAAATTGAAACAATATGTCGAATAGAACCAGATTATGTCATGGAATTTTCCAAACCAAGAGTAGATTTTACACTAATGGAAAAAAAAAGAATAAAAATGCAATCAGATTCACTTTATATGTACCACAGGTAAATAGTTATTGCAATTTGGTTAATATATACTCAGATATATCAAATAACTCTGGTTCTGATGGAAAATCAGAATAGTATAGAATAAAAAAAAGAAGCGAGTTTTGTCTGTGCAGACAAGCTGAATAAAAAAAAAAATTTTGTTGAAACCAAGTTCAGCCCTTATACTGTTGGTACAGATGATATTCAGAACCCTTTAAAATTGCCACTGTTTCACTGCAGCCATTTGAAAAAACACCAAAGATTTGATATTATTTCTTTTGAATGTACACTCAGAATCCCATCTGAACTGGAAAAAAAATGTGAAATCTGTATGTGAGAACATTTATTGTATTTTGGATTCACAGTGTATACAAAACAAAATTTTGTTTTGGACATCTTTCAGACAGCGAATGAGCATCAGCTTAGTAGCAACAATTCCAATCCATAAAGTGCAACATTCATCAAATGTAAAGGTTGTGGAAGAAATAAAATATGGTGCAAAAACGCATTAATATGGTATTTCAGAGCTTTTTCAAGACAAATATAAATGTTGAAAATATGCAGTTTTTTGGTTTGGTGATGCAGAGTCTGTGACTTGATTTAGAGTTTGTTCTACAGTTCAGCAGTCATATAGCATTAGGGAAGAAGCTTGCAGAATCTGCTGGTCCTGCATCAAATGCTGCAAAGCCTCTTCCCAGAGGACAGATTGTTGGGATCTGGAGGCTTGTCTACCTTTCTCCACCAGAGGGAGCCTGAGATCTTCCTCCTTAGGGCATGAGCTGACTTCTGCACACCTGTTTCCCATCTGCTCATCTGGAGGCCTACTTAAGGAGGAGGAGGCTGAAACTTCCCTGCCAGAGTGTTTGCCAGTAATGGTACCATCAAACCTGAGCCAGCTAATTCTGATCTGTTTCTCTGAATTTTTGAGAACCTGTCTGACCCTGTGTTCTTCTGCCTCTCAGATCCTGACTATCTGGTTATCAGTCAAACACTGGAGAGATCAATCGCTGCCTGGAACCTGCCTGTCTGCCCTCCGTCTCTGCCTCTGCCCTCAGCCTGCCGATCAGCCTCTGGACCCTCAAGGTTCCCCCCCTGCCGGTCAGAATACCCTCTGAGCAGGTATTTACTCAAACCGCCGTTCAACTGCAAGTTTCCTGGATCCACTCTAACCGACCTGTCCTCCTCTAGTTGCTTCCCTTCCGTGACCAGCCTAACGAGCCAAGACCCCATTCACATTTCACTGTAAACATTGTCAATAAACCTTTTAACCTTTTCCCTGTCTCCTGAGAGTGTTTCTGCATGTGGGTTAGAAGATTAGACCCCAACATGACACAGATGGGAGAACAGTCCATGGTGGGCATGTGAGGGGTCAGCTGTGTCAAGGTAGAGTGCCTCTTCTCCCTGGTGTGGGGTGGCTTTCACTGCTGGAGTGCTATTTAGTGCCTCAAACCTTTTTTTTTTTTTATTCTGTGAAGGACGTGTCCCTGGCCAGCATGTTACAGAACTTGAACCATTTTTTTTTACCTTTGGCCCTTGATTTTACGTTATTACATCATCTTCTACTCACCCATATTAGTTTTGTGTCATTTGGAGCTGTTCTGAAGATATTCCGATAGGTTATCTCCAAGTAACGTTTTCCTATGGGCAAACGACTTGAAGGCACAAACTAAACTGTTCATAATTTATTCTTTATGATACCCCAATATTCATAACATGTAGGCGAATAACTGTCCCCCAGACATCGGTTATATGATTTATATTTGTATCTTTTCAAAACATATCGGTGCGTATATGACATAATCTGCGCGCTGGACTGCAGTTGTGACAGGCAGTCTGGGCAACAGATGGCTACGCTCTACTCCTATTCATTCGGCTCCTAATCTGAATCGTTCAATTCCATTTCGAGGGCGAGATCATCTGTGGTAGTAGCACTAGACATCTTCCAGGCATGTGAGTAAAGCTAGCAGCAGGTCAGCGGAGAGGATGAATGAATGGTAGCCGGCATGCCCAGATGACATCACACACGCGCCGCTTCGTTTAAAAAAATATAACCGCAGATGTCTGGCGGACAGTGATTCGCCTACATGTTATAAATGCTGGCGTACTATTAATGATAAATTATGTTTAGTTTGTGCCTTCAAGTCATTTGCCCATAGGAAGATGTTACTTGGATATAACTGAAATGAATATCTTCAGAACAGCTCCAAATGACACAAAACACATATGGGTAAGTAGAACATGATGTAATAACCTCAAATCAAGGGCCAAATGTAAAAAAAACAGTGTTTTCCTTTAATGTCTGCTATTGTTCTTTTTGGGAGTGAGACGCCCTCTGTGTGGTGTACCTACCCTGTCTTAGTCACCATGCGACCAATTCTCCATGTCTGGGCTGTAGATTCGGGTTTTATGGATCAGTGAGTCAATGTCTCGCTAATTCTTAATGCCAATTTAAATCTGTCTCTGTCCGTGGTCACGCACCTCAAAAAAATCCTTACTACACCTCAGATGGTGGCAAACTCGCAAAGAGCACAAGCAAAAGTACGTAGTTTTTTTGCTTAGGTACTGCAACAGAATGGATGGTGTTTCATTCGTTTTGTAGACCATTTCATTAGGCTCTCGCACAAAATTTTAACCAGTGTCTCACTTCCTCTTTATCGGTCTCGTGGGCACTTTTGTGCGCTCTGACACAGACTTGCTCGGTTTTCAAAAGCCGTGCTGGGCTTTTTTCAATGATCGGTCTTGCTTGTTTCCACCTTGTTTTTGTCGAATTTGGCACTTCATATGTGTGGAGGCAGCCAAAGACAAATCAGGATAATGGGAGCTACGAACCAGGTTGGAGCACATTGGTTCCAGAGGGATTTACAGATAAACTGAAGTTATACTGACATTTAACTACACACTCTTGGATTCTTAGATGCCATAAGTCTGAAGGCACTCTAACTAGTTGATATAGACTTGATCATGGGGTATTGGAGTCAAGGAGGACTTTAAGTGGATTAGCAATGAAAAGTAAGTATCTAAGGTAGATCATATGGCTATTACATAGCCATATGATCAAAGCGAGGACATATAAGAGAACAGAAAAAGATGCAAGGCCATGATGTTCAGGTCACCTTGAATGGTAAAATCTGCTGCAACTGGAAACCACAGCAAATCTTGATTTCCCGAAATCCATCTATCTTCTGATACTTGGGCTGATGCTTACCGTGAAAGGCAGGGTACACCATAAATTGGTTGTGGGACTATCATAGGCCAACAGCTATTAAAACAACCAAGGACATATACATTCTCAGGGATAAGCCATGCATGCAAAGACCACATTTTATTATCATTAAAAGTTTTGTTTTATTCACCAATTAGATATAACAACATTTTTTTGGGGAAATGTAAACAAAGGGAAGAAGAGGAAACAAAAGTAATGCTTAAAATGTCTGTTCTTTTAAATTAAAAATAGACTGTGTTTGAAAATGGACAAACAAATCACAAAAAAGACTACCATGCATTCCATGTCTAATTAACACATTTGTTTTATTAACATGGTGTAAGAACAAGTGGTGGGGTAATAAAAGGATTGGTGACCTGGTGGTTAGAGCAGGACAAAGGCTGCAAGTAATTTGTTCGAACCCCCGTACCTGCCCCTATGGGTTCCTCAACCTAGCCCTCAGGTTTATTCCTATCCAACTGCTAGCCCCCAGTGTGAAATGCAGAGATCAAATTTGACCAGAAAAGTTGATTGTCTTTATTGCCTGCATTTGTTCCTAAAAAAAAAAAAAAAAAAAGTGCTTCATAAAATTCCTCAACTTCACGTACAATATGTGCTAATCCTATGGCTTTCAAACTTTAGTTTAGCATTAAACCCTTTTTAAATTTGAGAATTTTTGAGTAGTGATACTTGTCTCAGTGGAATTTCGTATTCTAGTTTTAAAACATTACGTTTATTTTATCCATATCATTGTCTGAACCTATCTGTGTTATTACTTATTCTTCTTGTTTTTTGTCTTTTGATCAGAATTAGTTTTATTAAGAAAGCTATGACAGTAAGGTGCTATGTAAAGAGTTGATTCCAAAGTGCCATTTAGTGTTTAGTCAGAAATGCTGAATCAGTTTAAAGAAGCTAACATAAGTCTAGTCTAGGTTTGAAAAAGCTAAGTGATTATTGTCATGAAATTTGTATTACCTTCTGATTTAAACATCCTTTCCTTTTTGTTTATTTCAAAACATCCTGATTTCTCTTTGTTTTACCTGTTTGCTGAATCTCTATAGGTTCCAGTGCTCTCTCTATGTTCAGTAGCTGCCTTTCACAGTATTTCTTTTCCTCATCCAGTTTCCACTGGGACTGTAGTAGTCCTTCTTTCTTCTCTAATAACTCTTTTACATCACCACTATGTCTCTTATTTATATATTTTCCATCAGCACTATGTGTCTCATTTATTTCTGTCTCCAACACCTGAAGTTTATCTTTGTTTTCCTTCCTTTTAGTCTCACACTCGCTTATTTGGTTGTCCAGTTTTTTTTTCTGGTTGTCCAGTTCATTTTTGACTTCATTTATTGTATCAGTTAACTCCTTGTTGATTTGTTTGAGGTCTTCTGACTCCCTCTGCAACTCAGGATTCACATCTGCTTTGGAAAAAAAAGATATAAACTTTAGAAGACACCAAAATCTGATGAAAAAGTATCAGATAAATCTGTCTGTAATTCCTTGTAAAAGCTCTTTCTGGGTCAAAGTGTTGTCAATAACAGGCTAAATTAAGCAACTTAAGACAGATACAGACAGAACAGTGACAGATTTCATTTCATAAAACTGTATTTGCTATTCCTTTTTAACGCTTTAATCTATTTTATTACAAAGTTACAGTTAATTTATTATCTTAAAATTTTGTAATTTCAAATTTTCAGCCTACACTTGCCACGTTGCTTTTCTACTTTCTTCACTTCTAGCAGCTGTTCTTTTTTGTTTTTTTGATTTGGTCTTTGCATAAAACAATAACAAACTATGTTTGAGAAGTTTAATAAATGCTAAAACCAATTAGTTGTTGTAATATAATTTTAATTTCCCCTGCACATCAAGGATGCTGTCCGTATGTGTGGTTTAACCATGACACCTCTAGTTTTTCGACTTTAATTCTGATTTCTTTTAAGTTGTTAGTTTTACCACAAGCAGGCTTTAATTGGAAGACAACTGGACTTTTGCTCAGTTTTTTGAAGAAGTGTAAACACTGATCCAGGAGTCTTTGTCAATTCCCTGGGCTCCCACCAGAGCCTGAGTAAAAGTTCGGGTGCCTTCCAGTGTAAGCCTGTTTGTGGTTGCCATGGCCGGAATGACTGAGAATTTACATAAGTATGTTAGTTTTACCTGTTTCCATCACCATTACTCTCTCCACATCTTCAGGCTGTTTCTCTTTGTTTTGTTCATCTTTAAACATAAAAAAACAGATTAAATCACTACAATGAACACAATTTTAACGAGAATCAGAAATTTGTGCTTTAAAAAACTACTTTTTATGCTTAAAAAAATAGATTTGAACCTTCATAAGCCAGCTGGTAAAATACAATGATATTAAACATTTCAAGTCAGGAATGTTATTGGTGTAAAGCAAGAACTTTTTACCTTTATAAAAATTTTTAAAAAGTGTTTTCATGGCAAAAAATCAGTGTGCACATAATTACCAAAAACAGTCGCTGACCAACATTTGGTAAAACTCCAAAATGCCTCTATAATAAATTCATGAAAACCACTTACAGAAAGAAATAATTTCTGTTACAACATAACCCTCAGAACGTTAATGTTGATAGAGGAACTAAAACCTTTTACCTTTAAACTGCAGACCACATTTCACCTCACGATTTTGCACAATTTTCCTATTACTTCAGATTATTTTCTGCAGTATTGGGAAAGTACCCCCATCAGCAATACCTTGTTAACATTTATACATCTTTAGATTAGCTGCTATAGCCGCCACAGGGCTAGCTGTTCTGCAGTTAACCTGTAACAAGTTGGACAAGAAAATACAGAACCTAAATTTTTCCACCCTGAGTAAGGCCGTGGCTCCATGACTTTAAAAATGGTACAATGGCTCTCATCTCAGGAATATGCCTCAAGCTTCGAACAGCTTAACTTTGAATTGCTCTCAGCTTGAGAAAGTCCTCTCTGTGTGCAGGCAATCACAGCTTATAAGCACTCCAATGGTGCAAAGAACGAAAAAGGATTTGTTACCTATCTTTGCAAGAAGAAGTAATTAGATTGGAACAACATGTATTTTTAAGACGTCTGTAAAAAGCCAAACGTGCCGCATATTCAATAAATTGAAGAGTGGCAAGCTTTCTTTTTTAAATGTTAAAATGTCAATGTTATGTATTTTTATGTTCCATGCGTTGAATAAATATTTTTTATGCTAAATAAATAGGTTTTTTTTTAATATGTAATTTGACCTAATTAAAAGATTTATAAATCAAGGATATTTTTTCTTTTCCTTCAAGCTCGGTCCTCTACCAGGGTCCTGGGCGCTTAAGGGGTTCTGCGCAGTATCTTTGCTTTTCCTAGAACTGCGCTCTTCTGCACCGAGATCTCTGATGTATTTCCAGGGATCTGCTATAGCCACTCTTTAAGTTTGGAGGTTACTACCTCAAGTGCCCCAATGACCACGGGCACCACTGATGCCTTGAACTTCCGAGTTTTCTCCTGCTCTTCTCTAAGACGCTGGTATTTCTCTAGTTTTTCATGTTCTTTTTTCCTGATGTTGCAGTCTTTTGGTATTGCTATGTCAACCACAATGCTTTTCCACTGCTTTTTGTCCACCACCACAATCTCCGGTTGATTTGCCATTAACATTCGGTCTGTCTGTATCTGGGAGTCCCACAGGATTTTGGCTTGATCATTCTCTACCATCTTTTAAGGAGTTTCCCACATTGACCTTGGGGTTTCCAGCTCATACTCTGCACAAATGTTCCTGTATACTATTCCAGCCACTTGCTTATGACGCTCCATGTAAACTTTCCCTGCCAGCATCTTACATCTTTTTGCTTGATTGTCTCAGGGGTCTCTTTGCACAGTCAGCACCTGGGGGTCTTGTCGGTTGTGGTAGATCTGGGCCTCTATTGTTCTGGTGCTCACGGCCTGCTCCTGTGCAGCCATGATAAGTGCCTCTGTGCTGTCCTTCAGTCTGGCTTTGTCTAGTCAAATTGGGAAACACCTCCAAAGATGGTAAATCCAATTGACATTGTGGTGGTGGACAGAAAGCAGGGGAAAGCTGTTGTGTTTGACAAAGCAATACCAACTGACTCAGGATAAAGGAACATAAGAAACTAGAGAAATACCAGGGGCTCAGAGAAGAGCTGCAGAAAACTAGTAAAGTCAAGGCATCAGCAATGCTCGTGGTTGTTGGGGAATTCGGGACAGTTACCCATAAATTTGAGGAGTGGTTAGAGCAGATCCCTGGAAATACATCTAAAAGCTTGGTCAAGAAAATATCAGTTCTAGAAAAAGCAAAGATACTGCGCAAAATCCTCAAGTTCCCAGCCATCTGGTAGAGGAAAAAAGACCGCCCTCTGTGGGTGAGGAAGAGTTTTATATATATACAGCTGGGGGCAAAGCTCTTGATGTGTTACAAGCCAAATTTTAGTTATTGGTTCATAATAACGTAGAGTTCTGATTTCATCAGTAACTGTTTTGGGATCTAAATATGTATGTTATTTTTTCTACATGTTTTTGGGTTAAAATATTTAACATGACAAAAAAAACAATTAGCAACTCAAGGCAAATATAGAGAACTGACGGATTTCATGTGTTGTTTTAACTTCAAATGGGGAGAGCAAATATTTCTCTTAGGGGCTGGTATTATCCAGCTATGCTGCCGCAAGTGATTGATAACTTCTGACCCCTCCTGATAACTTCTGACCCTTCCTGTTACTCATTTCAAGTCTGATAATAAAACCAGCAGAAAGAGAAGTCCTGGCAGAATTGGCTACAGAATTTTCAAGGGGTCTCATCCTTTGTCTGGTCACTCTCCTTTTCTGCAGAAAAGTAACCTGCTTTGTGGTGTTCTCATTTCTAGGACAATTCGGGGATATTATCATTAATCCTAACACGTAACCTCTTGAAAAAACTTGACTATTTTAAGCAGTTATCTGGCTATAAACTAAATGAGGCAAATAGACTTTTATTTTACACATACATTGGCCCTAAATTATATCCCTTCTTATGCAACTCAGCAATCATACAAAGTCTAGTGGAACTCAATAGCAATAAAATATTTAGGTGTGGTACTAGTCAAGGATGTATCTAGATTGTATGAGTCTGATTACAAGACTTTGAACCAGGAAATCTCAAAAGATTTAGAAAGATGGTAAGTTTGACACTAGACTTCAGCCCTCGAATAGAAATAATAGACAAAACTTTTGCCTTGTGTGTTGTACCTTTTCCAGTCACTATCAGTTAAAATTCCTAATTCTCTTTATATTTTGCACTTCATTTGGAGGGTGGGGGTTAAGAGACCCCGGATAGAGTTCAGCACTTTTCAGACTACCAAAGACAGAGGGGGACAAGCCCTACCACATCTCTTAGGATATTACTACATTGTGCAGATTTGACCTTTGGTGGGTTGGTGTGAGTCTAAGGGGAAAGAAATAGAATTTAAAAATGAAGGAAACCCTATCCAAAATAGGATATTAAATAGGGAAATCTAAACAAATATATGACAGTAAGCTTGATACAATCACTAGATTTACCCTGGATAATTGGTTTGAAGTTACTGGGAAATACCAATTAGAAAAATAATTTGTAAACAAAGATATAACAGCAAATATTATGCACAATAATGGACAAGGGTAAAATTAAAAGTTTCCAAAGTCTGAAAGAAGATCATGGCGGTGATGACTAAGACTGGTTTAGATATTTCGAAGTTAAAAACTACTGAAAAATAAATTACACCAAATCTTCTGCAAGAACTGAATGAGGGGACCTTAACACTTTGTAATGTGTATAAAACAAGACTGGGAGGGTTTTTTCGAAATGTATATCAGGGTCTACTGAAGAACCAAGGAACTTCATTATTGAATGTACAAGAAATATGGGTAAAAAGAGATTTCACTATGTGATGTGCAAAGGATAAATATATTTAATGTTCAAAGAACAACTACCAGCTCCAGCATATAGAGGAAATTCTGCTGGAAAAACATTGGCAGTTTTTTTATGACCCCTAAGATGAACAATCAATTTACACAAACACATTTAACATGCTGGAGAAAGTGTAGTGAGCAGCACATGGATCATGCCTGCATTTTTTGGGAATGTATAAAAGTCCAGAAATACTGGAATGACATATGGACTACATTGGAAGTTATAAATGACAATTTTGATGTGAGATACAGTATTTTTGTAACCTGTTAAATGAAAATCTTCAATGTGAGGATTGAAATACTGTTAGCTCCGGCCAAGAAAGGAATCACTAGGAAATAGTACATAGGTGGCCTCCTACTCTGAGCAACTGGATGGACACGGAGGAGTTCTTTAACATAGAAAAACTTGCACTGAGCCCAAAACAGAGATACCACCGGAAATGAAGCATATTCAACCTCACCGTCTTACTCTTAGTTATCAGTTGTATCTCACTGACACTGTTTTTGTTTTGTTGTTTTTTTCTGTTATGTGATGCATGTCAACCACATTATGATGATGATGAATGTAATATAATAGCAAATGCTTGCTTTCAAGCATGTTTTTGTTAGTGTTGATGAAAAAAAATACCTATTAATGACCTTAATAACATCTATGAGTCCTGTTTCAACTGATGCAGTTTAGGCAGTGTTTTAGTCACACTATTTCCTTGTTTTATTTTGAGAAAGTAGAAGGTGGTAGCTTTCAAATTATGTATCATGTAATATGGGCTTACAGTTATGTAATTTTTTTGCTTTTCTTTGGGCATGCAAAAGGGCGAGGGTTACTTAAAACAAGGTGTGGTAAAACAAATGTTTTACCTTTTATTTCAACAGGTAGAAGTGGCTCCTTTTTAGGTGCTTCTTCATCAATGCTTGGCCTTCCCTGCTGCTTTAGCAAATCTGTTATGGAATAAGATTGACATGATAACACATATTTTATTGTACTGTGTAACTCTATTGTTGAATATAAACAAATCATAACACACCTTATTTCAAGATATATAACAATAATAATATAATATTTTTACTTACATTTTGTAAGAAAAAAGGCAAACAAACCACCAATAACCAATCCAGCTGCACCGCTTATGAAAATCCATATCACCGGGAAGTGTTTGTCTGTTACAGGTGTAGTAACATCTGGAGAAAAGTTAATAAACATTTGAAAATTTTACAAAACCCTGCAGAATTTTAACATGAATATGAGCCATGAAATATGAGCCCTGAAAATGAAGAAAAACATTAAATAACACCTGGAACAAATTATTATAAAAACTCGGGCTGTAACAGTACACAAATTTCACAGTTTGGTTTGTACCGTGACACACAAGTAATGGTTTGGGTATTCTTCGCTACATTACTTAATGGAAAAAAAAACAACAAACATTAACTATCTTGTATTTTATTAACAAGTTCAGTAAAATGTGACATTACAGCAATTTGTTTTGTTTTTCAAGCATACAGAAAAAAAAAAAAAAAGAATATATTTAAAAGGAATTTTGTTGAATTAAAAAGGGTTCCTGAATGGGAAGTGAAATGTCTTCAAACTTGGAAACAAAGTCCAGTGGATTGTTTCTTTAAACTTTTTTGAAATTCACATCTAAAGTGACAACATCTGAGTCTTCACCCCTTAAGCTCAGAGGGTTTAAGGAGCAATTTCTGCCTCATAAGATATCTGAATATATCAAGGATAGCTCCAAAGGTGTAAGTTGGAAATGTAAAATAAAAAAAAATGTTCTACGATACAAAGTCATTAAAGAATATTTTTGAAGTAGAACAGCTATTATGAGTTAGCTTCATCATTTCTGATTTATATGTGATGAAACAGAGCAAAAATCATACTTCTTGTGCCTTACCAAATTTTGTTTAAAAATAAACACTGCAAAATACAGTGAAAATCCATTTTAAACACTTTTTTAAGCCACAAAACTACAGGTCATAAGCAATAATTGCAGCAATTTGGACTGGATATATATATATATATATATATATATATATATATATATATATATATATATATATATATATATATATAAAGTGGACTCACGCTTTGGATCATTTCATCATCTTTGCATTAGAAACATAACTGTAAAGAGTGTGGGTGTAAAACACATACAGTGGGTCACTATGGAGCCTTTCTTCATTCACATCAGCATGAAGCTGTTTTCTGAAGATTTTGGTCTGATAATTTTCTTCCGAAAAATAAATAAATAAATAATTGGAAAAATATATATTTGTTGTTTTTCTGTAACAGTAAGGTGCGGA
Source organism: Cyprinodon brontotheroides (assembly GCA_018398635.1). Lineage (NCBI taxonomy): Eukaryota > Metazoa > Chordata > Actinopteri > Cyprinodontiformes > Cyprinodontidae > Cyprinodon > Cyprinodon brontotheroides. The sequence continues at coordinate 3,022,461 of JAGKQL010000050.1, read as the reverse complement.
TAATGTAAAAGCTTTATAACATTGCCTAAATCAATTCCTCATACAGTAGTTAAATTGTGTAGTGGATTTGTAGGAAACAGGATTCATTGTAAATATTTTTATTACCAGATCAGTATTATTTCATTCTCTATGTACCCCCTTTTTAAAATAGCAGACATGTAAATAACCTGAAAATAGCAGAATTTATTCATGCAGTGGGTCTCTAAGAGGCATTTCTTCATCTTCCTCATCAGAATGCAAACTTTTTTCTGAAGATTTTTCTCATATAATTTTCCTCCCACTAGCAAATAGAAAACAAGTAAGTAAAAAATATATATCTTGTTCTGCTAACAGTAAGTTAGAGCAGAACAATACAGAAACTTTTTACAGATCTTTTTCTTATCTCACAAGTCAGAAATAAAAATGTTGCGTGGGAAGAGGGCTTTATATGCATGGCTGTCAACTCTCACCCATTGGTAGTGAGACTCACCCATCTCATTGTCTTCACGCAATCTCACTCCATATTCCCAATTTCTCACTCTACACATGACAGACATTCAAACATTATTTATGTATAAAAATACCATGGTGATCAAAATCCAGTCCGTGTTTTTAATACAACCTTCGCGTTAACACACAAGGACTTGCCAGGTTCATATCTAGTCTGTATTCCCCCCTATTCACTGTGCCAGATATTGAAACAAGGCAGTTGTTACGAGGTAGTCATTTTATTTTTTATCTTATCTCATCTGGACTAGGATAATTCTCTTTGTACATGATTGAAGATTTTAAGCAAACTAGTACTTGAGTAAATATGAATAAAAAATACAGCAGCTTGCTTAAAGTTTTGATGCAGAGACTGAGTGTAGGATCACATCAAATGGTTTGTTTTCTCTTTACCTGCTGCTTTTTTAATCCCAGTTTTAGTCCATGTTTTGCTCACAAGTTAAATAATTCTTGAGCAGTCTAGTTTAAAAATTTCCCATTAGAATTAAAGAGTAATTAAACCAACACAAACATTTAAATTCTTAAAGCTTTTTAGGTTTGCCACTCAAACCCATAGGAGCTCCACAAAAAAAAAAGGACCATTGCATTTTATGTTTCAAAAGAATAGCCAACCAATAAAAGACCAACCACATCCAGAAAGGATGTGCAGAACAACTCATTTATCCTGGATTCATAGAGGAGAAACCACAGGGATGTTCTTCTTTTATTATTACTTATCTTATTCATTTATCTTTATTTTTGGTCCATTAAATATGTTTAAAAACTTAATTTCCATCACACCTTCAAAACTGAAACACCAAAAGAAGTGCCATCTCCTGTCATGGAGAGTTTTTATAGAAACTACAGCCTCCTAGAAGGCCAGAATTGTTTAGCTATTTTTGTAATTGTAAGAAGAATTGTAAGAAAAACTAATAACATAATGAATTAAGCTTTTTAATCCTTAATATTCATAAGCAGTTTAGTTTGCATAGGTTTTAATTGCACTGATTCCTTTATTGGCCAGTAATCCAGTAATAGCTTATTAGTTTCCCATTGTTTAATTTACTTGAACTGCTGAGAACAGTTAGTGAGCAAAGTTGTGAAATTGTTAGTTTAAAGTATATGTAAGATGCAAGTATTTTAGTAGAGCCCATTCTGCTTTACTTCACTTCTCTAAAAATCACCAGAATGTAGAAAATAAAGTATATTGTGTGAAACTGTTCCACATAACTACAGACAGCTTGTTGTTAGTCAGTAACATTTACTGTGCTATAACAATTCCACATTTTGCCACTTTGTTTCAGTTAAACCCTCTGAAAACCTCCACCATATAGCTTCACGGATCCTCACGGATCCTCTCACCCTGACAGGGTTCCCTGTCCAAACTATTTCAAAATCTCACACCATGGTTTGGTGAAAAGTTGGCAGCCCTGTATTTGTTTTTTTTGTTGTTGTTTTTTTTATTACCAGATTAACCTTATTTACTACTCTGTTTATTTGCCCTGTTTAAGAAAAAGAAGAAACGTAATATAAAATTATGTAAATCAAAAGATAAAACGCACCTGGACCAACACAACTGGTCCCTATTGATCATTTCCTCATCTACCATATGATGAAGCCACCTGTTGTCTCAAGAATTTGGGTGATACATTTTCTCCAAAGCTTCCCAGTCTGTCATTGTATTCTTCTGAATCATTGTTATATTTTATTATCATGAGAGAAAAGAATTACTGCTCTAAAAACTGCCAGACAATGACCTCTAACCCCTAATTAGAATAGTAAGAGCCTCTAGTTTACAATGATATCAGCCCATAAGGGGTGGGAGGAAAAACTCGCTGGGGGCAAGTAGCTTTTATTGTCGGGAGACTGCCCGCTGGGCAACTGCAATGAAATAATAGCAAAAAGAAATTATTTATCACTTAAAATTACTTTTAAAACACCAACATTCAATGAAAACAACCCAGAAGCCTTGCCAGCGCCATTTTTGTTGTTTTGTACACAGTCTCGTGTTGGTCAGGGATTAGGAAAATGGGCATAATTGTATGCCACGCGCACAGTGTAAATATTTCTATCATATGGCAGTCCTCTGTACAGTGATGCAGGTCATACATTAAAAAATTTTCATAAATTTTTTTCTCTTAGACATTGGAGAGGTGAATTTAAATGTTATAAGAGCTAAACTTATGGCAGAAGGTGGTGACAAGTTGAATTCTTGGATTACATTGTATTTGTTGCTGCATTTATTTTGTCAGGGAAAACTAATCCTTCAGCCAGTTAAAAGAGATGCAAGGAATTCTGAAATTATGTAGAGACTTTTGGGAAACCCTTTTATAAAATAACTATGTATATATGTGATTCTCTAGAAAAGTCACATTATATTAATAGTATTATCTTGTATATATAAACATACCATGACTCTAAAATAAAAGTTATTCATTTTGTGACATTGACCTGACTTCTGTCTTGTGATTGATCTTACATTTTTTTTCCCAACCTGTCAATTTTTATCTTTTTTTTTTATTTTTTAACATTCCAATTTATATTTTTCCAAGCACACAACATGTTTAAAAACAAAGGATTTAGTTATATATACAAGAGAAATGAATCATGCGTCAACCCCTATACCATATACATATATATGATATATACATATATGATAGCGATTATATATATATATATATATATATATATATATACTATATATATATATATATGTAGTATGTGTGTGTGTATAATATGACTATAAACCCAAATAAAGTGATAAGGCTGCGCTCAGACTACAAGCATTTTGGGCGTAAAAAATGCTTAAACTGCAAAACTTGCATGCTGCCTCATTGTCTGGATCAAACTGGTGTCAGGTTGGGTCTGTAGATTTGCGAAGCTTTGCAAAAACGATAGCAGCATGTAGTCTCTATCAATGCCAAAAAACCCCTGGTTCAGCTTTTCTTCAATAGAGCAACAATAAGAGGGTATAGAACCAAATCGCACATCCCCAAAAGAGAATCATCTATAAAGATGCCCTTCATTTTACTCCTGGCCTAACCTCTCTTCTGCAAGCATGCAAACTTTTACCCACTTCTGCCCCATCGTCTCCCTTATTCTAACACTGTTCTCATTCCCCCTACCCTTGTGGATACGACCAGTGTCTGGCCCCAGAGGAAGACTAATCCTTCTCTTAGGCTACTCATCCAACTGATTCTCAATTCTCTGCATCAAAGTCTTCTGCAGGGGCCTGAGGGCCAAAGAACTTAATTATTTTATCTCGACATCTGTATATCTGCTTATATTTCGTTGAACCCCAGTTGGCCCTGACAGATGGTAACTCACACTGAGCCTGGTTCTGCAGGAGTTTTCTTCCTGCTTAAAGGGGTTCTTCCTCTCCACTGTTGTTACATGTATGCTCGGTGTGAGGTATAGCAGGAAGTCAATGAGTCCATGCAAGCAGCTGTTTTTACTTAGATAGAAAATGTTTGACCAATCCAACTCTAACCCTGTTTGGGTGGTCTCTGGGGGGTGCCTTGGGGTGACATGTGCTTTGGATTGGTTCATCAGCTGTTGTTAGAAGCAGTTTGCCAATTAAATCATAAGGTGTGTTAACACTTAATGCAAAACCTGCGACAAATTTGCTTTTTTGTCTGATTTTTCTCGCGTTAATATTCGTCTGGCCAGCATCACCAGGCGAATTCGCCTGAAGGGCGAAAGCCTACATCATGGAGTCTACTGGTCAGAAGGAGTTGACCAGAGTCTTCTGGTCATTGGTTTCCCTCATCATGGCAGACATGGTTTTATGACCAGCTTTATAAGCAGCGGCCAGACCTTCTTTGAATCTCTGCTGACTCAAGAGAGTAATCTGTTCCTAACCAGTCTGTGTCTTCTCTGCTCTTAGGAAAACCTGATTGGAATCAGTAGGAGGAGTTGGTCTTTACTGCATTGCTTAAGTGGAGCTCAGAGCCTAATCTAGTACCTGACTGGATTTCGCGACCCAAATGTAAACATAAGTTTTTATTTTTAACTTCATTCGCTGATGAAGTGATCAAAAAGAAAGCATAAAAATTTAACATTATTGATCTTACAATGGAGAAATTAACCCTCTACATTTAACCAATCCCGTTGGGAAGCAATGGGCTCCCACTGTGCAGTGCCTGGGAGCAGTTGGGATTAACCTTCTCCGAGCATAAGCGCAATGCTCTAACCACTAGACAAACACTCCTCAAACATGGCCAACTTCACCGAAGCCATGCCTTTTACCTCACTAAATTTGCCACCACTGCCAGATCCACCCTCTACATAGAGATAACATAAAAAGCCTTTGCTCCATGAAAATCACGTTCGGTTTGTATGTAACTTAAAAGAAAGACATGAAAACTAATAATGAAAAAGAAAAAAAAAGTGTTTTGCAAGCTATTTGTTCTATAAACAACATGGCTGGATTTAATGTTCCACAAAAATCCACTTCAAGATGTAAAAAAAGATGGGCTTCTGTGCAATCCAAGATAGGAACCTGTGTTATTGCAGCTTAACAATATTTTCCCTTTTTTATACCTAAAAATGGGAAAACTCCTGCTCAGTCAATACCTTTTCAGTTATTTGGTCCACAGGCTGATTGGATTCATTATCTGCTAAGTAAAAATAGGTACACAATTACACACACTGATGCTTAATTGTGCTTTTAAAAGGCTACATTCCATGCAGTTTAAAAGATTATTAAAAAAAGATAATTATTTAATAAAAAGTTTTCCTTATTAAAATGTACTCAGTTATTTGCATTTATATGTTGATATCTATTATATTTAAGAATCATATTTTTTTAAATGTATAGTTAGGCACAATCCTCTTTTATTTAACTTTGTTTTTTTACAGCACCCTCATCCACCCTCCTTTTGTTTTTTTATTGCTTGCACCTGTTGTTACCAAATAAATTATAATTTCATGATATAATAATATAATTTAGCTTGTTTTCAGTATAGTTTAGTGTCTGCTTAGTTATTAGATATAATACTGTGTGATTGTAGCTAATAAAGGTACCACTGTATTTTAACCCATGGTCTCTTGCGTTCATTTTATGCAGTAAACGATTTAACACGCAAGCTGGATTTACTCTTTCAGTAGCATCCAAATGAACACAGACACATTTATTTGGGTTAGGATGATTAATAACTTTGCTAAAGGCCATAGTCTAAGTTATTAAAGTGGTGAGAGATAACAGAATTTTTAACAGCCAGATTCAAGAGTCCCATCTTTCAGTTAAATGATTAAAAATCTGGTCAGTGAGCAAATTACAGTTATAATCATTCAACTGATATAGTTAATTAGTTTAACTCTTCATTTGGATGACCTATTAATTAACTATAACTTCCAGTTCAAGTTATTTAATATATTACTATCCTTTTGGTAAACTCTCCCAACATAATGAATGTTAAAACCATATCTAAAGAGAAGTTAAATGGAAGAGTTGGCAACTGTAATTGGTTAGAGCAATTGAAAAAACACATAGATTTAATTTTAACAGAACAATAGGCAAGTATACAACCCACTTTACTGCATTTGTTTAGGTCTTCCTCCTACAATTAACTAATTTATATTTTACATGAATGATTAAGTTCAACTTTTATCATCTCTTACTTTGGCCTATTTAAATTTAAGTCTCGGTTTACCTTTCACATTTTCTGTTCCTCTCTCAACTTCTCTAGAAAGTTTTTCAGGTATCGGTTGATTTACATTTTCATCAAGTCTCGGTCTCTGAGTCTCTGAGCAAGTTTATGTTTTGAGTTTTCACTTTGCGTCTCATTTTTTCATAATGTTTTTCAGGTATTTGTTCATTTAAATTCTCACCTATATTTGGAAACATATACTGATCAAATTATTATAGAAACACACAAAAACTGATAATGAAACAGTAAAAACAAAGGGCTTTGCAACATAAGTTATTTT
>JAGKQL010000050.1:2957711-3014194 GCA_018398635.1 Cyprinodon brontotheroides | reverse complement strand
ATATTATGTATCATTGATAATTATCTAAATATAACTACAACTGTTTTAAGTCTTCCTCTTATAATAAATAAATTAATCTTTTACATGAATGATTACCGTTGACTTTCATCCACTCTTACTTTGACCTGTTCTCTAAGTAATCAAGTTTACCTTTCAAATTTTTAGTTTCTCTCTCGACTTCTTCAGAAAGTTTTTATCTGTTGATTTACATAATCGCCTATATTTGGAAACATATACTGATAAAAAAAACAACTGATAATTAAACAGTAAAAAAAAAAGTGCGTTGCAACATCATCTCTCAATATGCTTTCAGTTTTTTTGGTCCACAGGCTGATTGGAATCATTATCTGTTCAGTAAAGAGAGTGACATGATAACCGATGCTTTATTACACTTTTAAAGATGAAATATACCTTTTTAGGTAATTGTTCCAAGGTTCCCTGGCAAAACTACTCAGTTAAAGTAATTGAAATTGGGATCCCTAGTTAAAGATAATGAATACTACAACCTTTTGCACATGTAGTATTATCTAAAGAGAAGTTAACCTGAAGCTTGGTAACTATTGGGTCAATATTAAAAACATTTCTATTTTTACTTTTGACAGAATAACAGTAGGAGGGTATACAACCAAATTTAAATTAGGAATATAATGTATCATTGATAATCATCTAAATATAACTACAACTGTTATAAGTCTTCCTCTCATAATAATCGAATTAATCTTTTACATGAATGATTATCGTTGACTTTTATCCACTCTTACTTTGACCTGTTCTCTAAGTAATCAAGTTTACCTTTCACATTTTCAGTTTCTCTCTCAAATTCTTCAGAAATGTTTTCAGGTATCGGTTGATTTAAATTCCCATCTATATTTGGAAACAAAATGCATATTAAATTATTATAGAAAAATACAAAAACCAATGATGAAACAGTAAAAATTATTATTAAAAATGATTATTAAAAGAGAAGTTGACCTGAAGGTTGGCAAACAAATGCATTTTAAATTATTCAAGAAAAATACAAAAACCAGCAATGAAACAGTAAAAAAAAATGCTTTGGAACATAAAGTATTTTCTTGATTAATCTGTACTTAATCACAGAACTTTAAAACAACTAGAAAAACTTGACTCACTTGTTTTTGCAATTCCAGTCAAACTTTCAAACAATTCTTGACTTTGCCGTTTTATTTTAGGTTTCAGCTGCTTTTCATTGAATATGTCTTCAGTTTTCGGGTCCACAGGCTGATTGGCTTTATTATCTGTAAAAAATAACGACTTGATATCACTCAGAAATTTATCATTGTACTGTTAAAAATCTAAAACTGATGTATTAAAATATTTTACTGGAATTGTAAGAAGGTTGTATTTCTACTCAGTTACTGTAATTTATAACTGGATATACAGTCAAAGATAATCAATATTAAAATCTGTTTCACATATATTATTATCTGTAGACAAGTTAAACTGAAATGTTAGCAACTACAATATAATGGGTTTTATTGAAGTTGAAATTAGCTCACACTCAAAACAGACTTGGGAAGAGGGGAAACAAATGAACTTACTAAAAGTTGAACTGGAGGCAAAAAGAAAGAGAAGTTGAAAACAGATACAAAAGACGAGAACAGTCTTCATGGCGACCATAGGATCTGACACTGAAAGAGAAAACCAGAAAGTTAAAATCCTGATACATTAAGAAAAATACTCTATGAGAAGAAAGTGAACCAAAATACAACTTTTAAAACAGAAAACATGTTATATTCTTCTTTTTGTGAAATACATAACCTTTCAAGTTCCATTACCATAAAAATAATGAGAAAATGTGTAAATAAAACTAAACAATGAATATATTTTCAAGAAACATTTTAGTATTGTACCTGTTGCGCTCTGGATTAATTCAGCTCACCACGAAACACCTGAAGGTGCAGCAAGTAAAAGGGTGAAAGTCCAGCAATAAATTACATAATCTTATATCAGTAACATGGAAAACTTTTTTTCCTTCTTTTTTTCTTTTCTTTTTCCTTCTTTCTTTGTTACTCTGTTGTTGTGAGACCAACTGTTATATTTAATTCCCCAGCGAGCTGGTGAATTCATATGTTCTGATACTTTAAGATGTTTATTGCCCACTCTCTTGTGTCAAATATCTTTTTTTATCCAAATATTATTTGGACTGTCGTATATTGTTTATGACACACACACACCCTACTAGCTGCGTCTTAGAACAACAACAGTGATTCAAGCTTAAATCATGGTCAAACAATTAATTCTGCACATACATGGAATAAATTCACCAAAACTTCTGTTTCAACATATAAGAGTTTATTAACAAAAATCATTCAGCTCCAAGTCAAAACAAATTTCAGTTAAAAACTCTTTGACTAAAACTAGTGAAACTCAATTGAAGAATTTGGGATATGGTCAAATTTTGTTTTTTTTTTATTACTTGCTTAATTGTTGTAACATAATTTTTAGTTAATGATTCTTCACCCTCTTTGAAATAGCTAGCAGCTTAATAGACATCAGGATTACATTAAATGACTTTTGGTCATTGCCCTGCGATGGACTGGGGATTTGTCCAGGGTGTACCCCGCCTTCTCGCCCATTGACAGCTGGAGACACCAGCACTGGTGGGTTGGGTTCTTGTCCCATGTGGCTAAATCCAAGGGATCTTCAGGAGACGTTCTCCTCCAGTCTGACTCTGTAAGTTCTGAAACTGAAGAGAATGTGTTGCAAAAAGTCTGTTTTGTAAAAGTTTGGTTTTGAAAGGTCAAACCTCAAGACTTATCCTTGGTCATTCTGGAGATCTGAGCCCTTTTCCTGGATCTCCATGGTGGCTGCCTCTTCCAATCTGAACTCCAGGCAGCTTCATGGGAAAAAGTGAGAGATCCTGTGTGTTGTGTGGTTTTACTTTTCCCAGCTCTGTGGGGAGCAAAGCCAAGTCAATCTCCTGGGTCCTGTGGAGCCAGTCGGGTGAAAAGGTGTGGGGAGGGGGGACGGATGCAGAGCAAGAGGAGAAGTCTCACAGCTGCTCCATGAGTCAAAACTGTCTCTTCTCCATTCATCATGCCAAGATAAAACATGGACTCTGGTTCCCAATGTCCAAAACCACGATCATCATAATAAAACTATTTGTGTATGATATAAAATCTGTAGTTTGATCAGTGCTTTCAGGCTCGTCCATTTAATGCTATGGTAGTATCCAACAGAAGAAAACTTAAAGACAAAGCCAGTTCTAAATCAAAACTCCAGTGAAATATTTGAACACCCTGCTATTTTGAAAGTTAACCCACCTAAAATTCATGGAAGGGTCTAAAATTGTCATCGTAGGTGCATTTCCAATATGAGAGACACAATCTAAAAAAAAATCCAGAAATCACGATATATGATTGTTTTAACTATTTATTTTGTATGATACAGCTGCAAATAAGTATTTGAACACCTCTCTGTTGGACTCAGAAAATGTAGATTTGCAAATAGAAATTCAAACTGCACAGGAAAGAGGTTTGAGCAGCTTCTGCAGGAGCGGAAGGAAAAGCCCAACCCAACATCAAGCTTTTCTTCCCTGAATCCCCTCCTGCAGCCGTCTTTTATTGACAGAACATAGCACATGATTACAAAACAGTATTTGTTCATACATAACAATTGATCAGCTCATAAAGACAGAATGCTCCACCAGAATCACGAGGCAGGATGGTCTCCTGACTGCATCACAGGACACAGTGCAGCATCTCTCAGCACAAATGATTCAAAAGCACACATTAATTTTATAATCATCATAAATAAACCTGACACTCTCTATCAGCCAGAATGTCTACCCTCAAAGATCTGTTAGTATGACTTCAAAATGTCCACCTCCACTCTAATTATTATCCAAAATTAGATGCATCTGTTTGAAATCGTTAGCTGCATAAAAAAACTGTCTTTAATTTACTATTTCAATATTTACCCCAAAAAAGAAATTCAGATTTTTCATCATTTCAATGCTTTTAATCCTTAACGTTATTCATAACACCAGAATAAAGTGCAGCAGAACAGCTTCATATTACATTTGAAGTACCGTGATTTTCCTACTATAAGGCGACTTAAACGCCTCTTTTTTCCTCAAAATGTGCTGTGCGCCTATGGTGCGTGCTCTACCATGTGTGTTGTAACTGGCATCACTTTTGGAGACCACACCTCATTGAGGAGATGATGAAAGAGTGGCTGAATGTAAGGAGGCCAGGTGTTTTTTTCCAGGCCCTCACCATCGCTGAAGCATATGTAACTCATGCGCTTCTCCATCTCACAGTTGATGTGAAAACATGGGGAAACAAATTAACGCTGCTCGACATCGGTGTGAACCGGACCCAGCAGGTGCAGCAGAAGCAGCGAAGTTTACATGCAAAGTCAATGGTTGACGCTGGGCTGCATAGGCACAGCAAAGGTCCCGCAGCACATTTTTGGTGCAGCACTGGACGCGAGCATCTGGAGCGCCGCCAACGCTTCTGCTGCTCGAGATGGAAAAATTGAAGTTTTGCTGCTGGACGCCACGCAAGATCAACCAATCAGAGAAGCTGATCTGGGAGCTGCCAGCTTAGACACAGACAGCGCTTCTGATGACATATGATATTAACGCTAAGGTGTATGTGAGAAGACTAGGTGGTTTTTTCCACGCATCACCATCGCTGCGCGCGCCCATCTCACAGCCGGCGTGAAAAAAAAAAAGGTGAATCAAAATGAACGCTGTGCTCGCCGCTATCCCGGGGTCTGACAAAGGAACTTCCACCGCCGACATCGGTGTGGTGGAAGCAGCCGCTCGGGCGCAAGGCTGCGAGCGCGGGGAGCCGATGGATGACCGCACGGAGACCACAGTTTCAGGATAAGAAGGCAGCGCCGGGCAGATTACGCCACAAAGTTTGGCGATGGATTGTAGATGCTTGACTAAAAGTGTCTGCTGGCTCTGTTGTTCAAGCTTCAAGAAAAGCCGGCATTATTTCTGAGGAGCTGCGCTTGCACGGAAAGTGACTGACAGCGTAAGAAGGAAACTGGCATGTCTGATTTAGCGCGAGCTGTTTTATTCAGAAACAGAGGATGATGACTTTGATGGGTTTGATTAATACTTTGTAATAAATACATGAATAAAGCACAATCATACTCAGTTTTTCTCCCGCTGTATTTTTCTCCCTGAAAACTTAATTCAACAGCAGCCCCGCCGCCTTCCCTCCTCTTCATCATGGGTGCTGCTGGCAGGTGTTTTTTCATCTAAATAATCTAAATCTTGCAGTTATATTTGCTGTGATCAGTGGAATAAAGTAGTTTTAATATGTTTTTAAGTGAGAAAGTCCTACTGAAAACTTTAATAATTGCAGTCAGTTCATCCAGATTATCTATTTCTGTCGGAGCGCCAGACCCCCACATACCAGCTGTGCGCTGACAGGAGAAATCCTTTTCGGCTCAATCGCTGCTGCTGGCAGGTGTTTTTTTTTCATCTAAATAATCTAAATCTTGCAGCCATATTTGCTGTGATCAGTGGGAATAAAGTAGTTTTAATATGTTTTAAGTGAGAAAGTCCAATCTGAAAAACTTAATAATTGCAGTCAGTTCATCCAGATTATCTATTTCTGTCGGAGGCGGCCAGACCCCCACATACCAGCGTGCAAGCGCGACAGCAGCTCTTCATCAGCAGCCTGTAGGCTGGGCAGCCTGGGGTTCACCGCTGCTGCTGGCAGGTGTTTTTCATCTAAATACCCCTTAGCTGCAGGCACCAGGATACCGCAATAAAAAGCAGCGAACATATTCCGCCAGCAGGTTTCAGGATTTTAAGTTATATTTAGGAGTGACCACAGCGCCCTGTCTGTCTCACCGCCAGCTGCCAGGTTTGATTAATACTTTGTAATAAATACATGAATAAAGCACAGTCATACTCTAAGTTTTGCTCCCCGCTGTATTTTTAAATACGCAGTAGAGGTATTTAAAGGTAGTAGAGTACATGTACCTGTATATAAAAAACGCAGCCTATAGTCCGGTGTGCGCCTTATGTGTGTGTTAAATACAGAAATGGCAATACTATAACTGAGAGTGCGCCTTTTAGTCCGTGTTTTTATGGTCGTGTGAAAATACGGTAATAAATCTATAAATGTTTTGGTAAAGTTGGAAAACAAAACATATCCCTGTTTTAGGCCACCCTCGCTTTATATTACAACAATGAGGAGATCAGGGAGAAGAGAAAAATAAAAGAGAAGGAAAGAAGTATGTAAAACCTTATCTCTTGAACTCTATACAATGGTAACTGATCAAATAGGAGCCTGATATTTATTCATAAAACAAATAATGATAAAAAAATAGAACAAAGTGCAGTACACAGCTTCATAAAACATTTCAATGAATAAAATGGAGCCTAGGTGGAAGTTCAACCAGGGGCGTTGCTAGGCACAAAGCTTTACTGGGGCACTGGACCCCTAGTCCATATGCCCCTCCTTCCATACATAAATACAGACAAGCACACTGCCCCACCCTGATACATTCCTACCAAAATTACCAGTTGGGATATTAATGAGTGTAAGAGCATATTTTTTTTAACAAACAGGAACATTTTCAACATTGCAGCTATAAAAAAATAAGACATCACCGACTTTAAAAATTAAAAAGTTTCCTTATACACATTCTGAAGTAATCATTAATTCCTAGGTTACAGAGGTTTTAGTTTAGGGGAAATTTTAACTCATCCTGAGCTAAGTTTTCCTTTTGTTTTTTGAGCATTAAAGTGTACCTCCTATTTATAGGAGGTACACTTATGCGTATCCTTGATGACAAGGCTTTCTTTTTTAACCAGGAAAAGCTCAAACCATTTTGAATTAAATGAACGTTTTTTTACTCCAAATTTGTCCTGGGGATGGTGGGACAACTTCACTTGTTTAGGACCATCATGCTTTCCCCTTCTAAGTCACTAATGTCCCCTTCTTGTTTGTGGAAGCTGGTTGTTGCTCCCTCATCACCTTCATGGTCCTGTCTCTCCTGTCCTCTCACCTGTCTCTTGCCTGTCAGTCTCGCCTCCTCCTCCCTTTCCTACTCCAGCACCTGCATTCTCATTCTCTACAGCAAACATTAAAAAACGTAAATTTATAATTATGTAAATATCTATCATATTGCTTATAACGTTCCTAATGTAACTGGTTAGCTTAAATCACTAATTCATCACGGGACCTTACCTCCCTCTCTCTCATCTTGTTTTACTGCTTCCCTGTCTCTGCTTCATGTGAGGAATTTCCTGATATCCATCTACAAACCAATGCAGTCATTTTCAGTTAGTAGCCTATAAATCATGTGGTTTCACTGGGAAAATAATAAAATTGACAGGTAAGAAACGTTACCAGAACTAAAAATGCGTCGCGGCCGCACAGTGTCCCATCCAACTCAGTTGAGAGCAGCGTGTTAATTTACCTGCAGTTCATACAGTGACATGCGCTGACGTGGGGGCGCTAATACATCCTGCGTATTTGAGTAGAAATATACGTCTCCTTCCGCTGGAATTATCTAAATTGATGCATTAAAAAAATTTAATACTGTTGCAAATATTCATGAGATTTATACTGGGGCACAGCTCATTTATACTGGGGCACGTGTGCCCCAGTAAATGGGGTCTGGCGACGCCGATGAGTTCAACTGAAGAAACGAATTCCTCTCCTACATCCACATGCGACTGAATCAATCAGCTTTAAACCACACCTCCAACAAAGCCAATCTTCATCTAAGTCAGTCTTTAAAGGCCTCCGATCTGCTGGTCTGCTTCTAAGTGCATAAGTGGCGGATGCGCTGTCTGACTTCATTCGGATGACCCATTACACCCACCTCCAGCCCCTCCTCCACAATTGCAGCTAAGCTTTATCGGGTTTCATCATTCCCTGACTCTTACTGCATTCCGTGTCTCATCTTAAACGGTCCAGCAGAAGACCGCCATGTTGAGCCTGGTTCTGCCAGAGGTGTCTTCCCAACGGGGAGTTTTTCCTCTCGCTGTCGCGCTATGCTTGCTCATCATCAGGACAGGTCCGCTCAAACCTGTGTTATATTCCAAGCTGGACTTCCATCTTCCAGGTCCCTGGAGTGAAGCTTCTAGTATCAGCTCACGCAGCCCACTGGATCTCCCCATAAAGCTCAGCAGACCGTCTCGCTAACCAGCAGTCACAGACTGACCAACTTCATCTATCTTCATTTCACCACGTTTCAGGCCTGGGGGGAAACAGCCCTATTCTTTACTCCTGTTCATCCATATCGATAAAAAATTAAGCACTATGTTATCTGCCGAGGTCTGAGCGCCAAAAAGTAATTGTGTCAATAAATTTCTTCTAATTGTCCTTTCTCTTCGTGTGAGTTTTTCAGATTTATCTGGTTTTATAACCATTTTTTGTGGCTTTGAACTATTCAGTTTTTATAGATTTCCTTTTCTGTCCGACAAAAAAATCAGAGGGCTGCAACTCACTTAAAGCATGTATGTATCCATGCATACATATATTTGCAGTTGTGTATTGAGCAAAGGAGAGAAAAAATATAAAACTACAAGCCATTGATATTTTGTCAGAACAAAAAATCCTCCTGGGAACACAAGGGAAAATGAGTGTCTATTGCAGAGGTCATTGATTACCTGCTGTTCCGGACACAAACTGATTTAAAACATGTAAAAATTACTGCATGTTGTCTGACGACAGTGTTTAACTTCACTTGCGTCGCTTCTCCTGCTAATATGGTAAAGCATTCCGGAGCAGGCTGCACGTGATATACAACCACTGAGCTTTGTCAGTCTGCGTCAGTGCGTCAAGCCACTTTTAGACACAGCAGGCTGTTGGGTTTTAATCCAGAGAAATGTGAGTTTAAAAGATTAAGAGGAAATAATCAACACAGACAGGGATTTATAACGACAACCTTTGCAGAAGCGGAGAAAAGCTGCTGGCTCAGAAACCAGCACCTTCTCACAAAGATCCCTTCATAGCAAAGCCTTTATTAACAGTTTACAACATCATAGGGCTGGCCTTAAACAGAAGACCCAGTAATGATTATCTGGGAGGATGCAGGTCATAAGATGACCATCTGGCTGGATGGAAGTCACACAACCATGTGATTCTGCCTCATGATCTACTGGCGGTCATAAAAGTTTATGACCCTTCTGGTTGAATTACAGGATAGAAATGTAGCATATTCTTTCTTTCAATGTTTCATATGTCCACACAATAATTTTATAATTATCACTCTAACACAGGCAAACCTTCGGCAAACCGGGTGATGGGAAAGAAGGAAAGTACAGATCAGATCAGAAAAAGAGAGCAGATAAAATGTGGACTGCTGGACGAACTGCGGGGAACTGGTGAAAGAAAAGTGCAATGGTGTGCTCAAAGATGACCCTGCACATTTTGAGTATGTTTGGCTCAACCTGCTGCTGCGAAGCAGGATTCTCCACCATGAACAGAATCAAAAATAAATATGGGTCCAGGCTCACGAATGAACACCTTAATATGTACTTGAAAATGGTTTGTCTCCATTCAAACCAGGTTTAAAGCCTTGCAGGGCAGCATAAAGCCCACTGCTCTCATTAAGCCATAATAAAGAAAAAAAAAATAAAGAAAAAATATGTGAATCTGTCAGAAATTGTCTACATACCAAACTGAACGATTGTTGTTCTCTACTTCAAAAAAACCTTTAGATTTTAAAATGGAAAAACGTTCTATTTTTTAATATATATTTTTATTTAAACATTTAATGTATAACAAATTATCATACCTGCTCACTGACATCCTCACTGTCACTATCTATAAGCAGGGCAAAAGTAAATGACCCCTCAGGTTTGTTACCAGGAAAAAGCAATCAAACAGTTCATCAATTAGTCAATAGTTAATCACTTCATTCACAGAAATTAATAAAGTTAGTAGAATTTAACAAGTCATGCAAAGAAAGTAAGGACCAAATGAACAGTGAAAAGACAAGTGTTAGTAATGATTAGAGATTCAAGTTAATCAGTTTGTGCTTAGGCAGTTTCCAAACGGCATTATATGCACAGATAGAAATAATAATAGATAAAAACTAGAGGCTGAAAAACCCATGGTCAGGTCACACCAAAATTGTTTTTAACTCTCCAGCCTTGTTTATAAAAGTTTGACCCAGCTAATCTGCTGAGCTCCTGAGGGTATCTTGGCTATATGCTAAGAACTGGTATTGCTTTGTCCAGTTCCAGCTCAAAGTGTGATTTATCCTGTTCCTAATCAATCTCTAATTTAATCCTAATGACAGAATAAAATAAAACTACTTTAAATTAAAATCATGTAAAGCCCATGTCTGGGATTTTAGTTTCCCAAAATGTAAAAGCACCCATTCTGCTTCTCTCTGGATTTTTATTTTTATTTTTTTTTTCTATAGTCTATTAATCTACAGTATCTCAGCTGCACTCCACACCCAAAAATTACCTCACACCTTACAACAGCAACCTGCTCTGGTCTTATCACTCTCTTATAAGTGGAGCTTCTGAGCAACATAATTGATACGATTCCCCTTCTGTTATGTCCCCAGAGCTCCTTCTAAATCCTGTAAAAATGCAAATCATATTAACGTCACATCAAAAACTATTCTAGATCATTTCAAAATGCACCATACGCATTCTACCTCACATACATTCAACATTTAGGACCAATAGATAGACATTGGCCACATGAAGTGTGTTTAATCCATCAGTAACAATTTTTTGATCGATCTTCATAGCGGAATTTTCCGAATTTCAACAAAAAAACATAATCTCTTCAGCAGTCTGGTCTTAAGACCTCTCCACCAGTGCTTTTCAGGCTTATTTTAGGATCCTTGATAAACTACCTGTGCACATTTATAGAAACCCAAAATTTATTTGCTCATGTTAGACATCAAAATATGTTTTCACACTAAATTATTTCTAATCTAAGTGTCCCCCAAAAATAACATGTTAGAATTTTCAAATAGGAGAACACCTCAAATGGATTCTGAAAAGTGGCACCTTTGTTTTTCTCCAGAAAATCCCATTACCTGTGTAGTTTTTTGGGAGGTGGGGACATCCAGATTTAGGGTGCTGTATCTTGCCCCTGTATCAACCTTAGAAGGACAGTTACTGCCGTCAATCAAAATATCTATCACTGGTGCTGGAAATTTTTCAAAATTTACCTCAAAAACTACACAACTAATGGGATGCCGGCCTCCCTTGTATTGTGGCATTTGCTGGGGGTGGGGCGGTTCGTGGCATTGGCATCTCTGTCCCTATGTCAGCTCACTCCTCTGCGGCTGCAAACGGCGTGTAGGATAACCGTTTTGACTCCACTTTGCTCTATGTCCCGTTCGTCCGCAGCCCCTGCAAGTTATATACCTGTTGTTTTGATCGTATCCTCTGCCCCTCCCTCTGCCGCGTCCCCCAGCAAATGCTGCTGCCGGTGCGTATTGGTACATCTGGTAGTTCTCCTCCGTGTGTGTGCTGGCAAGAGTCACACATTCAGGGTTAGTAACATTTGTCTGGGTGTTTTTTTCTGTGATTTTGTAGCTTTATTTTCTTTTTTCTGTTCCTTTAACTCACGTAATAGCTCAGCCAGTAGTTGTTGTTGCAGTTGTTTTATTGTAAATTGTCTTTCCTTTCCACCTCATCGGCCATTTCCATGTGATGGATCAGTGTCGCTGTCCACTGATCCATGGGTATCGTGTCCCCTGCAACTAGTTTTGAAATTTCTGCCTTCACCTGTCCTTTGCATCATTTTACCATGATTTGTTTGAAATGTTTTTGTAACGTGCCTGTTAGTGGGCTGGTTCCCATTTGTTCTTCCCATGATCTTAACATTCTACCAATGTATGCCTCAGCACTTTCACCTGTTTTCCGTGTGGTATTGTTTAGAAGATTACAATCTGTTTTAATTGGGTAGGTCGCTCTTAGGGCTGCCCAAAACTGATCCGACACAGGGGCAAGCGGGGCAGAAGATATCAAGTTACTCGTCCCCGCGTGTACCTCTATTTCGTGCAGCTCATGTGGCCCCAGGTGGGCTGTCAAGCAGGTCCGTAGGTCACTGATCGCTAAAGCCTGTCCACTAAAAACAGATAAAAACTCCTTAATCCATGTCTGTGCTCCTTTTTTAAGTTCTTGAAGTTCGGATCTAAGTAAGGCACTATCAGTATAAGTTAGGGGTTTGTAGCTGACCATTTGTATTCTACCTGCATCATTATATGTGTGAACTAATGGCATCTGGACTACCATCTCCCTGTCACCTCTATTATTCTCCTAACACAGGTTATATTTGCTTCCAGTGGGGTCAGGCGGCTTTGAGTAGGCAAGCTGTTTCTGTGTTAATATTGAGGAGGGATAGGTGGAGTACCCTCTCACGAAGCCTGTGGCATGCTTATGGCATTCTGGACTAGTTCCACAACTCTATCAATCCTGTCATTTATGGTTATAAGGCAATGATCTGCTGCTTGCGGTTGTCCCATGTAAGTAGCTCTCTCCTGTCCCCCATAGCAAAGCTGTCCCTCATGTTTACACACCCCCTGTCTGTCCATTAATTTATTTAACTGCGTCTGTTTTTCTGCCAGCTGTCGATTCATGTCCTGCAGTTGTTGTTGCATTTCTGATCTTCTCCTTTCCATTTGTATAATTTCTTCCTCATTTCTACCTGTATGTGGCTTCCTCTGTTCAG
Source organism: Cyprinodon brontotheroides (assembly GCA_018398635.1). Classification (NCBI taxonomy): domain Eukaryota; kingdom Metazoa; phylum Chordata; class Actinopteri; order Cyprinodontiformes; family Cyprinodontidae; genus Cyprinodon; species Cyprinodon brontotheroides. The sequence goes on along the minus strand of JAGKQL010000050.1, from coordinate 3,001,544 downwards.
CCTTCCCTCTTAGACTCTCAGCTACCCCCACACTGTGCCCTTCATGTTCTGTGCCTATTCTATCAATTGTTGACATTCGCTGAAATGCTTTATTTACTGCCTGCTCTATTAAATCTTGCATCTGAAACTCCTTTCATACCTCTTGTCTCAACTCTTCCTTCGTAGCCCTTATTTCACAATTTATTTGACCTTCATGCAACTCCATAACCGGCATCTGCACACATGGGTTTGATGGAAATGTTGCATCACTAGCCTTAAGTAAGATTTCTCTGACACCTTTGTATGGACTGGGGTCCATAATAGGCTCTGTTTGTGCAATATTAGATGCATTCATGGGAGGTTTGTACTTACCCTCTGAAGTGTCGAGCATCTACTCACCTCCCTGTGCCCTGTTTTGCTCCACCTTTTTTTGCTCAGGGTCCATGTCAGAAAAACAGTTACTAAAAATTGAACCTGGTTTGTTTAATCAGATCCCAAATTTTTGTTTCTTCCTTCTGGTGCTAGTCTCGTCCAAACACACCGACACCAGCCATTTTTTCACGAGCTTGTGACAACCTTTTTTTTAGTGTGTCCAAATAAAAAACCACGCTGAGAAGCGTTTGGAGGGGGCCCCTCTAATTCTCCAACCATTCCACCTTCTCTCATTTTTTCAATCCATTCATCAAATTTTCTAATGTGGTGTTCCTCTTCTTTCACTGGGAAACTTGCCATGATCATATTTCTCCCTTTCTCCAGACTCGTTTTTAACAAGGTATTTCTGGATTCAACTTCTCATCCACATGCATTAATCTTTCTCACCTTTTGTTCACACTGAGTATATAATTTGGCTGCGGCGTTTTATGTGAGATCCCTTGGTGTTTTATACTATTGTCCTATAAGCTACAGTGAGCCGCCTTCCGTCAGTGAAAATGTGTCCGTCAGTAAAATGCATCCGTCAAGGAAGTGTGTCCGTCAGTAAAAAATTTACCTCTTAATTCACTCAAAAACGTATATGTATATGTAAACATATACACTGGCCAGTCAACCACCAACAACGTAGATTAGACAAACACGTTGCCTAACCGGGATAGGTCTCTCCTCTTTTAAGGGGATTATTTTATTGTCTCTCTTTTTTCCTTTTACAAGAAAAGAAAAAGAAAAACAACTCCTAGAGTCTGTTCCAACTCGTATCCCCCTGGGGATAGGTTTCTCCTCTTTTTAGAGGATTTTCAGTTTTTTTTTTCCTTTTTACAAAAAATAAAAATAAAAACAACCCCTTAAGTCCGTTCCAATTCGTATCTCTCGCAGCCCCGCTTCTTTTGGCCCTCTTAAGGAGAGCACTGGACAAAGCTCTCAAACAATGTCAGCTGCAACTTAGTAGTTACCGCTTCTTTTTTAGTGTCCTTAAGGGATGATACAGGAAAAGCGCCACCCAATATTGATCGTCTCTTCAGTCTCGCTTTTTCGTAGAATCCTTAAGGGAAGTATTCCTGTATACTTACTTAAGCGAAGTATACAGGAAATCTCTTAAACCATACTCAAAGTGGAAATTAACATGAATATAATAAATGTAAGATGTAACTTCCCTACACACACACACACACACACATACATATACCTTATACATATATTGGTGCGCATAGCGCTGGGTGGACGCTGGCGCGTTTTTGCAGCCGCTGCTCTCTGCTACCTGTTTTTAAGTAAAATTATTTTCAACGTTTTACACGGAACTTTTGGGCCCATGTACTCACATTCAAGTGAGAGCAAAGACACTTGCCTTCGCTTTGATCATCCTAACTCCCGCTGCCATCCCGTTGTTTTTGTGTCTGAGTGTGTTTAACTAACCTCACTCTCCAACTGTTCTCCTCTCTCCACCATTGTTGCTGTTGGTTAGCCACCCGCTGCCGTTAACAATGTCAACCTCCAAGTTCTACATCTGGTGTATCCTCCTCTGGACTGTCCTCTCCATTCTACACCGACCTGGGGCTGGTCTGTTCCAGTATTCGGCTGCTGATCTCCTCCTGCCGGAGATACATCCACCGCGGATCCCATCGGAATTTCCACATCGATGACTCCAATCCAATACCATCATTCTGGTCCACTTCACGCCGCTCTCGCCGATATCCCAGTTGGACCGCTGACTTCAGTTCGCTTGCTAGCCTGGCTAAGGCAGCAAGCCCCGCCTCCGGTCATATCAACTCTCCTGTCAACTTTGGACTCCTGAATATCCGCTCTCTCACAAACAAGGGTCAGCTCATCCAGGATCTCATATGGAATGCTTTGCATTTGAACTGCCTGGTCCTACTCCAATATTTATTTCCATAGCTCCACCGGCCCCCCAAACCACATATAGTGACTTTTAAATGAATTATCCATACTACTTACCCACCTGGACTACTCTCTCCTAATGTCATTCTCCCTCTCTGTGATTTCAATATCCATATGGACAATGTAAACCTTTCCTCCTGCTGGACAGTTCTGGATTTCATCCAGTATGTTGATTTTCCCACCCATATAAAAAGGACATTCGCTGGACTTGATTTGTTGCTCTGGTTTGTCCCATCTAACTGTTCTGCTGATGATGTCCATATTTCAGACGCTTTTTATCCTTCAACGCTTCCCTGTCTCTCTCCATAAAATCGCTTCCGTCCGCCAGATTTCATTCCGCAATATTAAGAACATAAACACAGACATTTTATCCTCCCATATTGACAATATCCCAATCCCTGCTCTTTCCTCTCCGGACCACCTTGTCACCCACTACAACTCTGGGCTTTCCAATATTCTCAATTCCTTGCCCCCTCTCAAAACCAGGTCTCCATCCTTTTTCCCCTCTGCCCCTTGGTTTACCTCTAAGCTCCGCCTCATGAAAAGCCAAAGGTCGCAGCTGGGAACGTCCACAAAAAACTGGATATATCCATACACAAAGAAATACATAAAAACTCATTTACTTCAATATTCAAATTCAATAGCCATTACTAAATCAAATTACTATTCTGACCTTGTTCTGTTCCAATGATGGAAATTCCAAGTCTCTTCTTTTCCATAATGCATAAGATCTTTGACCCCTGACACCCTGCCTTCTTACATGTATTCAAGTCAGACTTTAATTCTTTGTCAACCTTCTTTAATGAAAAAATCTGCTCATTCACCAGTAATTACATATGACCGCCTTGCCCCCCACTTCCCCTCTCCCCTCAGAAAGCGTAGCCAGTCATTTTCCTCCTTCCTACTGCCCACTTCTTCTGAAATTTCTGACCTCATTCAAAAATCCAAGTCCTCTACCTGTTCTCTTGACCCCCTCCCCACAGCTCTGGTCAAAACCTGTCTTACCTCCCTCCTCCCCTTCATTACTTCCATTATTCATTCCTCACTCTCTTCTGGTATTGTTCCTTCACTTTTCAAAACTGCATCTGTCTCCCCGATTCTGAAAAACCTGGTTCTGATCCCACTAACTTTAATACTCTTCGTCCCATTTCTAATCTTCCCTTTATCTCTAAAATACTTGAAAAAACTGTGTCTGCTCAACTCCACACCTTTCTTAGCCTCAACAGTCTTTACGAACCTTTCCAGTCTGGTTTTCGCCTCTCCCATAGTTTTAAAACCGCCATAATAAAAATCACCACAAATCCATCTTCCCTTTATAGCTGCTGACTCCGGACTCCTCTCTCCATCCTCATCCTTCTCGATCTCAGTGCTGCCTTTGATACCATTTCTCATCCCATTCTCCTCTATAGATTATCCTCTCTTGGCATCTCTCACATCCCTCTTGACTGGTTCCGCTCATATCTCTCCAACCGCACTCAGTTTATTCAGCTCAAATCTTTCACTTTGCACCCTTCCCCTGTCACTTCTGGTGTTCCTCAAGACTCAGTTCTTGGCCCCCTCCTCTTCTACATCACCTACCTTCTTCCCCTTGGCAGTATTTTCTGCCGGAAATTCAACATTCACTTTCACTGTTATGCGGATGACACCCAGCTTTATTTATCCAGTAAAACCCCACTTCCCTCACTCCCACCCTTGTCCCTTACTAACTGCCTACTTGAAATTAAAGGACTAGTTCACCTTTAAACTTCCTTAAACTAAACAGTGATAAAACAGAACTCCTCCTCCTCGTTGCCACTAAATCCACCCTATCAAAAATCAAAAGTTTCTCACTACCCATTGCACAACTCCTTAGTCTCCCCCTCTATCCTCAGGTCAAGAGTCTGGGTGTCATCCTCAACTCCTCCCTCTTCCTTTCAGTCTCACATAAATAAAATTACCAGGTCTGCATACTTCCACCTTGGCAACATTAACCGTCTCCGTTCCTCCCTGCACCACTCATACTGCCTCTATCCTTATCCACACAGTCTCACTGTCATCCCTCTTATGTAGTCCACTTCCATTGGGTAAACACATGCTGACTAACAATGCTATTGTCCAGGGTGCACTAAAAATATGGTGTCAATTTAGAACTCATTTTAAATTTAAACAACCTTTAATCTCAGCTCCTATTCAGCAAAATAAACACTTTAAACCATCACTAATTGACCCCTCTTATCAACAATGGCATAGAAGAGGACTAAGATGTGTCAAAGATTTTTTCCAAAATAATGTATTTATATCTTTTGAACAATTAATGACTGACTTTGAAATCCCACAAACAGACTTTTTCAAATATCTCCAATTACGTAGCTTTGTTAAGAAGTTCTTTTCATTAACCATGCCTTCAAAATCATGGCTTGATGAATGCTTCGACCTAGATCCCTCTGAGAAAGGTCTAATATCAGTAATTTACAACAAAATACAATGTGAAGCTTCCCCATCTCTTGTCCATCTAAAAACGCAATGGGAAGAAGAACTTGGTGAACAACTAACTGAAACTACCTGGCAAAAAGCTGTTTCGAAAATTCATTCTACATCTATCAGTGTCAGGCATGGTTTACTACAGTTTGCAAAACTGTTGGAGAAGCTACATATGTAACCAAGTAAAATAGTGTGATTCTTTGTGGTTGAAGCAAAGATAGTTTGTAGTTTGTACAAACTAGTGCATTAAGAAATTTAAATCTTTTAGCCATATGTTTTGGCACTGCCTCCTGGAAAAATATATATATATATATATATATATATAAAATATATATATATATATATATGTATATAAAAGAATTATATTATATCATATCTTCTCCGAAGTTCTGTTTTATTTGCTCAAATCTTTTCCTCCAAGTGTGCCCATGACCCTGCTCACTTGGCAGACGCTTATAGCCTCTTCACTTGGCCCAAGTTTGCAATACCTACCTACTGTTTGGCAGTGGAAAATGCAAATTCAACATCTATTTTCACTGTTGGGTCGATGATGTTATGTCTCATTTATCCAGTAAAACATTTCCTCATACTGTGAATGTCCCAGAGCAACTGCCTACAAAATTAAAGACTGGTTCACTCAAACTTTTAAACTTAACAGTGATAAAACAGAAATTATTTTGTTGCTACTTATTCATATAAAAAATCAAAAGCAACCAGTATTGATTGACAACTCTCATGTTTTTCAGGTTAACAGAGCGCTTTTAGTCTGAACCACTTCAGAACCTGGGTCCTTTCAGTCTCACTATAAATAAAATTACCTTGTGTTTGCATGTATTCCACCTTTTGAAAAACCGCCTCCGAAAAACCTTAAAAAAAGATATTTAATCCTGTCCTTATCCACAGCCTCATCACCCCGTGATTGATTATTGCAATTCTTCTTTTGGCCTCCCTCATAAATCTCCATAAACTTCAACTTCTTTCAGAACTCTGCTGCTCGCAAAGTCATCACCAGAACCCCTCCCTTCCATCATATTTCCGTTCTTCACCAACTCCATTGGGTCCCAGTTCAATTCAGAATTCAATTCAAAATCCTTTCCTCTATACTTTCAAAGCCATCCATAACCTTGCTCCTCCATATCTGCATCGTGACCTCCTTCACATTGCTACCTCCTCCCTCGCCCCTTTAGATCCCTCCCTCCCTCCATCCTCCCTCACTGTACTCCCAGCTCGACTTGTCACCATGGGGAGCAGAGCCCAGCCGCTCTGCCCCCAGTAGCTGGAACTCACTTCCTCCCGACCTCCGCAGTATTGACTCTCCCTTATTTAAATCCAAAACTCAAAACTCCATCTGTTCCAGCTCGCTTATCTGTGAATACACTGCTCTTTTCCCTATCCATCCATGTTTTTGTTTTTTTTTTTGTTTTTTATGTTCCTGTATCTGTATTTTGTATTTTCATTTTTTTTTTATTTTTTTTATTATTTTGTAAAGTAATCCTTTTGAGTGTCAAGAAAGGCGCTGTTAAATAAAACGCTACATATATATATATTATTATTACATATATTATTATTGGCTGTATATATATAGGTGTGTGTATTTTATTACATTATCCAAAACCTGAACATATTTCTTTGTATTTTTTAAGCTGTCCTACCACAAGGATCACTTCTATCACCCTCCCCGCTGGGTCGCTCAGATCACAACCTTGTCTACCTGCCCCCCATTACACCCACTGGTGAGTAAAGTAATAAAATTGCACAGAAGAAGTCAGTGAAAGTTTGGTCGGATGACGCCACTGAGGTGAGCTGAGGGATTGTTTCAGCACCACAGACTGGAGCATGTTCCCAAAGCTCTCATGGTGAGAACATCAACAGTCTGGACTGAATGCATCACTGACTACATGACCTTCAGGAGAGTATTGTGTTCACCAAGTTTGCAGATGAGTTAAACAGCTTCTTCACCCTCGCTTGACTCCCCTCACACTGGTCCCCTCCCTGCCCTCAACTCTCCACACACACCTCCAACCACCAGCCCCCCAGAGACCTTTCTCCCCCACCACCGCCACCCCACCCATCTGCTTACACACCTCCATTCGTGCCTTCCTCCCCCCTCCTCACAGCAACACCAATGCAGGTGAGAGGGCAGCTGAGGAGGCTGAAACAGAGGAAGGCCTCACAACCAGACGGTCTCCCCCCCAGGCTGCTGAGGACCTGTGCAGATAAGCTCTGTCAGATCCTCAGCTACATGTACAACCTGAGCCTCAACCTGGGGGTGGTCCCCACCCTGTGGAAGATCTCCTGTGTGGTTCCGGTTTCCATATCAGCTGGATTGGAGCAGTGGTTCTAGAGGAAACTTATTTGGAAAATTCCTGAAATGTTTTGCATTTCTGGCCTCTAATAATATCTTTGATTCCAATTATCTCTAAAAGTAATAAAGCCAAACATTTCAAACTTGGTAGATCTATGGAGTGGGTCCTAAAAATATTCAATCCCTAAAATATCGGGCGGGCAAGATTGGAGCAGTGGTTCAAAATTATTTGGAAAATTCCTGAAATTTTTGGCCTCCAATACTAGTATCTTTAACTTCACTATATCTACAATAAAGCTAAACATCTCAATTTTCACAATCGATACAAACATTCCCACGGCATGTCCAATGTGAAAGATTATGAGGATATGAGCAATTGTTGTGAAGAAATCTTTTATTTAAAAATCTAACTAAAGCAGCATTTTTTTCCAACACAGTGCTATTTAAACAAGTACACAGCGGAATCTAATTTGTCATATTGATAACATATCAGGTTTAGACTATGAACAAAATTAAAAACAAATATGTTGCATATACTCTATATTTATTATCCAAATTATGTACAGCATTATAACACAAAATTAGAAGCAGGTTTATCAATACAAAAGATCCAACAATAACTGCCTTGCTCATTCTCCGACATTATATACTGAGAAAAGTGGTTTTCACAGAGCCTCACCATCCTCACTGCACTAAATATTATGATTAAGAAAAAATATTTTACAAATTCTACAATGTCTAATAAGGCATTATTATGAATGTCAATGATGGTTACAATGTCTATTGGTCGGTGTCAAATGTCTCATTATTTTCAGACTAGATTGTACAATCATCATCATCGCTATCATCACTAGAGAGAATTTCCTCTTCTCCTATAACATTTTGACAGTTCTTGCACCCACACAACTCTGTACATTTAAGGTTAGAAGATTTACATGAATGTCATTTAGTTCATAATGTCCTGTTTTGCATTTACAGCTTATAAGTTTCAGTGCCTCTTTAGGACCAGGATCATTGGTCATCCAATTGATAGAAAGCTGTTTTTCATGGATGTTCCCACCATGGCCACCTGGTGACGGTGCAGATATCACTGCCTGCAGAGCATGACGATGACTGCCACACCAAGTACAATATAAGATATAAACCTACCACAATTTGCTGTTTCTGCTTTAGCTAACTTATCCTTCACTCTTTTCCCCTGGCGTGTAATGAAATGGTCCTTCCTCTTGCAAATCAAACAGATTGCAGGTAGAATTGCCATGTATTTCATCTTTTGAACGCAATCTCTTTGGAGAAGGACCAGCACTATCTGGAAATGAAACAGTAATACCCGGTAAAGATTTAATTGAAGATGGAATAATGAATAGCTTTCAGCCATCATTCTCAAAGGTTAAATCATTCACTAACTGAAGCTGTACTATAGAACAAAACAAACTGTTTGTCATTATGATCCATGCACTTTTTCATTACAAATTCAAAGGCAAAACAACAGCATTCACTGTAGTGTAGTCTTATTTGCTACCCTACACTTTTTCACTTTATATATTTGTGTCAGTAATGATCAGTATCAGCATGATCAGAAGGACAATCTTTATGTGGCAGGCTAAGATTTTGACAATGATTCAAAAAAATCCCACAACATATACATACATGTCTTGCCTGCCGCCTTTTTATGCCAATTGAAAAATACACATGCAATAGATACGTAATCTGGTTCATGATCATGACGATGGCACAAAAAATGTATGATTGATGACCTATGTTGAGCCTTATGGATGCTACACAAGATCTTAACAATAATGTGAATGCACTCACCGTTACCAGCTGATTGTTGTGTTTGTTGCTGTCTTTTTCTGGCGTAGAACATTTGACGATAGTAGGGCAGTGTTTCCAGTTCATTGTACTCTCTACCAAGGTGTGTGCGATTGACAACACTGCATTGCACTCTCTCCCTTCCAGCGATATCCACTCTTTTGCGATTTTTCTGAGGTGTCCCATCTAGCTCTAGTTATAACAGATATTTTCGATACAATTATCTACTATGTGCATGCAGCAAGCAGGATTTTCATCTTTATCATCTGATCTACGCCGCCGCTTACCAGGCGCAGCCATCTTTGCTTACATGCCGGCCTCATCACTACCGTCGTGGCGTAGTAATCGCCATACGCTTAGTGGTCTGAACTATATGTGGGACGCTAACAGTCCGTTAATTTGCATATGGCAGAAGGAAAATTTGTTCTAACTTCACGCTAAAAATTCTTTTTAAATACTGCAGGATTTCTGCGTGTGAAAACTTAATGTAAGCTTGCTGGTGTGATATATTTTCAGACTATATAAACAGATTTTATTACCCAGAACACTGGAACGGGATGACATGATAGAAAAGCTAGCGTATGACCTAGAAGTCACAACATAACGATAGGGTTATGTACAGTGAGATAGGCCCTGGGGGAACTTGGCTGGAATTGTGGGAAGCCCAGATTTACTCCAATGACCTGGGAAAAAAACAAAGAACTGCATCTACGTCAAGCTGAAGAATGGAAGGCTGCTGGTGAAAAGTTTGACAACGTTGAAGTGAAGTTGAAATGCAAATAAAAAATATTTTCTATGAAACATTTTTCTGACTTTATGTTTCACTATTATATTATGGGCTACTATATAAATCTTTTTTTAAGCAAACCTGTAAAAACCCCATTTCCATTTCTTTCGTTTTTCAAATTAAATAAAAAATTAAATTGGCAAAAATCCAAACGTGTCTGCTAGATTAAAGTCCATCTTATTTATTTGAATATTTAACAAAAAGTAAATTATAATGAAATGACAGAAACAAAGATCCGAGCGTTACACTTACAGCGCAGGATCTATGACGGCGCTGATTGGATACGGAGCTTGGGGAACCCATTCCGGAAACGGTGATGGAATGACGTTGCATGAACCCCCCTCCCTCCCTCTGGGATTCCCAATGGATTGCAGATGCCACACACGCACACAAAATGACAGAAAGAAAGATATGAGCGTTTTAGTTTACCACAGACTGGTCAATTTTGATGAAGATATAAGAAGCATAACATGGCATCAAATATCCTGTAGCTATAAGTAGCCTATGATAATCTACTATTAATTAATACACTTAATTTCAATGAAGGTTAAAAGAAGAACGCCCGAAAAGTCACGGCATTAAACAAATAGATACTCACGAGTGTGGATTTCTTCTTTTCATTTGCATTTCTAAACTTCACCATTGACCAATTTTGCATTAATGACTGAAACGATGGTGACGAAATTAAAACCCACTGATGAAAGAAAAGAGGCCTGATGAGACCGATTCATTCAGAGTCGCTGAGGACGTTTTTATAACCTAGAAACGATCCAGTTTACATCCATGAGCACGCGACCGATCAAATGGACGGATGATCCACGGACCTTTGTTGATTTAGTTATTTGTTTTGCCAAAAAGATTATTATAATCATTTTTCATTAAATAATAGAGATGCAGATCAATAGAAATAAACCGTTCTCAGATAAGATCGGAGGTGTATGAAATAAGATAATGCAGTCACTATGTTAAATGAATTCATTAACTTAATTTTAATCAAAAACATCATATCATTATAAGATTTTGGTTGTTTATGCAAATGGTCTCAATAAACTTTTCAGTTGACTGCAGGCCCACAAATGTCACCTTTAGCACGGCAGAGCTCCCAAGTGCCACCCAGTGGTTGTCCGGGTACATTGCAGTTCTTTTTGAAATAAAAAAAACTGGCCTCAGGAAATACATCGTAATTCACGCAGGACACTGTCCATTTCCAACCAGTACCCACACCCACCAGTGTCCAGCCACTGTTTACCTCCGCCGACAGCGAGACAGGCCATTATTAGAGACCCGGCCACGAATGGAATACTAGCCAATATTAGAGGTACTTGCATATGTTTACATCAATTTTCTTCTGCCAAAGAAATACACGGACATTGGGTTTAGATTATATTTTAATAAATAAACTTTGATTGTAATTATTTGTTTTAGGAAAAGAAGTTGACGAAAGATGAAGAGATGAAAGAAAATGTTCATCACATTTTCTGTGGCTATTTTCTATGCATCATCCCTATTAAATGGACATTACAATAAATGAATAAGCCATGATGCCTGACTATTATGACAGAAATAATCAACCCATTACACTTCAATTAAGTTATACATAATCTAATCAGAATTACAAATTTTATCATTGACTTTGTAAAGCCAGCTTTCTTGATGAGAATGAGATACTGAACAAATTAAAGTATTGTTAAATTAATACAAACAAATTGAGAGTAAAGTTTATAGCAACTGTTTTTTAGAGATGGATATAGTATATACATAGTTTATTCTCTTCTGTCACATTCACCACAAAGCCAGAAGTTATCATAGATTTTTGGAACTTATTGTCCTTCTCCCAATTGTGATTACAAAAATGTCCCTTTAGAATTTAACAGTGTGACTGGATGCATCAAGGCTTAAACTCCTTGAACCATACATGTTTTCAAGTGAATCCAGCAGTCTGTTCCGTTAAAGTTTAAAAAACAATCCTCTGGACTTTGTTTCCAAGGTTTGAAGACATTTCTCTTCCCTCACAGGAAGCTTTCTCAATTCAAAATGTCTGGATTTGCATTGAGTTTGAAGCTTTATATAGACAAGGTCTTGTATTGCTTGGAAACATGCAAAGTGAAACTGACGAGCGGGTCGTTTGGTTCCATTGTTAGCCTGTTACAACAATATGTATAATTTACCCATCATTTTATAATTCCTCAGCTAAAAGGCATAATTCAGTACATTTTAGATGATTTCCTTGAAATATATATACACCACTTTCTGAAATCACTTATTTAAGTACTTTGTGTGTGACCTGTCATGGTTGCTAGGCAACATAGTGTACAGTGGTAAAAGCCACAGAACGCTAGACCTGTTGGAATTCACAACAAAAATTCTTCCAGTCTCCTTATTTTCACAGACTTGGAAGGATCCAGTCCAAGTAGACTGTGTCATTGAAAGACACAGCCCATAAATTTGAACACAGCCATCGAGTCATAAAACCACAAAATCGCTGCCTCTAAACCATATGGTCAAAGGAAGTGCAGGTAACAGTGCAGGGAACACAATGGGTTTTAAAATGTATAATGGCGAAAACTCAAGTTTTCTCATCGGCTTCACTGCAGGCAGGGTCTGCGATGGGTACACAGCAATCAGAGGTTCTAGAAAGCAGGAGGAGAAGGCTCAGTTGACCCATAAACTGACTTCAAAAGACTTCATGTGAAGACATGTTTCTTTCCCTTTCAGGCTTGCAGCAAAACGGCAAATAGAGTGTTCAGTATCGGAGCGCTGGGTTTTGAAGAAGCATGACATTGGAGGGCTGGCTTACTTGCATCACAGTCCTTCAGCAGCTGGTTCATCTCCAGGCATGACGACTGAGGGCTTGCTTTAGTTGCATAAATGTCAGTCGAGCCAGCCAGATTTTTCTCGGAGGGACACATGCACCGAAGTCATGGGCTCTTTTCGCCTCTGCCTTAAATGGACATGTGCTGTTACTTTGGCTGGCTGTGTGTTATGAAGCCACTTTTAACATCAAGCTTCAAGCAAAGTACATGGAAATAAAATGTAACATGATTAAAAAAAAAATCTTGCCCCTGCTTCTGGGATGCCAGAATAAAAAAATGTGCTTCTTAAACTGCGTGTTCTATTTGCATAATTAAACTTAATTATTGGGTAGATGGACCCATGAAGGAAAACCAGAAGAGGCCCTAAAACATGGCAAGGCAAGGATATGAGAGTAGTGCTTCAAAGTAACCATCATTTTCATAATTTATAAATGGCAGAGAAACCATTTATCAAGGATTAACATGCAGTTTTTATGTTAAATAATGATCTATAAACTTTATCTAAAGCATGTACAAAGGTGAATAGATTATATTGTCCACATACTGTATCAGTGGGCCTCTTCCCTGACCCTAACCTGACTGATTTATATTGCCCTGTCATGTTAGTTTAGCCCAAACCCCAACATCAGGGGGCTTAATACCTTAATAAATCTCTTTTCATTTTTAAATGGTTTAGATGTAGTTCATAAATTAATCAAACATAAATTAAGTATCTGTTAATAGTTAATATGGTTAATAATTAATATTAATTATTTATATTAATAAATGGTCTTTGCCATTTATAAATGATGGTTATTCTAATGTGTAACTGATATAGCTGATTTAGCTGGAGTCCAGACTACGAATTGAGGATGCAATAATCTACCTGCTCAACAGTGTCTATGCACACCTGAAAATGCCAGAGAGCACTGTGAGAGTCATGTACTTTGACTTCTCCAGTGCATTCCGGCTCTACAGGGCAAGAAACTGAAAATGATGCAGGTGGATGCTCCCACTGTGTCTTGAATTGTGGATTACCTGACTGGCAGACCACAGTACGTGCACCTGCAGCACTGCATGTTAGAAAAGGTGATCAGCATCGTGTCCTCAGAGGGGACCGTCCTCTCTTCCTACCCATTTACCCTGTTTGCCATGGCCTTCAGCAACTGCACAGACATCTGTCACCTTCAGAAGTGTTTTGATGACTCTGCAGTAGTTAGATGTTTCAAAAAGGGAGAGGAGAAGGAGTACAACTGCAGCTCAACATGGCAAAGGTCAAGGAACTGGTGGTGGTTTTCAGAAGAAGTAAGTTCACAGTGACCCGTGTTTCTATCAGATGGGTCAACATGAACACAGTGGAGGAATATAAATACTTAGGGGTGCAATTGGACAATAAACTGGACTGGACTACAAAAAACTAAATGTCCTCTACAGGAAAGGCCAGAGCTGTATCTATTCTCTGAGGCAGCTAAGGTCCTTCATCATCTCCCGACAATGCTGGAGATGATTTATGAGTCCTTAGTGGCTGGTGCCATCCTATATGCTGTTGCATGCTGACTGAAGCAGACTGAAGGTGAACGACAGCAACACTCAAATACATCCGCAAGGCCAGTCACATTGTTGGAGACAAGCTGGACTTTCTGAGAGTAGAGTCAGAGAGTGGAATGTTGGCCAGGATAAAATCCATGCTGGACAATTCTGCACATCCACTTCATGATGTTCTGGTCACCCACAGAAGCACCTTCAGTCAGAGACTCATTCCATCACTCTGCCCTGCAGAGTGCCAGAAGGAAGTAATTTTTGCCTGTGGCTATCAAACTTCATAATTCCTGTCTCTGACAGTCATTTCATTTTATTACTTATTATTTATTGTCGCAGAACCCTTTTTACTCAGTATGTAGGTATTGTTTCTCAGATAGCGTACACAAAGGAGGAAACATCATTCAGCATTAATAGAATTTATCCCAGTCCTGTTTAGCAAAATCATTGACACAGACAGAGGAAGATCTGACTTTCTATTGGGCCCTTACGTTCCGGCCATTTCTAGTGGAATAACCCCACTGAAAAGAGCAGCAAGCTTCTGCCGTCTTTCCCCTTTCATCTAAAAGTCAGTCAGCATGTCTCCCAAAGCAACCAAACCTACAGCATTACCATATAAAATAATGCTACAGTCGCTCTGTTGCTTATATGTAAAAAGAAGAAAAGAAAACAGATGTAGTTAAGTTATTTAAAATAGAATATTCAAATAAAAAGAAATTAATCTTCAACAATTTCCCTCTTTTAGTGGGTCTAAAAACCACCCTACTAATAAATTACACATATACAATATGCAGCCTAACTATATATGACCAGCGAAACCGCTCCTGGCCGTCACTTTGAGCCACTATTACAACCAAAAGATTGGAACACCAAAACAAAAAAAAACATCAAGTAAATCATTGTACATCATGTCTCGAATCAAGTATGAATAATCAGTGTTGTAGAGTCATAGGTGTGATACAGAAATACAATTAAAAATCAAAAACATATCTAATCAACAGAAACTCTAACCTAATGTCATCTGCCCTGTCTTCCAAGTAAGACATCGCACCAGTCAGGGTCAAG
Source organism: Cyprinodon brontotheroides (assembly GCA_018398635.1). Lineage (NCBI taxonomy): Eukaryota > Metazoa > Chordata > Actinopteri > Cyprinodontiformes > Cyprinodontidae > Cyprinodon > Cyprinodon brontotheroides. Next base: position 2,986,477 of record JAGKQL010000050.1, on the reverse strand, counting down.
GCGTCTGCAGGGTCCTTCCTGGCACTGCCTTTATAGAGATGCCCATGAACCCTTAACCTCTTCACCATGAAAATTAATCATGGCTACAAGGGGGGGGGGGGGTCTGTTTTTTTGAAAATTTAATCAGAAGAATTAATAAAGCAGCTAAAAATAGCAGATTAACAGCTATACTAAGACAGTCAAAGGATGGTGTACTTATCATTAGTCCTTTTTTTTTTATTTAAAAGGGCTTTGCCTCCATTTCAGGGCCTTCTCTGAAATAATCATTAATTCAACCATAGAAAAGCTTGGAACTTTTCAATTTAATTAGAAATAGGCAAAACAAGGCCTTATAACACTGTCAATTTAATGTTATTCTCATTGTAACATTGTTGAATTTTATTGTTCTCTCTATATTTTAGCTTCTTTACACTTTATCTATTTATTATTATTTCTTACTTTAGATAAAACTTCATAACCTTAAACTTCATAAGTTCTTTCAAAATCTAAACACTTACCTTTCAAGTCTACAAAATACTTGAAATAAAATGTTATACTAAATCAGATTTTAGTGCCAAACATCTGACTTAGTAGAACAATCATTATCATTCATAAGTAAAAAATTTCTGAAAAATCCCACAAAAATGTTCACTTTTTATTCAAACCTTACACTACCTTTGTATACCTCTAAAAGTAAGAATTGTGGTTCATTCAAATGTCCCAGCAGTATTTAGTATCAAATTCCATTTAATTGTATATCGTAAACCCAATCATTTCACTTCTTAGTCAGTCCGGGTAGGACAGAATATGATGTCATCACTCTGAGCACAGGATCCCCTCAGGGCTGCATCCTCAGCTCCCTGCTGTACACTCTGATGACACACGACTGCGCCCCCAGGTTCACCACTTATTACATTGTGAAGTTTGCAGACGACACCACCATGCTGGTGGGCCTCATCAGTGACGAAAACGACTGGGACTACAGATAGAATGTGGAAAAGCTGGTGGGCTGTGGTGCAATGATAACAGCTTCATCCTGAATGTGGAGAAGAAGAAGGACATTATTTGGTGACTTCAGGGGAAACCTCAACAGCTGAGCTGTTGAGGTGGTCAGCAGTATTGTTATATTTTACCTGTAGATTATGAATATATATGATTAGGGTTAACTAGAACTGGAGTTGTAGTTAAATATTTAAATCATTCAAAATGGTGGGTTTTCTTATTTGAATAATCATAACTATAACCAGGATTTTAGAGCTCTCACACTCAGGGTGGCTTCTGGACCGGCTGTTAATATCCAGTAATTCACACCAGTTTAGTGACTTAAGCTAGGCTATCAGGAGAGCTATTATTTACAGACCAAAGAAATATTGTGCCTGTTCATTCAAATGTAACCAAAAGAAGGGTGAATCTGGCCTGAGTGATAAACCACTGCTGTACAAAAAGCACAAAGACTGCGAGGTTAAAATAATGATGTCTTTATTTCTACAACCCAGGATTATAAGAAATCTAAAATCTAAGCAAACACTTCACACTACTATAAAATAAACATGACGTAAGCTAATGAATAGAGAAAGGGGAGAGGGGGCTCTAAGAGTCTGTTTAAAAGGCTTCTGGGGATTGTCCAAAGTGGGCCAAATATCAATTCATTCATTGTTGTCTGTTCAAATTAGCAGTAGATATAATGACAATAATAGGTGCAGTTAGCAAAACATGAACACATTCAGTTTAAAATTGTTAATTTTTACACATGTATTAACAGAATAGCATTCTAGTGCAGTGACAACCCTACATTCATCTAACCTAGCAAAGGAGGTGGAGCAACAAGCTGGAAAAATACCAGGGAGTGTGAATCACAAAATGGTGGACCTTATCAGGTGACCTGGAGGGTAGGGTTGGACTACAAAGGTAGGCATATATTAGCTTGTGGAACTCATAAAATGGCAGCTCCTATCCTATTGCAAAGGAGTAGGTTGGACTACAAAACTCCAGACAATAGGTTTAAAAACTCGGAAATGGCCGCCCCAACATGCTGTTGCACACAGTATAAAAGATGTACAGATTGTTAAGGTTTAACTGCGGACTGATGTAATTTTAACATTACAGAAGCTATATTTTTTATGATGGGGGATGGGTAACCATATATTTTATACACCCCGCAATGAGAAAACCTGAATTTAACCTAACTTAATATGGGTGAAAGGCGGGGTACACCCTGGACAGGTCGCCAGTCTATCACAAGTAATATGATAGCCTATTTGATATAACACATATTGGAAGATATTATGTTACCTGCAGATTTTTGGATCTGGTCAGGGGTTCAGATATGCAGACTATCTACAAAAGACTATTGACTGGTTCTGGGGATGTTAGAACAGTTTTTGTTTTGTTTTTTTCTTTTACTATTTTACATCGAGGAAACTTTTTATTTAGAATATTTTCAATAGACGCCCTGCAATGGATTGCCTACCTGTCAACGGTGTACCCTGCCTCTCGCCCATTGACTGCTGGAGATAGGCACCAAGCACCCCTCGCGACCCCACTCGGGATAAGCGTGTCAGATAATGGATGGATGGATAGATGGATGAATTTTCAATAGACTATAGCTAAAGACTTTGCATAAAGAGACTGAATTTAACAATTTGAGGAACTGTGATCTGCCTTGTTTTGGAAAGCAGAAACGAGTTACAGTACAATCCTGTGCTCTGAACAGACGAACATTAAAATATGAGATTCCACTAGGGAAGATCCCCTTCTTTGACTCTTTGATTCCTCCTGCCTCTGTGTGATACTGCTGATGACACAGGTAAAGACTTATCTTTCTGGGGGTGTGCTGTGTTTACATCTGAGAGGAAGAAGAAAAAGAAGAATCCTTGTTTGCGCATGCACACTGAGCAATTTGCTCACAATGATCGGTAGAAAATCCAATGTATGATTTTCTCCCGACCTCACAATTCCTGATAGGGAGGTGGTCGTGAGAGGCTGATCGCCCCTCGTAACCCCCTGTACACTACATGACTCATGATGCACGATCAGGCTGAAAGTCGGGCGGATCGAAAAAGATTCTGCCACCGACTGGAAAATAGTCGAAAATCGCACAGTATGCGTGGGCTTTATCCTGATAAGGTTTCAGTGCACACTTTTCTGTGTCAGAAGGATCCCCGAGCAGTTAACTTCGAACTGTGATGAGAGCACTACATGAGAACCACAATGTGGATTCAGCATCTACACTGCCATCTGACAGCATGGAGGCCAAAGGGGCTGTTGAGGAGGCCATACGATACTCTGATTGATTAATTAGATTGATGAGTGATAGAAACACTGAAAGAATTCATTATCGTCAGTGATGTTCATCATTTGTCTCTAACTTGGACCAGGATAATTCTTGATTTTAACTCATTGTGATTTTCTGTGTTTGATTCATTTTAATTTGTTTTGATGAAAAACATCAAAACATTTTGCTCCAGACCCACCAAGATCAGGTTTTATTTCAGTTGTGCCTTGATATAGAAAGACACAGAACCTGATTGGCTTAAAGGTTCTTTAATTAGTTGGTAACGATAATTGTCACATTCAAAACTGTGTTTTTTTGCTTAGATTGGCCGAGAGTGGGATTTCCCTTTTACTACCTTTTACAGAAGGTAGTGTTTTCCGGTGGAGAATGGCCAGGTCTATCCTGTGACGTCCCCTACTGTGACTGGTAATGATTGGTAAATATGGGAGGATGGTTTATCCATAATGAGCAGTCACACTTACTGTAGGAGTCCTCCAGGGGGGAGTGAGAGTAAATTAATTTGACCTTATTACAGTTATAGGCTTAGTTTACCTAGTCTAAGGTTAATTACAATAATGTGCACATAGGAAAATAAAACTGCCTTCCTATATTTAGATTAAATCCAACTTGTAGTTAAATACTGAAACTGTGGTCTTGAGTGAGAACATTTGGACTGTGAAGTTTTGATTTTGATTACCTTTGATCCCCGATTAATGCTACATCATCAGGGGGACTGTTAATTGTTTATTCCATGATTCTATGATGTTAAAAGAAACAGCGTTTAAAGTTTCTCCTCCATGAATAATATCCTGGTCATGAACGGATATGAACGAGTTTGTTTAAAAAGGTGGACATTAAAAACGTTTTATTTATTTATTTATTTACTGTTTTTGTATTATTATCATCATTCCTTTTTCCTTTTTCTATTTATTTACTTAGTTATTAATTTATTGTTTTATTTGGTTTGGGATGGACGGGATGGGGGGTGGAGGTGTGGGACCCTGTGCCCGTCCTGCTGCCGGTCCCTGGCCCTCGGGCTACAGTATGATGATGAGACTGATGGGGCCCCCCTCTCCGGAGGGGCTCTCGGGAACGGGGGTGCCTATTGGGGTCGCATGCGGGGAGCTGGCTCCCTGGGGAGTGCAGCTAGCACCCTCAGTCCTTTTGCTCCCCATCCCCAAATCCCTCAATCTGCCTGCTCCTTCACACTGCCACACATGTGGCAGGTTTTTGGGAGGGGGTGCGTTGGACTGGGAGGCCCACCTTCTGGCCTTATGTCCCCCACCCCAATTTTATTTTTATTTTGCATTTTAGACACTTCCATCTGGGGTGGCTTATTTCATGGAGCCTCACCACGGTCGGCCTCCCTCCATCCCCTCTCGCATCTAGACATTGAGGGGTCCAGGGTTGTCGAAAGGGGGGGCCATGCTTGGCACTGCCTATCTACCGGAGGGGGGTTGGACTGTGCCGGACACCTCTTGGTACCCAGCTTTAATTAAGCATCTGAGAGCAACACTCCACATCTGGAGCGGGCTTAGGGGAGGATGGGGTCTTCACACTTGATGCTTCCCTGCCTCCGGAGCTCTGGGAGGCCAGGAGGAAGAGTGAGCCACCTGGCCAGTAGTTTTGGCTGGGGCTTGACTGGGGCCTAGGTGGCCTGTTGTGGTGAATCAAAGGGCTGTCGCCCCTAACTCTCCCCAAAAGGTTGGTTGGAAGGGAGGGAGCGAAGTGACATCTATGGAGTAGGGTTTTTTTTCTTTTTTGGGGCGGTTCTGGGTTGGGTGACAGCCTGGCGCTGATGGTGGGCCCCGGTCCCGGTGGCTCTCTGCTGGGGGTGATCCGGTCCGTGATGCGGGGTGGGTGGCCGGCTCTCTCGAAGCAGGAAATAGGATGGGTTGCTGTGAGGGTATGCAAGTGCTCCCCTCACGCCCCATCCGGATTTTAGGTTCACCAACCACCGGTGCCGCCCGGGTCTTTGGTCCCTGTATGTGGATGTAAGGTGTTATATGTGTGAGAATGTGTGTCCAGCTTTTATTTTATTTATTTATTGTTATTTAGTTATTTACTTATTTATTTATTTATTTAGTTATCTACTTCAGGGTGGCTGGCTGCCGGTCGGACCCCGCGGACTCAGCCTCCGCGGCTCCTGGGGGCGCCGGCATGGACGGTGGCTGGGGGGCTCTCTTGGGGGCTGCCTCTCCTCCTCCCTTGAAGGGGGTCCGATTTCCGTCCCTGGCTCCCTCCTTGGTGCCTTCGCTCTTGGGGTCCCTTTGGGCGCCTGGGGCTTTGGGTCTCCCGGCTCTGGACTGTGCTCTGGGGGGTGTGCTTCTCCAGCTCTCCACAACCACTATTAAGCATTTATTCTATGGATAAACTTTACATGCACAAGTTCACCCTCACAAACAATTACATGTGCTTGGTTCCAGGTACTCAGAGACTACCTCCATACAGAAAGCCCACATCCCTATCTTGGGTAAGACAGAGTGCATGTCAGATTTAATAATATTACTTTAGCTTATAGTTTTTCAAGGTGTTGATTTATTGTATGTCTCGTACCATGTGTTTTATTGTGCTGTTTTCTTTTTTCATCCTAGCATAGGTGATGAAGCAGACTGAAAATGTTTTGTCATTGTCTCCCTTTCTCTTCTTTTCTTTTCATCTTTCTTTCTTTTTCCCTTTCTTCTTCTATTTTTCTGCTCTATTTACATTGCAGTGTCCATATAAACTGTAAACATCCTGAATAATTATAATAAAGCAATTTGTATGCATGAAAAAAGTGGAGCAATATGGCAATTGCTATACTGCTACACTTGTGAAAGTAAAATCTGTTGGGCTCTTGACATCAAGACAATTATTCTTATTGCCACACTGCTGACAGGACACTGTAAAAAAAAAAAAAAATCCGCCACCTTTCAGGGTATGTTAGGTTAATTATCATTGATGATGTGTGAGAGGTTTAATACACCTAAATATTAGCTTCTGCTCTGTGTTAAAACGATGTTTTCCACAATAGTTTATCTAATTAAGACAGTTTGGTGTTCTTTGCTCCACTTGCTCTCTTCCACAGGTGGTTTGTTGCTGAAAGGTGGGCATGAAACAGCACCTGCGGCTAGTTGGGGCTGCTCTGCTGAGCTTAAGAGGAACAGTCAGCTGGAGGAAGGCAGAGTGTTAAACCATTGTGGTACAACAAGGCCTCTGTCGGACTGTAAGATCTTTAGATAACTTGATGTTTTGGATTCCTGATTCTAACATGTTTCCTGTGTTGTGATTTTATATTTATATTTCAGATACTTTAAGATGTGTTTATTGGGATGGTAAAATATCTTATTTATTCAGATAAGCAGATATTATTTTGGCTGTTATATATTGTTCGTTTACACAGCCCTACTAACTGTGTGTTAGAACAATAGATGAAGAGTGATGCATTGACAAAAATGCATTTTCCTTTTTTAATGAGCATATTCCAGTTTAGCGGCTCTCAAGTAAGACTAGTAAAACTCAACTAAACTAAGCTAAACTACTATGTACAAAAGAGGAAGGGAAGCATGGTTGAAACCATATTACAGTTTTATTTATTTATTTATTTATTTATTTATTAGTTTATTTGATAGGGACAAGTATGTTTCATGCATCATGTCACACACTACAACATTTTAGCTACGACTAATTACCTCAATGTCTGTCCCCTAGTTAGGCTTTTACACGAAACACAGTGACTGTACACAAGAACAACAAGAGCAAATTACACATTAAAACATCACAGAAATAAAATCAGGTCAGTTAGGTTATTAATGATCACATGACTGACCTCTCAATAAAAAGTCTTTAAGTTTGTGTTTAAAAAGGACCCAGTTTGACTCTCCCTTCAGTTCTGCAGGTAATGTGTTCCATGTTTTGGTGGCTTGTGCAATGAAAGCTGATTGACCGAAAGAGGTTTTGCGTCTGGGAACTTGACAGTTTCCACTGTGGGCTCCTCTTGTGACTGAGCCCACAGCTCTGAGAGGAATTACACAGTCGCTCAAAACCTTAGGGGCCTTATCATGCAAGCATTTGTGAACCAGTTTTAACTGAGCAAATTTCACAAAGTTTTCGAAATTCAGCATTTTTAAATTGTTCAGACTAACACAGTGATGAGACCTGACTGGTTTTTTATCTAAGATTTTTATAGCTCTATTATAGATCATCTGAAGAGGCTTGATAGTAGTGCTTGTGGCCTGTGACCAAGAACTAATGCAGTAACTTAGATGTGAAAAGATCATGGAGTGCAGAAAACTGTGAGCAGCGTGAAACGGTAGGGAATCTCTAATCAGTTTGAATGTGTACAAGTTTGCTTTTGTCACTCTGGACACTTTTTTTACATGGCTGTCAAATTTCAATTGTGAGTCAAGTATTAGTCCTAGATACTTGATTTCTGAGACCTGCTGGATTCTAGCTCCATTTATCTGTAAATTTAGTTCTTGAGATATGAGCTTGGTCCTAGAAGAGAAACAGACAGACATAGTTTTTTTAACATTCAGAGACAGCCCTGCATTATGGAACCACACTGACACAGTTTGTAGATGTCCTGACAGTTCATTAGAAACTGCTTGCACAGTCTTTCCACGAACATAAATTACTGCATTGTCTGCATATAACTGAAAACCTGCTGTTGGACAAGACTCTGGCAAGTCATTTATGTATAATGTAAATAGTAGAGGGCCAAGGATGGATCCCTGTGGCACTCCTGTATTTATCTTTAAAAATGATGATTTTTCATTGTTTATTGTGACACACTGCTCTCTTCCTTCTAAGTAGGATTCAAACCACTGTAAAGTTTTCGGTGAAAATTTTAATTTGGATAATTTTGCAATTAGAATTTTATGATTTAACGTATCAAATGCCTTTTTGAGATCCAAAAAGACTGCGCCTACTATTTCCCCGCTGTCTATTGCCAACTTTATTTGTTCAACAAAATAACAGTTTGCTGTATCCGTAGAATAATGAGGTCGGAAGCCAAACTGTAAAGGATGTAAGATTTTATGATACTGTATGTACGCCATTAACTGATTGGAGACTATTTTTTCTAACACCTTAGAAAATACAGGCAGGATGCTTATAGGCCGATAGTTACAGGCCTGGTCTTGGGATCCTGACTTAAAGATAGGCATAACTCTAGCCTGTTTCCAGGGTGCAGGGAATTGCCCGCTCTCAATGGACAAATTAATTACATGCGTTAGAGGTTTTATGAGTGCATTTTTGTTTCGCTTTACGAAAGCAGTATTAATGTGGGAGAGATCCATGCAATTGCTTTGTTTAATTGTATTTATGGCATCAAGCACAACGGATTCACTAGTCTGCTCTATGGAGAATGTTGTGCCTGATGTAACCTGTTGTTGAATTGGTCTTGTAAGGTTTCCAAAATCAAACTGTTGGACCAGCTCCTCCACAGATGACACAAAATAATTATTAAATTCCTGGGCTATTTGTTTAATGTCTCTTATCTGCTGGTCTCCAATTTTAAGCTCAAACATTTTTGTTGTACTCTGTGGTTTTACAATGCTATTTATTTGTTTCCACATTATAGATGGACTTCCTTTGGCTTCTGTTATTGTAGATATGTAATATTCTATTTTTGCCTTTCTTAAATTTTTTATGACACGATTTCTTAAACTTTTATATATGTTGATATCAGTATTCAATTTACTTTTAAGTGATTTCTTCAAAGCCATGTCTCTCTCTTTCATCAATCTCCTGATGTCACCATTAAGCCACGGTAAAGATCTTTTTTTTAAATGTTTTGGTTTTTTGAGGAACTTAGAAATTACTTCTTCCAAACTACTTATTAATTCTTTGCAACAGTTGTGGACATCCTCATTTTCCAAAATATTGCTCCAACTGATGCCATTTAATTCATTGTCTAAAACAGGGAAATCGCGCTTAAAAATAGTTAATATATTTGATTTAATATTGTTAACATTTTGGAGGCGTTTTTTAGAAAGTTTTCTTGCTATCAAAATCATATTGTGGTCTGACAAACCGGTTAGAAAATTGTATGATTTTAATATTCAATCTTCTTTATTAGAGAATATTAAATCAATTTGGGTCTTTGAAGACTTTGAGATCCTTGTGGCACCTTTCATTATCTGGGTAAAATCAAACTTTGTCATTAGGGTCTTAAGTTTTTTCCTTTTGCTAGAATTAAGCCAGTCAATATTAAAATCACCCAGTATGATAACTTCTGACTTATGGGCAACCATTTTCAACAATTTATCTAGTTCACCATAAAACATTTCATTGCAAGAAGGGGGATTATATAAAACCACAATTAAAAAGTGCATGCTTGATGACAGTGATACTTCAACACAAATATGCTCAATGTTTACATCATGTTCAAAAGTGACTTCAGTGCACTTAAAAGAGTCTCTTAAGTAAATTGCCACTCCTCCTCCTTTGCCTGTTTTCCTATCAGTTCTATAAAGACTATATCCTGGAATATCAATTAGATTAGAGTGAATTTTACTGTTGAGCCATGTCTCACTTAAGGCTAAGAAGTGCAAATTTGACTCTATCAATAATGTCTTAATCTCATCATGCTTTGGCAACAAACTCCTGATGTTCAAATGTGCCCCAAATATACCCTTCGGTTTACTATTTTTGTCCCATATAACTTTAGCGTGGTTCACTGTTGAAAAAATCCGTTGAGATGAGTGTTTACTCACTACTACTCCTGTTGTAGGTTTCTGTCCAGCTCCGTTCTGCTCTGTAGGGTTAGAAACCGCTCCAGTTGATATTAATGGTGATGGTCTATCCCGGCTCCTCGTTTTTATTGAGGGGGGAAAAAATATTCGGCCGTTGTCCTCTTGTGATGTGATTTCCCTCTCTTCGCACACTATTGGTGTGGCCCGCCGCTCTCCCGGTGACTCGCCTCCGGATGACACCTGCGTAGTCCAGCGGCCCATGGCGGCTGACCCTGCCTTTCTCACCGGTGCGGCCGCACCTCCAGCGCTCTCCACAGCCTCCCTCCTGGGCAACAGGACGCGACCCTCCCCGAGTTGCAATGCATCCATTTCAGGCATATTCAGCATATCCACAGTGGTGTCGGAGCGGCGGGGCAAGATCAGCCCGAGTAAAGCCGGCTCAGACACATGCGCTGTCACCGCCTCCATCGCCGGCGGCTCAGACGCGGCTGGACCTGGTCCCATCAGCTGCGAGATGTCGCCAATGACAGCCGGGCCGGGGTTGAGGTGAATATCCCCTGCTAACAGTATTAGCAAGGAAAGCAGTTTAATTATTTTTGTCCATTTAGTTGTGTTCTTCTTCTGGGTGTATGGAGTGTCCGGGTTTGTATTGCGTTCAAATCTTGCTTCATCGTGGTTCAGGATTGTTGTGAAAATGATAAAATGTCCATACTCAAACTTGTTTTGGCTGGAGGTAGGCCTAACCTGGAATCCTTCATATGACTCATGTTGTACTGTCTTAACTTTGACATACATGTGTGCGGTTGGGAGCAACAATAATCCAGCGCAAAACAAAAGTAGGGCATAACTCAATCGTTGTGCGCGCTGTTGAGAGATAAGCTTTGCATTGTTTTGGTGGCGTCCCTCGTGTCTTGCGCTCCCTCTTGTTTTAGGCGGTTGGATATTTTTCCAAAGGTCTGGAAGTTTAGGCACAAGGAGTGTATGGAGAAACACATAGAGTCCAAGCAAAACGGAGCCTGACAAACCGCATTGAAATGAACTAATCTGATGTTCACCAACACCATCTCTCTGCCAAACCGCCTCTTGCGCCATCTTCATGGTGGTTTCCCAACCACCATGAAGATGGATCTTGTGTTTGGAACCAAAGTTTCTCTGGAAAAATTTGGGATATGATTAAATTAGCTTTTCACAAATTTTAAAGAAATTGCAATGTTTTCAGACCAACTCACAATGCAAATCGATGAGGTGAATAAAACATTAGTTGGCCAAATAATGTTTTATTGAATGATTTGCTTAATCAGGAACGAATAACCTTTAGTTAAATGATTATTTACCCTCTTTGAAATAGCTAGCAATGAATAGACATCAGGGTTCCACTAAATGACTCTTGGTCATACTTGGTAATCGAAATGTAATGACCATCTGAGAAACACATGAACACTGATGTTATATCAGTGTTTAACCCTTAGTGAATAAAGCTTGTCCAATCTTCAGGAACAGCTCAAAACATATTCCTGTAGCATATTGTAGCATGCAGTCTATTCTGTTAGCTTTGACTTTTACTCATCAGTAGAACAACTTGTTGCTTGTTCTGTCCCTAATAATGCCAGACCTGCAAACCTTTTTGTCCATGTCCATTTGAGGGCTTGAGTTTCAATCCAGTTGCAGCTCAGCAGTCAGGGCAGCAAGCAACCAGGGGTTTTCTTTGTCTCAGTCTCTTCACATAGCTTGAAGTCCTGCTTTGTCTCAGTCGTTCCATCAAGACAGGGTAGGCCTTCTCTCCAGTCTGGCTCTATAAGTTCTGAAACTCAAGAGAAATGTGTTGCAAAAGGCCTGTTTTGCAGCAGTTTGTTCCCTGAGGAGTTTCCCAGGAAAAATACCTCCATTGACACTGCGTTATATATATTGTGGAGGGTTACTTTTTCAATGTTACCTCATGTTTAATCGAATCACCGCGCACTAATGCCTTGGACCACTGCCAAGATTTTGTTTGCTTTTACGGGTTATTAACAGGAAGGGCTCTCAGATAGCAGGCTGCAGCTCGCTTCCCCAGACTGCCAATCATCTTCGGAAACTTACACCTTTGAGAGCTTTCTTAAATGAATTTAAAGACAGTGTTTTCGGACGTAAGTTTTCCAGTGCAGCAGTCTTGCCAGTTGTTGCTGTTAAAACAAAGCAGATGCTGCACGTGCCGGATTTTGCAGTAGAGTTGCACACTTTAGCCGCCGGTTTGGGAGAGGCTTCGGCTACAATTAGAGGTTGTGTTTTTCCAGGCACTTGATGAAAGCGTTAAATGACGAACTGGCTGTGAAAAGCAACTGGGTGGAGTCACCGTTTAGAATCACTGGTCAACAACTTGTCACCAATCAGCGCCGACCCAATACATACACCCACCCAACTCACTACTCCTGAGGGAGAGAAATTGGTGGATCTCAGTTTGGTCCCCGAGATCTATCATGACCTGTGCCAGGTTTCTTCAATAAAAGCAAGGCCTGTTTGTTGCCACCGCACAAGCCTATGACTTTGCACCATTAATCTTTTACCGTTGCGCTCATCTACCCACCAGTCGACTGTACAACTTCTCGAGGTCGGAACGTCCAGACGGCTTGAAAAATACATTGGAGAGGATCCCCTCAGTGCAGGGTTGATTCTTGCTTCGTCCTCTTCCAGTTGGCCTCTGGGTTATTTTTTGAGGGTAAGAATGATGGATCCCTCAGTCCATGTATCAACTACCGAAGGCTAAACCAGAACACCATAAAAGAACAAGTATCCTCTACTGCTGCTGTCTTCTGCTGGCAGAATGTGTGGCAAACATGTAGTCATTTTCACTAAACTTGACGCTGCGTATCCCGTGAATGATGTCCTACGGGACTTCGCTTAATGTCTCTGTCTTTGTGTATCTAGACGATATTCTGATTTCGAGATCCCGCAGATCCAGTCCAACACCAACATCATGTCTGTCAGGTTTTGTAATGCTTGCTCTAAAATAGTTTTTTTGTTAAGGCTGACAAATGTGAGTTTCATAAGTCCTCAGTCCCCTTCCTCGGACCCATTCTTGAAGGTGGACAAGTTAGATCTGATCTGCACAAGGTCAAAGCTCTAGCTAAGGGGTCTAACTCCTCTCCACTCCTTTTGTTTGTGTTACGGGTCTCAAGCACAATGACCACAATAACAAAGAGAATCTGAAAAATAAAGGTTGAGTCTTAGAGTAATGAACACAGGAACACTCAAGTCTTCATCCAGGTTAGATATATTAGGTCAATTCAACACACAAAATTTACTATCAGTACATTTTTTTTGTCCTGTTTTGAATAACAAATAGAGTCTAGATAAAGTCAATTTACATGGATCTCCACCTGCAATTACAGCATTTGTTATTACTGCTTAGTACAGTTTCAGTTGACTTACTAACTACACAAGGCCTGCAAACATAATTTCAGTCTCCAATGAACATAGTGCAAAATTTGGGATTTGCCATTTACAATCATAAATTCAATAAACTTATTCAGGTATAAACACTGCTCTTTAGAATATATGCATATCAACCTTTACATCACGGCACCAGAGCATATATGTGATAAAGCATTTATAATTTTAAGCTCACTAAGCTCATTCAGATGTGGACAATGTACTTTAGAAAATATGCTAATCACTTTAACATCACAACTTCTAACCAAATTTCCATGCAATAAACCAACATTTATGCAACATGGTAATCACTTTCAAACCTGAACAAATATTCTGGATTCTTTAAACACATTTGAGTTCCATCAAGAGCCTTCTCAAATAATTTGGAGCGATCTGTAGATTGTAAAAAAAACCTTAAAACCATCTGATTTTACTATCAAAGAGAATACATCTCAAATACCAACGTAGGTGCGAACTCTCGCGAGAACAATGCGGGGTCTCATCCAGGGCCGTTTCTCACCAATCACGGGAATGCGAAGTATGTACACGAGCACGCAAAGCATGTATGTGTGCATTGGAACAGAACCGTACTCGTGACGCTCATCACATGCAATGTTTCTTTAGCATTTCTTTAACAGTCAAAACTATTTATTCCCCACACAAAACATTTTGAAAACAATCATTTTTTTGAATTTTAAGGCTTAAAAAACATAAAAAAAATTACCGAACCGCAAAAAACGCCATCAGAACGAGCGGTAGTTCACACATAACTAGACCGAGAGAAATGCACTACATACGGGGTAACATTAGCCCTGGCTAAAGGCCGGGTACTTCGGAGGTCTGTGGTCACTTTGGTCCGCTCACTCCATTCTTTTTTTATTTACTAACTCTAAACAGGCCACACAGGGAGGCTTAAATGTATAATGTTATCGCATCAAACGATTTCAAAACGTGACTTTTGAAGAACAACAGCAGCAGAAAAGCGGAATGTTTAACTTAACACTGTGAGGCGCTGTCACCCGAATCGCTGCTGCCACAAGCATTCTAGGGAAGCGGTCAGTCTGAAGAACGCACAAGTCTGCTCTGATGCATGCTCGATAAAGAGAGTAGGCGAGAACAACATCCGGGGATTTGTGCGTTCTCGATCTGGCGTTCTCGAGAATTGAATGGTACTCGGCTGAGGCTGATGACGTGTCACAAGTACACGAGCACACGAGAACCCTCAAGAACACATATTGAGAAACGGCCCAGGTTAGATATAAGGGGGACACAGGGGTGCCTCCATAATTAGCAACCGGAATGAACGACCATAGTGTCAAAAGTTACGCCTACCCTTTTCTCTCCTTTACCCACCAATATTCACCCAGGAAAACATCTCCTAAATGTAAGATAATGTTTGAATCGATTACTGCTGTATGTTTTTTTTCATACTAAACATCTATATGATAAAAATTTAATTTTTTCCCCTTTTGATCCATAAAGTAATAATTCCAAATGTGGTTGCAAATATTTGGGTGCACCACATTTGGGGTCCAGAGGCTGAGGCCTCTTTTGATTAACTCAAGATCAATTTCTTTCACGCCCCCATTCTAGTTCATCCTGATCCTAGTAAACAATTCTTCTTAGAGATTGATGCCTCAGAGCGCTCCTTTCTCAGCAGTCTGACCAGAAACTCCATCCGTGTGACTTTTTTTCTCGTCGGTTGTCTCTAGTCGAACGTAACTATGATGTAGGAGATTGTGCCTGCTAGCCATAAAACTAGCTTTGGAGGACTGGTGACATTGGCTGGAGGGTTCCAAGCAGCCCATAGTCCTCTGGACGGACCAGAAGAACCTCTCATACCTGCAGTCAGCTTGATGTCTGAACCCCCAACATGCTGCTGGTCACTCTTCTTCTCCCAATTTAATCTGTCGATTACCTTCCATCCTTAATCCCATAATGTAAAACCTGATGCTCTGTCCAGACTTCATGCCCCCCAACAACAAGAGGATGAACCTGCGACTATTCTGCTCCCCTCTTGCATCTTTGGAGCCATTCGTTGGGAATTAGAAGATCAAATCAATTAGGCATCGTAGACCGGTTCTCCAAATCCTGCCACCTCCTCTCCATTCATAAGCTGCCCAACGTAGGACAAAAGGGGCAAGCTATTGGCCGCTAGCTTCAAGAAAAAATACCCTGTAGAATTTGTCTCTCCTAACCGGTATGAAGCAAAAAGAGATTGAATTGTTCTGCACATTGGTTTTTAAACTGTATGGTGGTGGGGGGAGCAGCGCTTGCATCACAGTTTTTCCTCCAGCTGATTCGCTTCTTCGGGTGTGATTTGGTTTGTGCAGCTGCCCACCTTTCAGCAGTCACGGGGGCTATTGTTAATCATACCAGCTGTAAGCTCCTTAAAGAGACATGATCCCAGTCACAAAGGAGGTGGTGCTTGACAGTCACTTGGTGGTCAGGCATAATCATGTGTTCATGCAGTCTTGTGTAACAACAGCAGCCCAATATTCCTTGGTGCATGGAAGGGAGTGACATTGTTGCGTCACTAGGTGGCAATGCTATTGCCAGCACAGCCAGCCCATTCACGCAAAGGTTCTGGGAGTTATGCCAGGTAGGATTCCATCAGTGTTTTGTGTTTTACTTTTCCATGAAATGTAAGCGCCGTTGCGCTGTCCGGAATAATGCTTGAATATTGCGCTGCTTCTGCATGTTGTGGCGGTTTGTTCATGCCAATTGTTGATCTGTTTTTTTCAACTGGGGTCTGCCGTTGGTTGGGAGTGCTATTGACTTTGTTGGTTTTGCTGTTTGATATCTGAGTCGGATGTGGCTGTGGGGGAGCCGAGCATGCTAGCGTGGGCTCAGGGAGCTGGACAGGGAGGAGAAGTAGTTTTAAGAGAAAATGGGCCTTTATCTGAATCAATTTGACTGTATGATCTGGTTGAACTGTAAGTGCCTTGAGATGACATGTGTTGTGAATTTGGCGCTATATAAATAAACTAGATTGAATTGAAATTGTTTATGTTATTGATTGATTTTGTTCATTATTGTTTGAGTGAGGGATTTATTTTTTTTACATAATTTATTATTGATTTATTCAATCTTGATTATTGTTTTCAATGAGGGATTTATTTTTTTACATACTTTATTACTGATTTATTTAATGTTGATTGTTGTTTGAGTGAGGGATTTATTTCTGTACATGGTTTCGTATTGATTTATTTAATGTGTATTAAATTTTGATTATTGTTTGAGTGGGAGATTTATTTAATTCCATCTTTGGTTTTAGTTTTACTTTTGCCTGAAGGGTGTCCTGAAGCCGATTGCTGAGGAAAATTACACAATAACAATCCCTCTCATCTTGTGCTTCTTTTACTCCATGATACTCCACCCAACAACAAAAATCTGAACGCAGAGTCTCGGGGAGGTGCAGAGGGGCCAGCAGCGGACAACAGAGGGAGTGGGTTACATGCACATCATAGACAACCACGCTTGGACTGTAAACACCATCTTACTGTTCAAAAGGGCACAGAAGTCCTTGTACTTCCTGCAGAGCTTGAGCAGAGCCCACCTGCCCCCAACTAATCCTTACGATCCTCTACAGAAGCAATATAGAGAGCAGTCTGACCAGCTGTCTCACTGTGTAGTATGATTACCTTATAGTTAGAGAGGCTCAGGTTACCCTGAGCTATCTCCTTAGTTATGCTGCTATAGGCTTAGACTGCTGGGGGACATAGGGACCCTTTTTTGATCATTCTCCTTCATTCTATCTCTATTCTCCCTCTCTGCAGAATGTGTTAGTTAAATTTCTAACGCTATTCTCTCTCTGCTTTTTCTCATAGTAGCTTCAAACGGTCTGTTCCTGTTTGACTGTGACACCATCCTGGAAAGATATATCCGTTGTGTTGCTCCGTGTGAGAAAACGGCTTGCCAGCCCCCATCTCACGTCAGAGGAGGAGTAAGCAGATGACTTGCAAAAAGGTGGTAAGAACCAGCGGACAACAAAATTCCAGTTCAAAAGCGGTTTATTTACCGGTGTGATGGTGAAGACAACAAAAAAAACAAAACAAACAAAATACTTTCAAACAAAGAAAAAAAAAACAACCAATACAAAACACTGACAGCCTCACAGCAAGCTGACTTTAAATATAGTCTCTAAGCAGACCTTCAAAAGCAGTTTCTCCAACCAGTCTCTCCTAGCAGCCCTCTCAAGCCATTGTGACTGTGCTCTTAAATAACTAGCCAATTGGGGACAGCCTCCAACTGAAAGTGTTGCAAATCCCCAAAAGCACAGTTAACATTGTAGAAAAAAATTCAGACAATAGCATCATTCATACAAAAACATACATAATTATTAAATAGTTTAACCATGCTAACAGTCCCAATTCACCTCCTAATTACCATGCAAACAATTATTCCATACATTGAAGTCCCACTTAACACCCCTGTCCCCACAAAGTCTTTTCCAATGCCCTCAGACAATGGATAAGAGACTGGCTCCAATGCGGTATGTGTTTCCACACGGACCAGTATGCTGACGGACCAAGGGCGAGAAAGTGTAATTTCACTGGGAAGTTTTATTGCCGACTATGGAATGTATACTGAAGCTGACGCAGTGGGTACCTTCAGAGTTTGCTATGCTGGTGAGTAAGTAAAGTGTTGAATGAAAGGTGTTGTAATTTCAGAACTAGCGTAAATTACTGGGTGAATTGTTTGGAACTGCCTCCGCCATGACGGCCGGTATGTGGTGCATGCTGGGAAACGTAGTAAAGGACGCAATGCTGAGTGTGATAGATGGCGGCTACACTTTGGGAACAGAGGGGGAAAATGGCTCAGTTTTCACACTCTCATAAACACCTTTGTTTATAGATGTTCGAGATTGGCCTGTTTTTCAGTCTAGTCCTGTTTCTCTGACTATGACTGGTTGGATGTGCTCTCTTCAGCCTCTGACATCGGAGCTGGCTTGGAGCCTGCCTGCCTGGCTGTGTGTTTCCTAGACAGGCCACCTGTTAAGCTGGTTTACACTTGCCTTTTACCCTGCTTCTACTGTTTGTGTGCTTCTGTTTCCTTGTACCCCAGTTGGCCTTGGCAGATGGCCGTTCACACTGGGAAAGTCTGGTTCTGCTGGAAGGTTTCTTCCTGTTGTGTTGAGTTTTTCCTTCCACTGTCGCTACAAGTATGCTTGGTGTGAGGGACTGCTCTTCGAGTCAATGAGTCGAGCGCGACAACTACTTTTCCTTAGATACAGGGAAACTTTGAATCAATTTTGACTGTATGATCTGGTCGAATTGTAGCAGTGAGCTTGAGATGACGTTTTGTGAATTGGCGCTATATAAAATAAAACTGAATTGAATTGAAAATTTAGTGCCTCAGACTTGAAGAACTTGAAAGGAGTGGTAAGAACAGCAGAGAGGATCATTGGGGCTCCCCACCCCGTAAAATGAAACATTCAAATCCCAGCGCTGCACGTCTTTAAGAGCCCGTAACATCATCAGTGACCCCTCACACCCACACCATGGGCTGTTCTTCCTGCTGCCCTCAGGGAAGAGGCTTCGCAGCAGGACCATCAGTAATTCTGTAACAGCTTTTTTCCCACTGCCATCAGACTGCTGAAGTGCTGAAAAAATCAAATTGAGTCACAAATCATATCGTATTTTATTGCTATTGTAGTATTTCATGCTGTGTAAAGCATCCCTGGCTTTAAACATTTCTGCTTTATCTGTAAATAGGCATTATAAAACATAAACTTTAAAGCACTTACTTGTTTGCAAGTTGCTATATCTTAATTTGTGTAATTAAAACTGCAATATGTCAATAAAATGACCCCTCAATGGTCAGGCTTATTTCAGATAGGCACTTAGACAAGAGTACAGTAACTAAAGTTTGAATAGGAGATAACTATCCTTGTCATCTGAAAGAAAGTGATAGGGTCCTGTATCTTATGATGCATAGCTGACTTGATTAGTGAGGCACAATAGGTCTAGGTATGAGCCTGAGATGATGATTTAATACTACAGTCGTGGCAAAAAGTTTTGAGAATGACTCAAAGGTTGATTTTTACAAAGTCTCTCAACTTTGTTTTTTCTTTGGTCCGTTGTGTCTATATTGCCCAGATATATTGTATTTTCCAGCGTAGCCGGCAGAAACATGACAAGTCAGTCCACCCTATCAAATCAACAGACTCATGCAAAACATCCCAGTCCAAATGATGTTCCCTTCCAGCTGTTATTTACGAGAAAGACAGTGCCTGTTGTACAGGAACTGCTCACATAACTGACAGCAGCAAATGGTGATGTGGGGAGGAGCTTAAAATACATTTGTGATGACTAAGTAGAATGTTTCTGTTATACTTCATTATGCAAGAGCTGTGGGAAGAGTAGTCATTTTAGTCGTGCAGCATGTTTCTCTCCAAATCATAAACAGAAGATTTTAGAGTGATGTTATATAATCTGTTACTTTGAAGAAAACATGTAAACTAATGCATAACTGTGAAGATAATTAATGGTTCTTATTCTATTTATATTTTTAACTTATAAAAATATAAAAAACCACTTGTTACACAGAAGGGTGGTTAGATCTTTAACTGGGAAGAGGAAGACATGGGGTTCCCTTGTATCCCTCTGTGCTGGATAGCCTAAACCAGATAATAAGCACTTACAGCAAAGTTACGCACATTTTTACATGGCCTGTAATATAATTATATTCATATGGTCAGACCAATTACAGTTTAGTCCAACTTCCATAATTTCTTTAGGTGTTATCCTCATTTATGAGGCTAAACGTTTTTCAGTTTCTTTTTTTTTCTGTTTAAATCATCCAGTACAGGTTGAATCTTTTAGAAGAACATTAGGTTTGATGCTCCTTTTGAATGTAATTAACCAAATAGAGCCACATAGCATTTTTTGGGGCAAGTTGTAGTGCTTTTTGTTTGTTATAGTAGTTCAAATATTCACATGTAGCCACACACCTTCAAGCAATGGTCATTTTTATACATCCCAAAGCTTGTGTGAACCATACTATTGCAGGTTTAGTGTTTTTGAGTAGACAGGGTTTAAAAATGAGACTCTAGTAAATAAAAAAAGAAAAGAGCTAAAGCATGTAGCACTGTATGTCCAGCGGGGGCAGCATACAAGAGTTCAAACGGCTGGTTGGAAATGGACGGTTTCCTGCGTGATTCCTGTGTGATTCCCACGTGAATCACGTTGTATTTCCTGAGGCCAGTTTTTTTATTTCAAAAAGAACTGCAATGTACCCGGACAACCACCAGGTGGCGCTTGGGACCTCTGCCGTGCTGAGGGTGACGTTTGTGGGCCTGCAGTCAACTGAAAAGCAGGTTTATTGGGGATCTTGGTGTGATACTGTGCTATTTTATTTTGTTTTTGATTAAAATAAAGTTAATGAATTAATTTAACATAAGATTATGCAGTCAAGTGACTGCATAATCTTATTTTATGAAAATGGTTGCGTAGTTATAGATACACCTCCGATCTTATCTGAGAACTGTTATTTCTATTTATCTGCATCGCTATTATTTAATGAAAAATAAAATTAATTAAGTTGGAGCCGGGGATACGGACTGTAGCGCAACCAGAGAAAGGCGACAGAGACAGTGCTGCGGCTGGTGATGTTGAAATTAAAATCATATCCAAAGTTGATTCCTCATTAAGATAAGCCAAAGTTATTCAAAAGGGTATGTAAGAAAATATATTTTCTTTAGTTTTGTAAAATATAAGTGCCGTTGAAAGCTTTGTTTTTGTGTGTTACTTTCTTGCCGTGCAATACGTGACACCCCTCCCAGTCTGGTCAAGTAGCAGACTGGGAGGGCTGTCACGTGTTGCGAACTTATAGCGCAGTGGTTAAGCTGAGTGGTGTGTAGACTAACAGCTTGTGGGTTCAATCCCAACTGTGGCCGAGTTGCCTTAAATTTTTTTTTTTTTTTTTTTATAAAGTAATGAAAGTTAGAATGAAACCAGGTTTTCTATTTTTGAAACAACAATTGGAGTTATTCGTTGGACATTCACGCATGAGCCTGTATAAAAAGAGGAGCTGACCAGCTCCTTTAGTCAGAGACTTGCAGTAGACACCGTGTCTGTACGTTTGTGGCCCTGCAGTCAACTGAAAAGCAGGTTTATTGGGGATCTTGGTGTGATATTGTTCAATTTTATTTTGTTTTTGATTAAAATAAAGTTAATGAATTAATTTAACATAAGATTATGCATAATCTGATTTCATAAAAATATTTTATGATAATTGTTGCGTAGTTATAGATACACCTCCGATCTTATCTGAGAACTGTTATTTCTATTTATCTGCATCGCTATTATTTAATGAAAAATAAAATTAATTAAGTTGGAGCCGGGGATACGGACTGTAGCGCAACCAGAGAAAGGCGACAGAGACAGTGCTGCGGCTGGTGATGTTGAAATTAAAATCATATCCAAAGTTGATTCCTCATTAAGATAAGCCAAAGTTATTCAAAAGGGTATGTAAGAAAATATATTTTCTTTAGTTTTGTAAAATATAAGTGCCGTTGAAAGCTTTGTTTTTGTGTGTTACTTTCTTGCCGTGCAATACGTGACACCCCTCCCAGTCTGGTCAAGTAGCAGACTGGGAGGGCTGTCACGTGTTGCGAACTTATAGCGCAGTGGTTAAGCTGAGTGGTGTGTAGACTAACAGCTTGTGGGTTCAATCCCAACTGTGGCCGAGTTGCCTTAAATGTTTTTTTTTTTTTTTTTTTAAAGTAATGAAAGTTAGAATGAAACCAGGTTTTCTATTTTTGAAACAACAATTGGAGTTATTCGTTGGACATTCACGCATGAGCCTGTATAAAAAGAGGAGCTGACCAGCTCCTTTAGTCAGAGACTTGCAGTAGACACCGTGTCTGTACGTTTGTGGCCCTGCAGTCAACTGAAAAGCAGGTTTATTGGGGATCTTGGTGTGATATTGTTCAATTTTATTTTGTTTTTGATTAAAATAAAGTTAATGAATTAATTTAACATTGGGACTGCATAATCTTATTTCATGAAAATATTTATAGATAGATTGATAGTAGTTATAGATACACCTCCGATCTTATCTGAGAACTGTTATTTCTATTTATCTGCATCGCTATTATTTAATGAAAAATAAAATTAATTAAGTTGGAGCCGGGGATACGGACTGTATCAACAATAACTCCTGTAAAAACCACTGCAGCTACATTATAGTTTTGTATTTATTGAACAATATGCTGTGCAATATGTTGAATGTGCAATATTTCTCCTCCTGTATATAAGCCATCCGTATTGCACATATCGTTATTTCTTTTTTTTTATTTCCTATTGTTTTGTTTTTCATTGTGTGCCATACATGTACACATGCACCTTAATCCTATTTATCTTGATATACTGTATATACCTGGATATACTGTATATATATTGCTTATTCTTAATGCACCTTTTTCCTCCCTGTTTGCACCTCCAGTAACTTCTATGCCAATATGTGACGAGTGAATTTCTCCGCTGTGAGATCAATAAAGCTCATCTAATCACATCTACTCCAATCTAAATAAATAAATAAATATACACATGTTCAATAAATAAATAAGCATTCAATTAATTACCCCCAATAAATGGTGAAATGATATGTTCTCATAATAAATCATTTATTTAAAAAATGCTGTTATGTTCCTTTTTTTTTAAATTCCTTTTAAAATGCTTAACTATTTTTATTCTTTTATTTTCTTTCAAAAAATCACTAGATTTTAAAAACACTCATAGGTTTTGAAAGGTATTATATATATATAGAAACTAAAACGCTCGGATCTTTCTGTCATTTTGTGTGCGTGTGAAGCATCTGCAATGTTTTCGTTAAATATTCAAATAAATAAGATGGACTTTAAACTAGCAGACACGTTTGGATTTTTGCCATTTAATTTTTTTATTTAATTTTAAAAACGAAAGAAATGGAAATGGGGTTTTTATGTCATGATCTTGGCGCTGATGGTTTGGTTTTTTCCTCTGCTTCTTGCTCCCTGTCTCCCTGGTTCTGCGGTTCTAAGCTGATTGTTTGCCTCCCATCAGCGCCAGGTTATTTGTGTGTTTTGGTGAGACGTTTCCTAGCTTTCTTTAGTCTGTCTGCTTCCCTGATTATGACCAGTTTTCTGTCCTGTGGATCAGCAGTCAACTGAAAAGCAGGTTTATTGGGGATCTTGGTGTGATATTGTTCAATTTTATTTTGTTTTTGATTAAAATAAAGTTAATGAATTAATTTAACATACTGTAGGGACTGCATAATCTTATTTTATGAAAATATTTATAGATAGATTGATAGTAGTTATAGGTACACCTCCGATCTTATCTGAGAACTGTCTATTTTTATGTATTTGCATCTCTATTATTTAATGAAAAATAAAATTATTTAAGTTGGAGCCGGGGATACGGACTGAGGCGCAACCAGAGAAAGGCGACAGAGACAGTGCTGCGGCTGGTGATGTTGAAATTAAAATCATATCCAAAGTTGATTCCTCATTAAGATAAGCCAAAGTTATTCAAAAGGGTATGTAAGAAAATATATTTTCTTTAGTTTTGTAAAATATAAGTGCCGTTGAAAGCTTTTGTTTTATCCTTGATTATTAATCAGGCTGCTCCAGCTGCCCCGCCCCTGACAGCTGCCGCGCCGTAGTCTGCTACTGATAGTCCAGCTTCTCTTGAACCGCGTCTGTAGAGCCTTCCTGACTCAGTGCGAAATTCATTTTGAATTACAGCCCTCTGCGTTTCCTTCTGATCGAGCCAAGGTGGCCAATGTAATCTCTCTGTTAGCGGGAAAGGCCAAATTATGGGGAACGTCAGAGTGGTTGAATAATCCTGAACTCTGCAGCTCTTATAATAATTTTTCTTTGGAAGTAATCAGAGTTTTTTGCCCAGTATTCTCCTATCCCTGCAGAGATCTGCCCTGCAGCAGACACGCAGCCCCGCGCACCTGTTGGTGTTTAATAAACGTTTTAAACTTTCCCACTGCCTGTCTCGCCTCGAATTCTGGGTCCAATATTCTCATTATTATCATTACATTTTTACAGGTTTGCTTAAAAAGGTTTATATAGTAGCCCATAATATAATAGTGAAACATAAAGTCAGGAAAATGTCTCATAGAAAATGTTTTTTATTTGCATTTCAAATCAATATATTACTGATAGCAAATGACATGTATCTCTTGGCCCTGGGAATATTACATGCCAGTCGCTGCTCCATTCAAGGCTACAACCTCATCGTTGTCTTGGAAAAACCGATGTGTAGACATTTACCCTCTTGTTCTCTGACAATAGAGTTCAAGCGCCGCTATAGTAGTAGCGGCATTCCTGCATTAAGTGGTTTGCTTAATTAATTGGTGATGTTTAGAACAGGATGACATAGAGGAACCCATTATATCCAGATTACGTTCTGGTCATACGTGGTTAAATAGTACATGATTTAAAATGGGAATAAACCGGATTAGCTCACTAACTTGCGCGTTGATCACATAACTGTGTTTTTCTCTCCAAAACACACAACTGCACCGCAGGCTTTGGAAGAAAAA
This sequence comes from Cyprinodon brontotheroides, assembly GCA_018398635.1. Lineage (NCBI taxonomy): Eukaryota > Metazoa > Chordata > Actinopteri > Cyprinodontiformes > Cyprinodontidae > Cyprinodon > Cyprinodon brontotheroides. The sequence goes on along the minus strand of JAGKQL010000050.1, from coordinate 2,961,598 downwards.
TCCAATCCATCACGGCGGGGCGGTGCTGATCCCCGCAATATTAACCCTTCATTTCGTATTGATGATTAAAAGTATTTATAACTACATTATTTTACAGTACAGTACAGTAGTTAACATTTATACCGTACTTTTATTTGTTAAACAAATGCTTGGGCCTGTATAAAGTTTTTATTCCCTGATTTCAATGTTGTAAGGAGTATTTCATCGTATGATAACTCTAAAAAAAAAAAAAAAGGTTTCTACTTCACGTATTTCACCTATCGCTGGTTCTTTTTGGAATGTAACCTCCGCGATAAACGAGGGTTCACTGTATTTAAAATGGAAATACTCCGGATTAGCTCACTGACTTTTGGGTGGGTCACAACCATCCCTGACAACAGTTTAGAAACGCCGCTATTCATCGCGGCAGCAAGCAGCATTCTTGCATAATGTGCCTAAAAAGCCTGGGGGGTTGGGCCTTTCATGCTTGTTGTAAGGCATCATAGCGTCCTTTTCCAGATCAAACTGAAAATTTTACCAGCTAGATGATAATAAAAATAACAAAAATAGTATAACAATACGCCTATTATTATCAGAGTAAGATATTGAGGCTGTAGAATGATAATCTCTATGGTCTAATGAAATTCCTTGGAAAGATGGAGCGCACATCAGCTGATCTAAATAAAAGAAAGATGCCATAAAGTCAAACAGCATAATAGGCTACTATCCGTAATATATATAAATAAGTTAAAGAAGTTATTGTACAAACACACAAAAACAATGTAACACACAAAAACAAAGCTTTCAACGGCACATATATTTTACAAAACTAAAGAAAATATATTTTCCTACATACCCTTTTGAATAACTTTGGCTTATCTTAATGAGGAATCAACTTTGGATATGATTTTAATTTCAACATCACCAGCCGCAGCACTGTCTCTGTCGCCTTTCTCTGGTTGCGCTACAGTCCGTATCCCCGGCTCCAACTTAATTAATTTTATTTTTCATTAAATAATAGCGATGCAGATAAATAGAAATAACAGTTCTCAGATAAGATCGGAGGTGTATCTATAACTACTATCAATCTATCTATAAATATTTTCATGAAATAAGATTATGCAGTCCCAATGTTAAATTAATTCATTAACTTTATTTTAATCAAAAACAAAATAAAATTGAACAATATCACACCAAGATCCCCAATAAACCTGCTTTTCAGTTGACTGCAGGGCCACAAACGTACAGACACGGTGTCTACTGCAAGTCTCTGACTAAAGGAGCTGGTCAGCTCCTCTTTTTATACAGGCTCATGCGTGAATGTCCAACGAATAACTCCAATTGTTGTTTCAAAAATAGAAAACCTGGTTTCATTCTAACTTTCATTACTTTATAAAAAAAAAAAAAAAAACATTTAAGGCAACTCGGCCACAGTTGGGATTGAACCCACAAGCTGTTAGTCTACACACCACTCAGCTTAACCACTGCGCTATAAGTTCGCAACACGTGACAGCCCTCCCAGTCTGCTACTTGACCAGACTGGGAGGGGTGTCACGTATTGCACGGCAAGAAAGTAACACACAAAAACAAAGCTTTCAACGGCACTTATATTTTACAAAACTAAAGAAAATATATTTTCTTACATACCCTTTTGAATAACTTTGGCTTATCTTAATGAGGAATCAACTTTGGATATGATTTTAATTTCAACATCACCAGCCGCAGCACTGTCTCTGTCGCCTTTCTCTGGTTGCGCTACAGTCCGTATCCCCGGCTCCAACTTAATTAATTTTATTTTTCATTAAATAATAGCGATGCAGATAAATAGAAATAACAGTTCTCAGATAAGATCGGAGGTGTATCTATAACTACGCAACCATTTTCATAAAATAAGATTATGCAGTCACTTGACTGCATAATCTTATGTTAAATTAATTCATTAACTTTATTTTAATCAAAAACAAAATAAAATTGAACAATATCACACCAAGATCCCCAATAAACCTGCTTTTCAGTTGACTGCAGGGCCACAAACGTACAGACACGGTGTCTACTGCAAGTCTCTGACTAAAGGAGCTGGTCAGCTCCTCTTTTTATACAGGCTCATGCGTGAATGTCCAACGAATAACTCCAATTGTTGTTTCAAAAATAGAAAACCTGGTTTCATTCTAACTTTCATTACTTTATAAAAAAAAAAAAAAAAATTTAAGGCAACTCGGCCACAGTTGGGATTGAACCCACAAGCTGTTAGTCTACACACCACTCAGCTTAACCACTGCGCTACACACTCGCAACACGTGACACCCCTTCCAGTCTGCTACTCGACCTATGTAATTCTGACTCATGGGACGCCGAAATGGAGTCAGACTGCCACCTAGTGGCTATAGTAGTCACATGGAGTAAGCAGAGTATGCAGTTGCTTAGGGGCCCCCGACCTCATAGGGGCCCCGTCACTGACACCTGGTAGGCCCCCGACATAGTTGTGGACTAGGATGTCTATTTGCAGATTTAATGGTGCGAAAAATTCCTCTTAAACCCACCTGGTACTACATTGACTGACTGGACCATATTTATACCCCAACATATGGCAGATTTCAACATGATGGTGAGCCGTTTAAACAATACACCAATAGCAAAGCAGACTTTGCTATTGGTGTCACCACTTTTAATTACTATGTTAATAACTGTTTCCAGTTCATTAGACGGTTGGTAAAAAATACACTCATATAATATTTTTCAAACCGCAATAAAGATCTTAAAAGACAATACGACTTGGATTATGGGTAATCCAGAGCATTGATTAAAACCATAAACATTATGAACATGAGATGGGACAAATGGACCCAGTATTCAAGAAGAGACAGTCAGTAGGAAAGTTCAAAACATTTTATTAAATGAAAAACAAAACTAAAACTAAAGTGGAGCTGCTAGCGACTGTGGCTCGCGGATGCTGCAGGAGGGGGGGCGAGGCACCGCCTAATCACAGAAACTCTGTAGGAGAAACACAGATAAGTGATGACGATCATCTGACTGAATATGATGAGCTCAGTGAGTCACTTACCTGGTTTAGCAGTTCAGTCCATCACCCTTGAAGGGGGTGCGATTCAGCCGATCGGCTGACAGCCGACGTGGCGCGCGTCACCCAGAGTGTCCCCCGTCAGCAGTGGCGGCCGGCCCATAGGGGGCACTGGGGCACCGCCCTCCCTGATAAGAAGAGAGAAACGTAAAATATATTTTTAGAAATTAACTCATAAATGTCAGTTTTACTCTCTAGAGTGTGTACATATAAGCAAAACAAATTATATAAACTACATTTCCCTTCCTACGGTCATTCATTTGTGGATTTCCACAGACAGACTCCTACCGTCTCTGTTCTGGGGGCGCTGATCAGACAGACCCACATTTGCAGAGAATCTGTCAATCATGTACTGTTACGCTGGGTGAATTTAATGGCCAATCAGCATCTCAGAACTTTATGGTCTTGGGGTTCTGAAAATACTGCCCTTTAACAGGCTTCTGTGCGCAGGTGCAGACAATTAGAGGGATGATGGCGAACGGTACGAGCGAGATACAGCTTCCACCAAATTCGGTGAGATCATTATTTATCTACCCGTTTGCCAGAAGAACATCCCTGTTGTAGGATATGAAAATTTGCTGTCATGGTTATTGTGACTGCGACGAATCCACCTCGTCGCTTAAAACTTTGCGTGCCACACACACATTCCTGTTATACTGTGCTTGTGAGGACCAATTCACTCGCGCTGAGCCCAGTAGCTCCAGTAACTTAAAACACACAAGCTGTTCTTGGTTACCTGCTGGCGTATTGAGGGTGCACACTTAATATTTCAGTGGGTTTAGCCGTGTGTGTGTGTGTGTGTGTGTGTGTGTGTGTGTGTGTGTGTGTGTGT